>VKKV01000393.1:0-29287 GCA_008080845.1 Phytophthora kernoviae | reverse complement strand
CCATATCGCAACGGTTCCGACACTTCCGACACTTTCCGACACTTGGGACAACCGTAGAAAGGCCAAACAAAACCGGTTACTAACCGATATAATAAGGTTTAGGGTTATTAGGTGTATTGCTTCTGTTACGTGTGTCAGCTTTCGTACGAGTTACAGGTGTAAGGAAATGGCCTACAACGGCCTCTGAGTCGAGAAAATCGACTTTTTCTATATGCATGTATATAAGGCCTCGGAGCAATGTGCATCTGAGGCCGCAATTCATTAATGAAGCCAGACTTCGGTGGCGGGGTCTACTATTAGAAGCCATTAAACGTTCAATAATGGCCGGTCTGCGACAGCAGTCAAAGAAAAACCTTAGCTAGGTTAAACTTGGTCAATAGGCGTGAACCACGCATAGGTGAGTAGACACGTGGACAACCACTGGCTCACAACAGCTCAGTTCGCATCCAGGCGACTGGGTATCGCCGACTGAGAGCCGCAAGCTCTCAGTCTTCATTTTGGGGCCTTACCCGCAGACCTCCTCTCACCTCTTGCCCAACGATCTTCCCATTGGCTCTTCCCGCCCAGCTGCCTCCGCCCCCCCCACCTCCGACGATGAAGCTCATTGGATGAGCGCAGGACTTCGGTCCTGAGGTAGCCTGTTCGATTCAGGCCATCGTCAACCGAATATTATTGGGGTGGAGGCGTCGTGTGCTTCACTGTCGCTGCCAGTGTTGTTATCCCTGCTATGATGTTGTATTCATGTGATGCTATATGCTATTGTTTCTATGTGTGTGATGTTCTATGCTCTTGTTGTGATGTGTGCGCGTTGAGGTCCTGTGTGAGTGCATGAAGATCCCTTGCTTCTCGTTGTATGTCATATGTATGCATTGATATGTGTCTGGACTGTGCCTATGAGTTTGTTGAGTGAGTGTGCTTGGCTTAGAGGTTAACATTGGTGTTCCGCAAGGAGGTTAACCTTTGTGTTCTATACCAAGTGCGTGAGCTACTATTATGTACGAGTGTGTCCTATTTATCGTGGGTGTGCATGTAATCTACTACGAGGCGTGATGTAATATGTATTGCATGCATTACTGACTGCCTACGTTACCTACAATGTTAAGTATGCGCTGTGTGTCGTAGGGTGCTGGATCAACGATTCGCTCGGTGCTGAGGAGTAAGTTGTATGCAGCGATGCGCAAGTCGAGCACCCCAGATCGGTGCAGCTTGCGCATCACGCAGCACGCTGCCAGAGCCTTTCGCTTTGATGCCACGTGCCTGCAGGAAGGCAAACACGGCGACTTCAGCCTGCCGACCAACCTCGAGGACGCTGTCCTTAGTCCGCAGCGTTGGGGTCAAGCACGAAGCCGCTGTCCATGAACAGCTTCATGAAGGCGACGACGTGGCGGGACTCGGACTTCTTCTGTCCGGCCGAGCTCCAGACACGTGGTACCTTCGTGTACCATTCGTACCACGTCGCAGACAGGTTTGTTGCTTCTTCCTGCGCTTGGGCTTTGGTTCTTGACCTGACGTATCTTGTGCTTGATCTTCTTCAGTGGTTGTTCGTATGCCTTTAGACTTCAGTAGAGCGGCCTCGACAATGGTCAGGCGTGCAGCTAGGCTTCGATTCATTGCGATAAGCTCATCAATGACAGCTGAAAGGTGACAATCTTTGCAAGCAGGCGTCTTCTCTTGGCTTTGATCTTGTTCTTGATCAGGTACAGCTGCTTCGTCGTTCAGCGCCACCGACCACGCAAGCAAGTCGGCCATGGAGATGCCAGCAGCAAGCAAGCACTCCTCTACACGCGTGACGATCGGAGCATTTGGCGCAAGAGCCTTGAGCTGCGGGTAGTACCGAACAAGGTACGCTGTGAGGACACTAAGGACCTTGCAACTCACGTTGAGCCGTTGTTCCGTCATGCCTGTACAGGAACTGAACAGGAACCCTTGCAAGCGTCCAAGCCTCTCCCGGGTTGCATGGTCTAGCGTTGCGATGTCGACGACCGTGGGAGATGCGTCGGCATCCCAACCGCTCAGTACTCGTGCTACCTTGCGATCTTCCGTGGCGTGTTGGTGATATACGCAAAGGCCTTGTTGGTCTTGCTCATATCCCACGCGCCGCGGTCAAAGATCCATTGAGCAGCGAGATGGTCGTCCCCTGGCGTGTTGAGCCCCGCCGCGTCGGAAGGAATGGGATCAAGTTCGCCGTAGCGCCAGCGGGCTCTGTTACGCGCTTGAGCATCCTGTTCACGTAAGCCTGACGCCATCTTCGCCTCGCTTCACATCTCCAGCCTGTGCCCTCTTCCGCGTTGGGGTGATGCTTACCTGTGCTTGTGTGCTTGTAGGTAACGTCGCGGTAGGGACCAAAGCGACTTGAAGTGAGGCTGGTTCAGCTGTCAGCAAATCGTGAAGCGGGGCACCAGGATCGATTGGGGAAGCATCTGCCGACACCAGCTCTGGAAGCTGACCGAGCAGCGACGCACACGGAGCTTGGGTTGCCAGCGCCACTGCCAACGAGTGCAATGGGCACGTGAGGAAGTCATCTTTGTCAGGTACGAGTGTAAGTCCCTGCTCCTCCGCCGTTTTGACGCGAAGCAATCGCAGGTAAAACGCGCCGTCAGCTGAGACTGACACATGTTGCTTGTGTATAGCCAAGATCGGATGACCGACCAAAGCAGTGCCACATCAAGCATGCAAGTGCGGCATCCTGGTAGTCAGAATTGACCCGTGCTGTACTGTAGACATAGCGAATAAGAGACCGTAAATCCTCCTTAGTGCAGGGAGGTGCCTTACTAATTAAACCTCCTTTTCACGTTTTAAGCAGTGTTTGTCTAATGTTTTCCCTTGCTTTAACAGCATCAACTCCGTAGGCACACGGAGATGAGGATACTGGTTAACGTTTCTATAATACGATGACGCCGTGTTGCGGGCAAGCTTACCTTTCTTACCTTCATTAGTCGCGAGATAGTAGCCGAATCGATCCATCGTAGCAGCCATACGTTTACCAGAGGTGTCCATGAGAATGCAAGCTTGGACTAATTCCATGCTAACATTCTCAACCTCTAGCATTCGCTTGAAAGCGCTAATCGCCGTGACGCGGGCCTTTTGGGTATTCGCTGGCACGAAAGCGGAGAGGCTCATGTTGCCTACTGCGATGTCTTATACTTTTCGTAAAGTGCTGAAGAATGGTAGCCTGCCAGCACTTCTGTCCTCCTATGTTAGGTTGTGCCTAATTGTCTGAATAGCAACAATATCCTGAAAATATGTTTTTGTCTTGGTGTTTGTAAAGGGATATACATATTTTTGCAAGACTTCCGACAAATATTTGTCGGAAGATGTTGGAACGATAAACCTACCCCTAATAAATACTATTGGCTAAAATACACTATTGAAGCAATGTGATAGGTCAATATAGCACCTTACTTAGTGGGACAGCAATCCCAAGATTCTATCTGTCGGAAAGACGCGGATATTCATCCATATCCTGTACGCTCTGTGAAGAACAAGTCATTGACCTCGACACGCGCCTGTCAATGTCCAAAGGGACCCGGTGGGACACAGAGAACCCCGTTGAGGTACCAGCTTCGCCAAGACACAGCCCACGCCGTAGTCAACCCGCAACCCGTCGGCCCGCCGTCATCTTGCCCGTCGTACTCGTCTTCGCCATCGCACCTTGTGTGTGTACTACGGTACACTTGCGCCCACTGGAAAATTCACAAATGCGAGAATTTTTCACCTGGCGGCACGGGTTAACGTAACCAACCAATTTAGTGCACACTAGAAAGTCTGGACGCACGGGGATTGAACCACCGACCTCCACCTTGAAAAGTCAAGACTTTACGACTGCACCAAATTGCAATTGTCCAAAACAAAAATGTCAGTGGCATCTGGTGCTTCATTACAGAAATTCTATGACAGTTTTAGCTAGTCGACACACAACTTCATTTTAGTATGCCCATACTCATTTTAAGTAAAAATAAAGTCGTTATTAAACCAGACTTGTTCCCCAACACTCTACCCTTACTTTTCAATTTGCCTGCTGCACAAGTGTACAGAAACCACGTCCCAGCCCAAGCTCGTACGCCGTCCACCCGCACACTCGCTCAAGACTTCACACGGCACGCCTCCAACCGACATCGTCGCTGGAAGCCCTACTGTCAACGTCTACCGCTCAAGACCCAGCACCACTACAGCGCTTCTGGCCGGCGTAGCCTTCAGAAGTCGTCGTGTGTTGGCTCCAGCTCTCGCCTCCAACCCAGACTCGTTGAATTCAAACGTCTCGGAAGGAAGGAGTCTGTGCTGCTACTCTACCGCCATGGTGTCTACCTCGCGTCCGCCGCTGTCGCCACGCGTAACGGCACCACGCACCACTCCACCACGTGCTGCCCCACGCCCCAGTGCTACCACTACTCGAGGTGCACCGCCTCCAAGACGCTGTGTCCCAGACGACAGCTTGTTTCAAGCCAGTTTTGACCTCATGGAGGACAATGGAACTACGGAAATTGATCTTCGTCTCAAGGCCATGGCACCGCTGCCCACACCAGTGGAGGCAAAGGCATGCACGCGCATGTGGATTCCTGCTGCTCGACTTACTGCGGAGCACCATATCGACGAGATCCTGAGATCGCTGGCCAGCGATACCCAGCCTGAGATATGGCGCCACGCCCGTCCGCACCTGCGCGACTTTGTACGCATCCCGCATCAAGGTATCGCCTTCCTGTGCACGTCAGACACGGCGCTGCACAATCTCGGAGGGATCCAGCTCAAGATTTGTGACACTCCCGTCACGATCAAGTACTCGCTATACGACAAGCTGTACTTTGTGGATCTGCTCCGGCTTCCGAATGATGTGCCAGATCAGCGCATCTACGAGTGGTTCGTTGAACGTGAAGCTCGTCCGGTTCTCATCACGCCAACGTACGTCCATGGTCTGCTCCAATCACGCGGTCGCACGATCTACTTCGGCGAGGTTGGATGCCCCAAGGGACTTTTCGACTCCGATGGCAACCCGCTTCGCGAGATTTACTTCGTCGAAGACGACAAGCCGTGCTTCGTGCAACATCGTCTGCGCAAGTACAACCGCGCCAAGCCACCATCGTTACGCCAGCCCCCACGCCGCGTGTCTACGATATCCGCAGACGCCAGCATGGAGGGCGATGACGCCAGCATGGGAGAGGGGAATCAGCCCCAGTTTTACCCACGACACTGGATTCTGAGCGTGACTCTCCGCCATCCGCTTCTGCTACTCCGGTCGCAAGACCACGCGAACGCAAGATGATCCTGGGATCAGTTTCGGCCGAACAAGATCCGGAGTGGAAACTGGTCCAACACGCGCAATACGGTATCCTCAACCGCTCTGGCAAGTTCTTAGAACCTGCTGGTGCAACACCGTGCGAGCTATCCGAAGACGCCAAGGATCCAACGGCTTTGGTGTACTCTATGCCGCTCCTCGCGAACTACTACGATGTGCTCACGGCCGAAGCCTACGACGAATCGACACCTCCGGATGTCGACATCGCTGCTGCCCAAGATGATGATGCCATCTCCGGGTTCACATCGGACACTCCGTTGCTGCCCCTCGCTGCTGTCCGTTCGTTGAAGGAAGCACGCACGATGCCTGTAAAGGCAGAGCAGCTCTCTGCTTCCGAACTTCAAGAAATCATCCAAGAATACATCGAGAGGGATGTGTTGAACTACACGTCGCATGAAGATGTGCTTGCCGCCATTCAAGTTCAACCATCGTACTTTCGTCGAATTTTCTGGCTTCCTGACGATTGTCAGAGACAGATGTTCTTGTCGCACGCCGTCTACCGCGCTGTTTGCGCAGAACCTACAGCAGCCGGTGAGTCTACGGACTTCTTGAGCCGTCTGCGCGCCCGCTATGGAGATGATGCTGCCGCAAACCCTGCTGGGCTTTTCGACCGCATGTTCAAGGAAGAATCACGCCGCGCCGCTTTGAACTGCGCCATCAGTGACCTCTTCTTGATGATCTTCTCGCCTGGTATCTACGTCGACCCAGTGAAGGTTGATGTCTTGCTACCAATGACGATGCCACCAAGCGTCTTCGAAACACGCCGTTCTTGCTGTGGGGCGACGTCAACTTGCTGTGCCTCGCGCGAACCGATGTGACCAAGGTCTTCCTAGATGACACACGCACGCCGGCTCATGTGTACGATGCACTCAGCCATCTGTCGTCGACAGACTTGCCTCCTGCAGTTGAGACTGCGCCATCCCGTTTGGTGCACCCTCAACTCTAAGAAGGCATGGGCCTTCAACGGAATTTCGCTCAACATGAATGGGATGAATGTACCCTCTCTCACCATGTATGAGCGACTTCTCTCTACGCACCAGTTGGTGGCGTTTCAAGAGATGAAGTTCACAGAAGAAGATTCCATGCAAACCAACACCAACTACATCCACGTAGCGGACTCTGGTGCCCGCTGCTTCTGGTCTAACACCACGCCTTCAATTTTCAACGGACGGCATGGTGCTGGACTTGTTTTGTCCTCTGCTTCTCCATTTGGAGATGTAGAGGACATCACGGCAAAGTCTACAAAACACAACTGCAGAACCGTTACTTGCTGCTCAAGACCTCACTGGCAGGAAGGAAAACATTCCTACATGTGGTTTACGCACCTGATGATCCACCACTGCGTGGAGAATACTTCCGGTCGCTGCCCACGGACTTCAATGATGACGAAAACGAAGATGATGACGGCGGAATCATTCACCTTATCGTAGGCGACTTCAATGTTGCGATGAACAACTTCCTGGATCAAGCCACTCCATCCAACCCTCATCCGGGTCGAGGTCGCGAAGATCTCAATAATTGGCTGGACGCACTAGGTGTACTCGACGCTTGGCGCTTCATGAACCCCAAGGAACGAGATTTCACCGGCCCAAAACGCCAAAACCGTTTGGATTACTGCTTCATGACGGGGACCTGCTACAAGATCATCTAGAGTCAATACGCCATGTTCGTGATCGTAAATGGCACAAAGAAGATCACATACCGGTGGAATTTCGACTTCAAGCCAAGTTCTTACCGCGGTTGAAGAAAGACACCTGGCGCTGTCCCACATGGCTACTGCGCGACGCTCAAGTGAAGGAACACTTAGAGGCATCGGCAACAGCACTGACTGAACGCATCAAGATCTTCCCAGGCGCAAATCCAGGATGTCTGCTGGACGAGCACAAGCGCACGGATTGCATCTACCTTCGTAAACGCTGGAAGGAGCTTCGAAATGCTGATACTCGCGCTATGGCGGAAAATGTTACGGCTGTCAATGATGCACATGACACCTTCAACGTACGACCTACGCAAGAGAACAAGGACGCCTTGGAACAGAAGAAGTTAATACTGGACGCTTACCGCGAATCCATCAAGGAACGAAACCAGTACAAGAAATTTGCCGCCGACTTACACTTAAGTGAGCGAGCGACAAGCCACTTCTTCCGACCACCGAAAAAGGACTGTCTCTGATCGCCCATCACGGGGTTGAAGCGCGATGATGGCACGACTACCGAAGATCCAGCCGAAATTGCTAAGGGACACCGCAAGTTTTGGGGAAGTCTTTTCCAGTCAACTTCGCCTGATCTTCAACATCTGCGCTCCGCATCTTATCAGCCGCTTTAACTAGCGGGCATGCTACACGATACAAAAGTTAAGGTTATGCCAAGTCAACGCGCGATGATGGACGCACCTTTACGGCAAACGACTTTTACGGGCCATCATGATGTCCAAGAATGGAAAGGCTCCTGGACCAGACGGACTTCCCATCGAGTACTACAAAGTGGCTCCAAACACGTGGGCATGGATCTATGAAGTGGTACATGACAGTCAGTTACACAAGGGAAAGATGACAAAGTTTCAACGTCGAGCACACCTGTCGCTGCTGTACAAATCGGGTGATCGCACATTACCTGGGAATTACCGTCCACTGACGCTGCTCAACCACGACGCCAAGTTGGGACCGAAAATTCTCGCGCGACGTCTGGGTGACGTTCTACCAAGCATCATCAATGAAGATCAAGGAGGTTTCGTACCGGGACGGTCCATTCGCCACCTGCTACTCCGGTTTCATGATCTACAAGATTACTGCAAGTTAAACCACAACGACGCATGCGCAGTCCTACTGGACTTTGCAAAGGCTTTCGACAGTGTGTTGTGGCCTGCGTTAGACATGGTACTCCACCATTTTGGATTCGGTGCGACGTTTCGCGAGTGGATGAAGACATTCTACAATCAGACGTCCGTCAGTTTGTTGCTCAACAACTCACCAGGCGACCCTTTTTGCTGGGGGCCGGTGTACGACAAGGTGACCCACTCTCACCTGGACTTTTTGTGGTTTTCGTCGAGCCTATGATGAACTTCCTGCGAGATCGCCTCTCTTCCAGTGGAATAAAGGTTGAAGACTCACCTTCATCACATCTACTGATGGCATTCGCTGATGACTGTACTGGTCTCCTGTCCAACATTGAAGATGCATCGACATTCTTGAAGTTAGTCCAAGATTACGCACAAGCGGCGGGATTACGACTCAACGTCAAGAAGACATGCATCATGCCGTTTACGCACCGTGTTTCAAGGGATAAACTCCGTTGTTTACGAGAATCATCCGACTTCAAGGTACTTGGGATTACGGACACGGTCAAGCTGCTGGGCGTAATACAAGGAGCTACAGTCACAGACAAAGAACGGTTCAGTGAAGTTATCAAGAAGATGCGCGCACGCTGTGCCATTTGAAGTACCGGGCGCGCACATTACGCGGCAAAATTGTGTTACTACAAAGTATCATCTTACCGTTACTCTGGTATACTGCAGCGGTTACATGTGTTCCTCCACAAGTGCTCAAGACAGTAGATCTCATCATCCGCAATTTCGTGAACGCGAAAGATACGAATGAGGAAAAAGCTGAACCTGGCAAGTTCGACAAAGGATGGATTTACACAAGTGTTAGTCAAGGCGGCTTGGGTCTTACACCACCGGGTGAATTCATTCGTGCTACGCACCTGAAATGTCTTCGAGATGGCATTGCATCAACCTGCTTAGCTTGTGCAATACCCCGATGGATGTCTCCAGCACTTTCGCTCTTCACAACCGCTTTGGGCCCACTTGGGAATGGATTTGATATCCTATATGCAGACATCAAAGGAGATGATTGGTCAGTAATTCCGGATTACTGGCTCAAAACACTACGGCAATGGTCGCAACTACACCGGTCACATGGGACTACAGAGTGGAAGCGATTCACGCAAGTGATGCCTTTTGGAACAATATCCATCTACTCTTGGGCAAAGGACAACGCCCACTTGTGGACACATGCCCTGCCACAAGAGGCCCGATGTTTGAACTTGGGTTCAAACGCCAACAAGACTTTGTGGATTCTGTTGAAACTTACGCTACACGTAAAATTTTACGAGAATTACTGGATATCAATGATTTCGCTCGGCCAGCCTCCAAGACTTTGTTCATCAACGCGCTGATATGTCGCCTCAACTTGTTCGTACAGCAAGATGACCCGTATTTCGGGCCAACTCTTCCGCCCAAGATTGAATCAGCATGTCATGGCTGGAGCCTCGACGACAAGTTGGTAATCAACATGTCCAACCGCGACTTTGTGAAATTGATACTAAAAGCGCGCAAAGACCCGAAGATCCCTGAACTTCAACTAGATCAGCTTCAACTTGGTGACCTCACGCTCAATGCAGACACATGGTCTAAAGAACATAGTTGGGATCGCCATGTATTGCCAGTGGCCACAGATCTCAAGTTTCGACTTCAACATAACGCTTTGGGCGTGCGTTACAAGTTTCAGTGGAGAACTCAAGTGAACACTTCAAGCAAATGTATTCATGATTGCGACGCCATTGAAACCGCCTCACATTTGTTTTGGCTATGTCCGGTGGCTCGATACCAATGGGAATATTACTTATTGCCTTTCGAAACCCTCATTATGGGGAACTTCACATGGCGCAAAGTGGTATTTCCGGGCACTATTCGCCTTCGATTATCGACTATTCGACATTTTGGAGAACACAATTTCCAAGTGGTATTCCACGTGGTTCGATGTTGTGTACTTCGCTCACTATGGCTCCATCGCAACAAACGGCTTTATAAACCAAGTGTTTCGACATCAGCGCCATTTGTCAAGCATCATTCCTACGCCTATATCAATCTACATATACACAAATTATGGTCAAGCGCAGCATCAAGTGAAAACAAGAAAGTGATGAATTTGTTAACGCAAATTGCAAGTGTATTACAGTTGGAGTTACGGCCAAGGGCCATTACTACTACTTTGACTGCCGACAACAACCAAGAAATGGAAGTTTTAGCAAATATTGCACCTCAAGTTCGAGAGCCGGCCCAAGTTGAGCCGGAAGAACAAGAAGTGCAAACTGGTGACGCTTAGTTTAAAGCCGGTCCGCCAACGACAAGGCAGTCACCAAGTGAACCGGGAAAAGTCCGCCAACCGAAGTTAACGAACAAACTGTGGGGTAGGTATGTTACGGTACCGTAAAATGGGTCGGGTATATACCCCTTGGCTAATTCAACATCGGCGATTATGTTCGCATTTCCAAGAAGGGTCCCATCCGTACTTGAATTGATCTTCATAACCAAGCTCTCCGTTGCCGACCAAGGCTACGGAGCAACCCCACAGGAGTCGCACTGGAACAAAAACCAAATCAAGGACCTACTGAGTATAAGACAGCACGAAGCTGCTATGCCACACGTCGTATTCACGTGGCTTCCTCAACAATCTAAACACCAAGCGCCGCAGGATGAGTTCCCACATTGCCCAGATCATCTATTGCCAATTATTCAACAAGCTACAATGAAGGGATACGCCAGTCATCACGGTTCTCAAGGTTCCCAGGCCCCAATCCCCACAATTATGGAATACCTTCTTCACCACATCAAGTTGGAACGTACATCTTGAAAATAAGCACAGCTGTTTTGGACAGTTCCGACCAGTCTAACGCCTTTCAAGCTTCAAGCAAGATCTTCCCCAACTACTAACAATTATCGACACCGCAACAACCTAGTCACTGCAAGTACCATTGATCTCGCACTGTAATGGTCCCTCCCCAGTTACATAAGTAGGTAGTTTTGTTTACAACGATTTGCATAAGTAGGTAGGGTAGCACACGGCTAGCGTGTGTTGAAGTGTCATTCCCTGATTGGCTGAAAGTGGGGAGCCAGACCCATTTTACCCAATCAGGAGCAGGCCTGCATTTGAGTGGTTCATATGAGGTCAGGGCAGCCGCCCTGGCCCTAAACTAAAACAGAGTTGATTTTACCCCAGACTTATTACTTGGTCTCAGTATTCTGAGTCCTCTTGCAGCTTCCTCATCGCTACGTGTACGCTAGTGACGGACACTTACTTGGCTCGTTACACGCACCTTTACAAGCACGCAACTCCCATCAACACCACTCAGCCAATCAGTACAATAAGAATCGCAGACACAGCCACGACACCTCCTCAAGCTACCTGTGACGACGTGGCTCTAAATTTCCTGTTACGCTGATGAGTTTCAGCTCAACAATGGCCATGTTGGCTAAGCTCCTCAGAAGGCTACCACCGTTTGTGTGTAGCTGCCACGTGGCGTTTTCTCCGCTTTCCCAAAGTGGGGACCCTTCCTAGGTTTTGTCGGGGATATGCTTTTCGAGTGATGGTATCGCTAGTGATGGATGACCGATTGACAGTATATTGTCGATCATGCACGTCGATGGTACCGTAAAAGTGATACACCTCCTCAGAATTCTGGGAGATCCAAGTGATGTGGAAGTTTCGGTCCGAAGCTGGGTACTGGTTGTGATAGGAGTGGAACCTCCCGAACAGATGATTATTGGCTTGAGTTGATCCCGTTCTGAGAAGTACCTCAGAATGTGTGCGATCCTCCCCAGAATATCTTAGTAGGGTGGAGATCAACAATCGCGTTAACAGACAGAAACTGGGGTACTTCTCAGATTTCCGCTGTTACTCCTCAGATTGTATCTCCTCAGAGTTCGCCTACCCAGACCTACTCTCCCCAGACTTCCGTTTCGAGTACCGTGGCTCCCTTACAGTACATCCGCACTTCAATTTGAACCCACTAACGTGAAGTGGATCCAGTCAAGCAACCCTTCAGCAGTTCCACATAAATCAGGACTGACCTTTCATCAAAAGATTGCAACAAGTCAACCCATGTACCAAGCGAGCACAGGAAGAGCTAGTCTGCATGTGAATCTTTAAACCAAAACAGAGTTCCATTTTCCCCATCAGGCGAAGGTGTTCGCCGGTTGGCACTTGGTCCTCCAAGACTGCATTCATCCCATTTATCGTGGTGATCCACTGCCTTGCGCCTGGGCGTGATCCACGGTATTCCATGTCTACATACTCACGGGCTGTTCTGTGTTGGTGTGCTATATTGTGCGGGAGTAAGTACTTCGAAACGAGGCTCCTAAGAGTGATCTGTGTCCGGGTTAGACTGGATAGTCAACTTTGGATTGGATCGCTATCTGTGCTGGTTAGTGCGGATACAAGTCGGTCAAGTGGTGGATGTCAAGAGAATATGTTCAAGCTTCGATTGCACCGAAGACGCCGGTATACTAAATGTCCGCTCGCAAGAGCGTGGTGCGCGTGGTTAGCCAGGAAGTCCCAGGCTTCCTGTTTCGGAGATACTGCCCACCTCAAGCTCGAGTGCCGCGTCAGACCCCGACCGAAGAGACGTGTGGGGGCTGTATCAGCCTATGCCTGGGCTGACGAGTGAAGAGGAAGAGGTGGTGCCGGTCTTTGTCGAGACCGTGAGAAGAGAGAAACGATGACTCCTTTAAAGGAGTGGTGTGTCCCCAGAATTGACCAAGTATTCTGGACCTGGACGAGTAGACTTGACTACCGGCTTTTAGTCAGAGTCGAAGAGGCAAGAAATGACTATATCAGCCTACACCTAGGCTGACGAGTGAAGAGGAAGAGACGACACCGGTCTTCGTCGGGATCGCGGAGAAGAGAAGCGACGGTTAACGGCCTGGGTCGAGGCTGAGGAAGAAAGAAACGACCATTGCCGGCCTTAGTCTGGGCCGAAGAGAAGAGAGAAAGACTGTTACGGCCCTGGTCCGCCGAGAGAAGAGAGAGAACTATGGAGTGCGTATTTCATATCTACGATGGGAATGGACTGGGGCGCTCCTGAGACTCTTCCACTACGAAACATACGAGATCAAGAACTATTGACTAGGGCAGATGCCGCATGGGCTCGCTACGTCGTCTGAATCAAAGAACTACAACGGGATACACACTGTGAGCACGCCTGACCACCGGTGCGGAGTTGCCGCGCCGAGTAGCCGCCTTGAGAGGTCTGAGAATCTGAGAGATTCTACGGGAACTCTAAGGAGGTTGCCTATCTCCCATCTGGGAAATGCTCGCGCCTTATCACATACCAGCAAGTCCAACATCTCCGAAGAGCACTCAGTCCAACCTTTAAGCCCAAAAACAAAAATGGCAACTCTCCGCGAGTGCCCGTACATCATGACCAAGATCCGCTAACAAGTTTCCCAAGCCCGAATCCCCCACTGAGCGAGTCCCTCACAGGACTACAAGCACCAACGAAGTTTCCAGTCCATCTTAGTCTGCACGCACAAGTCTTCCCAATAGAGACCCCTTGTGGCCTGCCGCAGCAGAACCCCAGAATCCCCTACATTCTCAACACGTACCGCGTCCTTATGCAGTGTCCTCAAGACCAAAGCCGTGCTGTACTAGCAACTCTTACGCACCCAGACTAGTTCTCGCGCCACTGATCCAGAACACAAGAAGTCACCAGCAATTCGAAGTTTTCTGAGGGGGTAAACTTCAATACTTAATCGTGCTGCCAACTTGTCGACACTCCCCGCCGCACAAGCCAACAACACACCCAAATCATTTCTCGTCAAGGTCCTCGCGCCACCTCAACAATCACCGCTCCAGGTCCTGGTCATGGGAGTCCAACCCATCCGTTCCGCAGTTACCTACGGTCGACTAGCAATACCGGACCGGGTCGTTCTCGTCAAGCCATTATCTCTCGAGCTACAAACATCAACTACACAGTTCACTTTCTTCACACTCTGAACGCGTAGAAATACAAAGGATAAATAGAAAAAGTTAATGAAAACTCCCATAATTTACCCAGCACTGCACCCTTACAGATTTCAACTAGGCGGTCGTGGAGCTGATGTACTAGCACAACCACTTCCTTCGCACTAGCAAGACGGGAGGCCTTACTGGTCGGGCGTCTAAGAACGCGTACCGTTTCTACTCGCAGGGGTACATCCGCGTTCAACATTTCGTGAGGAAGCACGGATCGCTGCCGACCATAGATCTCTGCAAGGCCATTCTCAGTGATGACAACTTTGACACGCGGGACAAATGGTCCTCCGCCGCTGGGTTCCTCTCTCGCCAGGTGGGTCGCCTCCTGAATATTGACGTCGCAACGTCACCAGTCGAAGGCCCACACTTGCCGGCGGGCCATTGTGCTGCCTCCCATAACTGAATTTTCGATAAGGTTATATTCGTCAACGGTAGGAGTCACGACTTTTACCACTTGCTGCACACGTTTCCTGACATCCGCCGGGATCCACATGGAAGGCTGGGCATTACGGAAGAGCCGGATTGGAAGACCACCTGGAGATGGTAACGTGGCCTCGACCGGGATTTGTTGCCGATCCTTAGTGACATTAAGTTCCGCCTCCAACATAATGGGCTGAACGTGCGCCTCAATTATCGCCATCATACGGACGACATCTTGTGCGTCCATGGCTGCGGAGTCGTGGAAGACACGGAGCACCTCTTCTGGACCTGCTTCGCCACGTGGGCTGTCTGGAATTTCTTCCTGCCAGATTTCAACAGTCTTTTCGTTGGTGCCATCCTATGACCCACAGTCGTGTACCTCCAACATATAGTCGTCTTCCAGCAACATATCGACACCTACGGCAGCCACAACATGCCTCGGGTCTTCAATGTACTTCGGTGCAGTGTACACTACATGCTATGGCTTTATCAGAATGACTGTCTCTGGAACTGTACATACTCCAACACGGAGTTTGTTTTCAACGCGCAAAGACATATGTCCAGCTGCACCTCAAGCGCATGAGTGTGCCAGAGAACCGGAGAATCTCGAAACTCAGTCGCCGTTGGCTGCCCACTGCAACAGGCGTCCTCAGCGATGTCCCCCTAACCTCAGTATGTGACCATCGCACGCCTGCTTTTGCTTCGACTGTCAGCCACCACGATGCAGAACACCCCCGGCCACCACGACTCAAAGGCACAATGCAACTCAGAAAGAACATCAAGGTGTCATTTTATTTCCTGCATCTTCTGTGGGGAACACGAACCTCGAACAACATGCACGACCTCGTACTCCGCTCCCTGCTGCCACCACCCACCGGTGCTTGGTCTCACGTGGGTGGAAGAGCATTTTCATCAACCCCTCCGGCTCAGTCCACGCACCGCTTCCTCCTTAGGCGTCGGTTGGGCTTTAACCTCTTCGCCTTTTGGTTCGCCTGGTACCTCATCTCTTCGTCCGCCGAGCCATCGAAGGCGTCCATCGCAGGCTTCTCCACTCGCGTCACCTTGCGCACCCACAAGATCTCTTGGATTTCCACGTCAGCCAGGCCCACTCTCAGGTCATTCTCAAAGGCATCGTACTCCATCTTCTTGCTCACCTTCATGGCGAAGCAGTGACCTTGACGCTTCTTGTCGATTCCGGCGACCAGGTACACGCCCGGCTCCGTGACGCACAAGGCGACTCCACAATACCCGTTGTAAAGACCGGTATACTGGTTCTTGTGAATATGGACCTTCCAGCCAATACTCGCGCTGGTCAGGAAGTTGAAGAACAAGTTGATGTCCTTCTTCGTCAACCCCTTCGCCTTCACACAGCTGTAGAGCAGCGTCTTCTTGAAGACAGGAATGACAGCCTTGAAGTCCATCCCGCTATGCAACAACTGGTCTGTGACGGCCACGGCCCGGTAGATGCAGTCGAAGCTGGTTGTCGCGCCCAGGGTCAAGAACGTCTTCCCAGAAGCCAAGTAGCGCTGCAACGACTTGGGTTCCTTGCCCTTCGCCAAACACTCCGCCTTGTGTTCGTACCACCCGTCAATCAATCCAACCCAGTCTGGATCACCCTTTGCATCTCTGGCCGACACGTACTCCGGTTCGCCATCGTAGTTTGCCCAAGCCACGAGATACCAGTACTCCCCGTCGATCGTCTTGCGCCCCAGCATCGACTTAACCTCCCAAACGTCGTATTCTTCACCCTGAAGCTCCAAGTCAGCGTTGGTCACTTCTGGGCGTCGCTTTCGCGCCACCTGGGAATCCCTGAGGTTGTCTTCTCGCGAGGCCCCCGCAATCGCAGCCAAAGTCGCAGGAGTCATCGTCCGATCTTCACGGCTGTCTCGACGGACTCGAACCTCGGTAACAGCAACAGATTCAGCCACATTAGTGTCGGCTTCTGTCTCGACGCTTGCAGGTACCACTGTTGAGGGTCAACCGGTATATTGGTGAGTACCGGTTTATGGCAATGACCAACACTCACAGCCTCGACAGGCATTCTACATGTTTACACCACATGCATACGCCACATGTTTACTCCATGTTTACGGTAGGTAGGACATGCATCTCATGATTGTGGGTACAGGATCTGTTGCCTGATCCTGCACGTGTCATTTACTGATTGGCTGGAACAACTCAGGAATCCAGTAGACAATCCAGTAGAGGAGGCTTAGAGGTAGCTAGGTAGTTAGCGAACTAAGGACCTCAACCAAATAAACAATCACTTCAAAACTTTCCATCAACTACTCAAGTCTTCGACTCCTGCGGAAGTCTCCGACGACCAACTTTCGTGGTCCAAGTCTTCGCGTTCCAAGCTTCAACAACTTCAACAACCACGGCCTCAAAAACGACGTAGTTGTCTTCAACAGCCAACTCCGCCAACGCCAGCGACGAAGAAGCAACGTCGATCTCAGCTTCGGTAATAAGTGGAGGTTGCGGAACTATCGGCTTCTTGGGAGCCTTCCTCGCGGAAGGCCCCTTTGTCGAACGCACTCTAAGCGCCTTGGGCTTTGAACCAGACGATATGCCATTGCCTCCTATAGCATTTGGAGAGATACGATCCGGTAGGGAGTCGGGCCCTGCCCGTACACTTCCTCCGCGCCGGAGATCACCTCCTACTACAGTCAACTCAGGTGTTACCATCTTCTACGATGCCGTGCTAGTCCAATTTGACCTTTTGGGTACAAGGCAAATGTCGAAATAAGCCTCCCTGAGCCCCCAAAGCCCAGAGTGTATACTATACACCGTATAGTATACATTGGTATACATTCGAAAAGTCTGGACGCGCCGGGGATTGAACCCACGACCTCCACCTCGGAAAGTCAAGACTTTACGACTGCACCAAACAACCGTGTTGGATTTCAAAACTTTGTCAGTGGAATCTGGTACTTCATTACGGAATTTCTATGTTACCTTTAGCTAGTCGACAGATATCTTGATTTCACTATACTATATACTCATTCCCAGTAATAAAGCCATTATTAAACCAGACTTGCCCTCCAGTTTCGATAATAGCTCAAGGTACACAAGTGACATTCACTTTGTACCCCTCTAAGATCTGGACTACCCCGTGACCCGTCGCCCAAGCCAACTCCGCGCACTCCTCCCAAGTCAGCAAGGTATGTCACCCCTGCAACTACCCCCATTACCTCTGTTATGCGTAGGCCAACGTTTCGCATAACCGGGAATGGCCCAAGTCGACGCCCCGGAGGCGGGGGCAAAACTTTACCCGGACGACTGTTCGACCTGGTCGGTACATGCCACCGGAGTCACTGCTCAAGGCACTCAACGAAGCAGTGGCGCTCGACGGAAACGACGCTGATCTACGTCAGATAGCACTACGAGAAGTTCAGCGAGCTCGTGTGCCAAGCGAGGACAAGTTCAAGATGTTCATTCCGGCTGGAGACATCGCGAAGACCTACCAGCTAGACGAAATTTTGGCCGCCATTACCAAGGAAGGTCAGACGGACACCTGGACCGAGTCCGCTCCATTGGTGTGCGACTTCATCCGCATTCCAGGACGTGGAATACGCTTCACGTGCACGTCACGCAGCGTGGCGAACAAGTTGGACGGTTCCGCGATCAGGATTTTCGGTGCGGATTTTATTATCAAGGCCGCCAGCATGTTCGACCGCATGTATTACGTGAATTTGAAAAATGTGGCGTCGGAATTGGATGATGGAGTGATCTACGACTACTTCAAGCAGTTGGGACTCTCTCCGCTCATCACACCGACGTTCCAAGTGGGATCGTTAACATCCCGAGACCGCACGGTGTGGTTCAACACCCAGGTCTGTCCCAAAGAATGAATTAATTCTGAGTCGACCGCCCTACGCGAAATTATTTTCGCTGGATTCGACCGCCCAGTGTTCGTACAGCACAAGAACCGTGCTCTGAACGTTACACCACCTTCCATCAAGGCTAGGAAGGAACGCGAGGCCAAGAAGACCGATATCGATGCGGGTCCAACATCGAGTACCCCTTCGATTCCCCTAACTCCACTATTACTGGAGAGAGGGATTCCAAGTCTCCCTCCCGAGTGGAAAATAGAGACAAAAACAAGACTGAAGAACCACGACAGGACCCCTTACTAGATGTGGCAAAACCGGGAATTGGCGCATCGTACCTGGAATGGGTAAATGCAACTAGCCGAATCTCGATTTTGAAGCCGAGACTCAGCCCCAAGGGTATTAAATACCCAACAACTCAAGACCAAACTTTGGACGGGCGTCTGGTTTCGGGTTCCCGTGCACCCCACGCGCTACGAGATAGCATTTGATGATCCTGATGATGAAGATGACGCAGAGGACACGGATGTGGATGTTTTCGTCGACACGGAGTTGGTGTCGGCAGATCCGATAAAACCAAATCCGGCGATCGGAAAATTAATTTCGACCACCTCGTTTCTCCACCTGGAACGCAACAAGATGCCACGTTCCAACTTCCGCCGACTTGTTACGGCCACGCCAGAGGCATTCGCAGCTCTGTCCGAACCGGAGGGGCACCTAGCAGCAATTTCAGCCCAACCCCATGCACTTCAACCGGTATTAAATGAAACAACATCCATATTAGAAATGACGGTATGTGAACATGCAGTGCTAAGGACCTACAGTGGTTCTTCCTCGACATCGCACGGCCCCAGCAAACAACTATTGACCCGCATGAAGCTGGACTTCCCCGAGGAGATCCACGAACGACGGACATTTTGGAAAAATTGTACCCGGAACATACGGATCGAGACAAAGCCTGCTCTTTTGCACTGGCGGATTTGTACCTACGGTGCCATACCCCACGCATCTACCTTGACCCAATCAAGGTAGCTGCTCTCGCTCACACCACCAAGCCCGACTGCCTGCAGTACTCGCAATTCCTACTTTGGTCGGATGAAGTACTATGTGCACTTTGGTCAGGGGACTTAGGTACACATTTTGACAATTTATTACCAAGTCATGTGGAAATCGCGATCGGGATTGTTGAAGAGCGTGATATCGCACGCTATACCTTCTGATATTGTGTTTCTGGTCTGCATATGGTGCATGTCTAGTTGAGGTGATGTGATTGCGGCATGTGAAAGATTCATATCGATTGAACATGTGTTTGCATAAGATGTGATCTTGTGGGTTAGTGGATTGTGTTCCACTAAGTCAATCACTCAGTTGTGGGTTCGAGCCCAGCAACCGCCTAATTTTCTTTTACAGATGGGATGCCTTCCGGGATGGGACTACTCCTTGTGGACACGAAGGTAGAGCAAGGTAGAGCAAGGTAGAGCAAGGTAGAGCAAGGTAGAGTAGTGTTAACAAACTCAATCTCATCACTTTTGGTTTTACAATCTCGGCCACAAGCCCATCTCATTCTACTCCAAGCGTTTTCGACTTCCTTCTATGGTCACCACAGGGCTAGGAGGACTGGTCTCTGTCGTCTCCATCGTTTCCCTAAACCCTAGGTCCGTGTCCACCACCTGGGTCGTCGAGCTCGTGTCTCCCGCCAGCACCAGTGACTCTGCTGCTCGCTGCTGCACTCAGTTGCCCAGACTCCGTTCCCGGAGGCCCACGCGAATCCGCTGCAGCATCGGAGCTAGCAGAGTCACCAGCGTCCGTTACCGCGTTGCCCGTCCTCGCCGTTGGTATTGCCATGATATACTAAAAGCAAGTCAATCACGAACACACAGTATACCACACAAGAACAACCCAAATATACCGTTGCTGAAGTTCCCGATAAAGTCCGAAATGACTTCGGGGTTGAGCGCAAATTGAATAATGAGGACCTCCGGCCTGCGCGCAACCACCAATTTTCAAGCGACATTCCGGCGACATCCAAAACTGGCATCCTTTATACCTACATATTTCCAGAACCTTTGATAATTTATTCTCAATGTGGTCATTTCAGACCCATAGAACTTTATATTATAGGATTTTATCCTATTTTAGGAACTTACACCCTAGAATAGTGTGGATCACATAACAGTAGACAACCAGCATATCAATCGACGCGAAATCACTCGCCCAAAAAATAAAACACATATTTTATCAGACTTGCCCTTCGATAGACGGCCATCGTACGATGAGAACACCATATCGCAACGGTTCCGACACTTCCGACACTTTCCGACACTTGGGACAACCGTAGAAAGGCCAAACAAAACCGGTTACTAACCGATATAATAAGGTTTAGGGTTATTAGGTGTATTGCTTCTGTTACGTGTGTCAGCTTTCGTACGAGAGTTACAGGTGTAAGGAAATGGCCTACAACGGCCTCTGAGTCGAGAAAATCGACTTTTTCTATATGCATGTATATAAGGCCTCAGAGCAATGTGCATCTGAGGCCGCAAATTCATTAATGAAGCCAGACTTCGGTGGCGGGGTCTACTATTAGAAGCCATTAAACGTTCAATAATGGCCGGTCTGTGACAGTCAGTCAAAGAAAAACCTTAGCTAGGTTAAACTTGGCCAATAGGCGTGAGCCACGCATAGATGAGCAGACACGTGGACAGCCACTGGCTCACAACAGCTCAGTTCGCATCCAGGCGACTGGGTCCTCGCCGACAGAGAGCCGCAAGCTCTCAGTCTTCATTTTGGGGCCTTACCCCGCAGACCTCCTCTCACCTCTTGCCCAACGATCTTCCCATTGGCTCTTCCTGCCCAGCTGCCTCCGCCCCCCACCTCCGACGATGAAGCTCATTGATGAGCGCAGGACTTCGGTCCTGAGGTAGCCTGTTCGATTCAGGCCATCGTCAACCGAATATTATTGGGGTGGAGGCGTCGTGTGCTTCACTGTCGCTGCCAGTGTTGTTATCCCTGCTATGATGTTGTATTCATGTGATGCTATATGCTATTGTTTCTATGTGTGTGATGTTCTATGCTCTTGTTGTGATGTGTGCGCGTTGAGGTCCTGTGTGAGTGCATGAAGATCCCTTGCTTCTCGTTGTATGTCATATGTATGCATTGATATGTGTCTGGACTGTGCCTATGAGTTTGTTGAGTGAGTGTGCTTGGCTTAGAGGTTAACATTGGTGTTCCGCAAGGAGGTTAACCTTTGTGTTCTATACCAAGTGCGTGAGCTACTATTATGTATGAGTGTGTCCTATTTATCGTGGGTGTGCATGTAATCTACTACGAGGCGTGATGTAATATGTATTGCATGCATTACTGACTGCCTACACGTTACCTACAATGTTAAGTATGCGCTGTGTGTCGTAGGGTGCTGGATCAACGATTCGCTCGGTGCTGAGGAGTAAGTTGTATGCAGCGATGCGCAAGTCGAGCACCCCAGATCGGTGCAGCTTGCGCATCTCACGCAGCACGCTGCCAGAGCCTTTCGCTTTGATGCCACGTGCCTGCAGGAAGGCAAACACGGCGACTTCAGCCTGCCGACCAACCTCGAGGACGCTGTCCTTGTAGTCCGCAGCGTTGGGGTCAAGCACGAAGCCGCTGTCCATGAACAGCTTCATGAAGGCGACGACGTGGCGGGACTCGGACTTCTTCTGTCGGTCGGCCGAGCTCCAGACACGTGGTACCTTCGTGTACCATTCGTACCACGTCGCAGACAGGTTTGTTGCTTGTTTCTTCCTGCGCTTGGGCTTTGGTTCTTGACCTGACGTATCTTGTGCTTGATCTTCTTCAGTGGTTGTTCGTATGCCTTTAGACTTCAGTAGAGCGGCCTCGACAATGGTCAGGCGTGCAGCTAGGCTTCGATTCATTGCGATAAGCTCATCAATGACAGCTGAAAGGTGACAATCTTTGCAAGCAGGCGTCTTCTCTTGGCTTTGATCTTGTTCTTGATCAGGTACAGCTGCTTCGTCGTTCAGCGCCACCGACCACGCAAGCAAGTCGGCCATGGAGATGCCAGCAGCAAGCAAGCACTCCTCTACACGCGTGACGATCGGAGCATTTGGCGCAAGAGCCTTGAGCTGCGGGTAGTACCGAACAAGGTACGCTGTGAGGACACTAAGGACCTTGCAACTCACGTTGAGCCGTTGTTCCGTCATGCCTGTACAGGAACTGAACAGGAACCCTTGCAAGCGTCCAAGCCTCTCCCGGGTTGCATGGTCTAGCGTTGTGATGTCGACGACCGTGGGAGATGCGTCGGCATCCCAACCGCTCAGTACTCGTGCTACCTTGCGATCTTCCCGTGGCGTGTTGGTGATATACGCAAAGGCCTTGTTGGTCTTGCTCATATCCCACGCGCCGCGGTCAAAGATCCATTGAGCAGCGAGATGGTCGTCCCCGTTGGCGTGTTGAGCCCCGCCGCGTCGGAAGGAATGGGATGTCAAGTTCGCCGTAGCGCCAGCGGGCTCTGTTACGCGCTTGAGCATCCTGTTCACGTAAGCCTGGACGCCATCTTCGCCTCGCTTCACATCTCCAGCCTGTGCCCTCTTCCGCGTTGGGGTGATGCTTACCTGTGCTTGTGTGCTTGTAGGTAACGTCGCGGTAGGGACCAAAGCGACTTGAAGTGAGGCTGGTTCAGCTGTCAGCAAATCGTGAAGCGGGGCACCAGGATCGATTGGGGAAGTATCTGCCGACACCAGCTCTGGAAGCTGACCGAGCAGCGACGCACACGGAGCTTCTTGGGTTGCCAGCGCCACTGCCAACGAGTGCAATGGGCACGTGAGGAAGTCATCTTTGTCAGGTACGAGTGTAAGTCCCTGTTCCTCCGCCGTTTTGACGCGAAGCAATCGCAGGTAAAACGCGCCGTCAGCTGAGACTGACACATGTTGCTTGTGTATGTAGCCAAGATCGGATGACCGACCAAAGCAGTGCCACATCAAGCATGCAAGTGCGGCATCCTGGTAGTCAGAATTGACCCGTGCTGTACTGTAGACATAGCGAATAAGAGACCGTAAATCCTCCTTAGTGCAGGGAGGTGCCTTACTAATTAAACCTCCTTTTTCACGTTTTAAGCAGTGTTTGTCTAATGTTTTCCCTTGCTTTAACAGCATCAACTCCGTAGGCACACGGAGATGAGGATACTGGTCGAACAACCATAGCTTAACGTTTCTATAATACGATGACGCCGTGTTGCGGGCAAGCTTACCTTTCTTACCTTCATTAGTCGCGAGATAGTAGCCGAATCGATCCATCGTAGCAGCCATACGTTTACCAGAGGTGTCCATGAGAATGCAAGCTTGGACTAATTCCATGCTAACATTCTCAACCTCTAGCATTCGCTTGAAAGCGCTAATCGCCGTGACGCGGGCCTTTTGGGTATTCGCTGGCACGAAAGCGGAGAGGCTCATGTTGCCTACTGCGATGTCTTATACTTTTCGTAAAGTGCTGAAGAATGGTAGCCTGCCAGTACTTCTGTCCTCCTATGTTAGGTTGTGCCTAATTGTCTGAATAGCAACAATATCCTGAAAATATGTTTTTGTCTTGGTGTTTGTAAAGGGATATACATATTTTTGCAAGACTTCCGACAAATATTTGTCGGAAGATGTTGGAACGATAAACCTACCCCTAATAAATACTATTGGCTAAAATACACTATTGAAGCAATGTGATAGGTCAATATAGCACCTTACTTAGTGGGACAGCAATCCCAAGATTCTATCTGTCGGAAAGACGCGGATATTCATCCATATCCTGTACGCTCTGTGAAGAACAAGTCATTGACCTCGACACGCGCCTGTCAATGTCCAAAGGGACCCGGTGGGACACAGAGAACCCCGTTGAGGTACCAGCTTCGCCAAGACACAGCCCACGCCGTAGTCAACCCGCAACCCGTCGGCCCGCCGTCATCTTGCCCGTCGTACTCGTCTTCGCCATCGCACCTTGTGTGTACTACGGTACACTTGCGCTCCACTGGAAAATTCACAAATGCGAGAATTTTTCACCTGGCGGCACGGGTTAACGTAACCAACCAATTTAGTGCACACTAGAAAGTCTGGACGCACCGGGGATTGAACCACCGACCTCCACCTTGGAAAGTCAAGACTTTACGACTGCACCAAATTGCAATTGTCCAAAACAAAAAAATGTCAGTGGCATCTGGTGCTTCATTACAGAAATTCTATGACAGTTTTAGCTAGTCGACACACAACTTCATTTTAGTATGCCCATACTCATTTTAAGTAAAAATAAAGTCGTTATTAAACCAGACTTGTTCCCCCAACACTCTACCCTTACTTTTCAATTTGCCGGCTTCTGCACAAGTGTACAGAAACCGACCACACCTGCGACCGCGTCCCAGCCCAAGCTCGTACGCCGTCCACCCGCACACTCGCTCAAGACTTCACACGGCACGCCTCCAACCGACATCGTCGCTGGAAGCCCTACTGTCAACGTCTACCGCTCAAGACCCAGCACCACTACAGCGCTTCTGGCCGGCGTAGCCTTCAGAAGTCGTCGTGTGTTGGCTCCAGCTCTCGCCTCCAACCCAGACTCGTTGAATTCAAACGTCTCGGAAGGAAGGAGTCTGTGCTGCTACTCTACCGCCATGGTGTCTACCTCGCGTCCGCCGCTGTCGCCACGCGTAACGGCACCACGCACCACTCCACCACGTGCTGCCCCACGCCCCAGTGCTACCACTACTCGAGGTGCACCGCCTCCAAGACGCTGTGTCCCAGACGACAGCTTGTTTCAAACCAGTTTTGACCTCATGGAGGACAATGGAACTACGGAAATTGATCTTCGTCTCAAGGCCATGGCACCGCTGCCCACACCAGTGGAGCAAAGGCATGCACGCGCATGTGGATTCCTGCTGCTCGACTTACTGCGGAGCACCATATCGACGAGATCCTGAGATCGCTGGCCAGCGATACCCAGCCTGAGATATGGCGCCACGCCCGTCCGCACCTGCGCGACTTTGTACGCATCCCGCATCAAGGTATCGCCTTCCTGTGCACGTCAGACACGGCGCTGCACAATCTCGGAGGGATCCAGCTCAAGATTTGTGACACTCCCGTCACGATCAGAAAGTACTCGCTATACGACAAGCTGTACTTTGTGGATCTGCTCCGGCTTCCGAATGATGTGCCAGATCAGCGCATCTACGAGTGGTTCGTTGAACGTGAAGCTCGTCCGGTTCTCATCACGCCAACGTACGTCCATGGTCTGCTCAATCACGCGGTCGCACGATCTACTTCGGCGAGGTTGGATGCCCCAAGGGACTTTTCGACTCCGATGGCAACCCGCTTCGCGAGATTTACTTCGTCGAAGACGACAAGCCGTGCTTCGTGCAACATCGTCTGCGCAAGTACAACCGCGCCAAGCCACCATCGTTACGCCAGCCCCCACGCCGCGTGTCTACGATATCCGCAGACGCCAGCATGGAGGGCGATGACGCCAGCATGGGAGAGGGGAATCAGCCCCAGTTTTACCCACGACACTGGATTCTGAGCGTGACTCTCCGCCATCCGCTTCTGCTACTCCGGTCGCAAGACCACGCGAACGCAAGATGATCCTGGGATCAGTTTCGGCCGAACAAGATCCGGGTGGAAACTGGTCCAACACGCGCAATACGGTATCCTCAACCGCTCTGGCAAGTTCTTAGAACCTGCTGGTGCAACACCGTGCGAGCTATCCGAAGACGCCAAGGATCCAACGGCTTTGGTGTACTCTATGCCGCTCCTCGCGAACTACTACGATGTGCTCACGGCCGAAGCCTACGACGAATCGACACCTCCGGATGTCGACATCGCTGCTGCCCAAGATGATGATGCCATCTCCGGGTTCACATCGGACACTCCGTTGCTGCCCCTCGCTGCTGTCCGTTCGTTGAAGGAAGCACGCACGATGCCTGTAAAGGCAGAGCAGCTCTCTGCTTCCGAACTTCAAGAAATCATCCAAGAATACATCGAGAGGGATGTGTTGAACTACACGTCGCATGAAGATGTGCTTGCCGCCATTCAAGTTCAACCATCGTACTTTCGTCGAATTTTCTGGCTTCCTGACGATTGTCAGAGACAGATGTTCTTGTCGCACGCCGTCTACCGCGCTGTTTGCGCAGAACCTACAGCAGCCGGTGAGTCTACGGACTTCTTGAGCCGTCTGCGCGCCCGCTATGGAGATGATGCTGCCGCAAACCCTGCTGGGCTTTTCGACCGCATGTTCAAGGAAGAATCACGCCGCGCCGCTTTGAACTGCGCCATCAGTGACCTCTTCTTGATGATCTTCTCGCCTGGTATCTACGTCGACCCAGTGAAGGTTGATGTCTTGCTACCAATGACGATGCCACCCAAGCGTCTTCGAAACACGCCGTTCTTGCTGTGGGGCGACGTCAACTTGCTGTGCCTCGCGCGAACCGATGTGACCAAGGTCTTCCTAGATGACACACGCACGCCGGCTCATGTGTACGATGCACTCAGCCATCTGTCGTCGACAGACTTGCCTCCTGCAGTTGAGACTGCGCCATCCCGTTTGGTGCACCCTCAACTCTAAGAAGGCATGGGCCTTCAACGGAATTTCGCTCAACATGAATGGGATGAATGTACCCTCTCTCACCATGTATGAGCGACTTCTCTCTACGCACCAGTTGGTGGCGTTTCAAGAGATGAAGTTCACAGAAGAAGATTCCATGCAAACCAACACCAACTACATCCACGTAGCGGACTCTGGTGCCCGCTGCTTCTGGTCTAACACCACGCCTTCAATTTTCAACGGACGGCATGGTGCTGGACTTGTTTTGTCCTCTGCTTCTCCATTTGGAGATGTAGAGGACATCACGGCAAAGTCTACAAAACACAACTGCAGAACCGTTACTTGCTGCTCAAGACCTCACTGGCAGGAAGGAAAACATTCCTATGTGGTTTACGCACCTGATGATCCACCACTGCGTGGAGAATACTTCCGGTCGCTGCCCACGGACTTCAATGATGACGAAAACGAAGATGATGACGGCGGAATCATTCACCTTATCGTAGGCGACTTCAATGTTGCGATGAACAACTTCCTGGATCAAGCCACTCCATCCAACCCTCATCCGGGTCGAGGTCGCGAAGATCTCAATAATTGGCTGGACGCACTAGGTGTACTCGACGCTTGGCGCTTCATGAACCCCAAGGAACGAGATTTCACCGGCCCAAAACGCCAAAACCGTTTGGATTACTGCTTCATGACGGGGACCTGCTACAAGATCATCTAGAGTCAATACGCCATGTTCGTGATCGTAAATGGCACAAAGAAGATCACATACCGGTGGAATTTCGACTTCAAGCCAAGTTCTTACCGCGGTTGAAGAAAGACACCTGGCGCTGTCCCACATGGCTACTGCGCGACGCTCAAGTGAAGGAACACTTAGAGGCATCGGCAACAGCACTGACTGAACGCATCAAGATCTTCCCAGGCGCAAATCCAGGATGTCTGCTGGACGAGCACAAGCGCACGGATTGCATCTACCTTCGTAAACGCTGGAAGGAGCTTCGAAATGCTGATACTCGCGCTATGGCGGAAAATGTTACGGCTGTCAATGATGCACATGACACCTTCAACGTACGACCTACGCAAGAGAACAAGGACGCCTTGGAACAGAAGAAGTTAATACTGGACGCTTACCGCGAATCCATCAAGGAACGAAACCAGTACAAGAAATTTGCCGCCGACTTACACTTAAGTGAGCGAGCGACAAGCCACTTCTTCCGACCACCGAAAGGACTGTCTCTGATCGCCCATCACGGGGTTGAAGCGCGATGATGGCACGACTACCGAAGATCCAGCCGAAATTGCTAAGGGACACCGCAAGTTTTGGGGAAGTCTTTTCCAGTCAACTTCGCCTGATCTTCAACATCTGCGCTCCGCATCTTATCAGCCGCTTTAACTAGCGGGCATGCTACACGATACAAAAGTTAAGGTTATGCCAAGTCAACGCGCGATGATGGACGCACCTTTACGGCAAACGACTTTTACGGGCCATCATGATGTCCAAGAATGGAAAGGCTCCTGGACCAGACGGACTTCCCATCGAGTACTACAAAGTGGCTCCAAACACGTGGGCATGGATCTATGAAGTGGTACATGACAGTCAGTTACACAAGGGAAAGATGACAAAGTTTCAACGTCGAGCACACCTGTCGCTGCTGTACAAATCGGGTGATCGCACATTACCTGGGAATTACCGTCCACTGACGCTGCTCAACCACGACGCCAAGTTGGGACCGAAAATTCTCGCGCGACGTCTGGGTGACGTTCTACCAAGCATCATCAATGAAGATCAAGGAGGTTTCGTACCGGGACGGTCCATTCGCCACCTGCTACTCCGGTTTCATGATCTACAAGATTACTGCAAGTTAAACCACAACGACGCATGCGCAGTCCTACTGGACTTTGCAAAGGCTTTCGACAGTGTGTTGTGGCCTGCGTTAGACATGGTACTCCACCATTTTGGATTCGGTGCGACGTTTCGCGAGTGGATGAAGACATTCTACAATCAGACGTCCGTCAGTTTGTTGCTCAACAACTCACCAGGCGACCCTTTTTTGCTGGGGGCCGGTGTACGACAAGGTGACCCACTCTCACCTGGACTTTTTGTGGTTTTCGTCGAGCCTATGATGAACTTCCTGCGAGATCGCCTCTCTTCCAGTGGAATAAAGGTTGAAGACTCACCTTCATCACATCTACTGATGGCATTCGCTGATGACTGTACTGGTCTCCTGTCCAACATTGAAGATGCATCGACATTCTTGAAGTTAGTCCAAGATTACGCACAAGCGGCGGGATTACGACTCAACGTCAAGAAGACATGCATCATGCCGTTTACGCACCGTGTTTCAAGGGATAAACTCCGTTGTTTACGAGAATCATCCGACTTCAAGGTAC
>VKKV01000392.1:0-20950 GCA_008080845.1 Phytophthora kernoviae | reverse complement strand
CCAAAGTGATTGTGATCGATGGAAACCTCGTGACTGAATGATCGACATGTATAGTCCCCATAACTGAGTCTGAGAATCATGAGGGAATCACGTTCCCGGATCTAGGTGACGTCGATGAATGTGACTGCTTTCGAAACTTCTGTCAAAACGCCATGGTAGGTGTCTCTTGTGCTGAAGAGAATTGCTCGGTGGGTGGACATTGTTCCAACAGCATTCATCAATACAGGGGCCTCGAGTCGATAGACCGTGTCACTTCAGGGATTGGTGTTGTGGCGACGTCAACCATCTGTGCAGGGGAACTCACGACGCACAATTTTTTAAAAGGACGAAATCGAAAGCCAGTATGCTATGGCTCTACAACTACGCAGCACCCGTGGACAGAAGGTTTACATTGACGCAGAACCCTGCGGTAACATTACACACACGACAAATCACCATATGGCGCCGCGTGTACGTTTGTGGCGCATCGCAGCTTCAGGGAGGTGAAGGTTCTGGTAGTTGCTAGGCGTACCATTATCTCTGGGGAGGACGTGACTATGGATTACAATTGCGAGTTCTGGTTTACTTGCAAGTATGGTGCTTCCCAAGGCGTCCACCGAGATGGGAAGCGAAGGCAAAGTTTCAATTGAGTAGGTTGCCAAAGGTTGTTGAAAACATTGATGCACATAACGCTGATCAATACACGTTCTTGATGAGGGGTCTCGAGGTTATTGACAATGAGGGACCTCAGGGAACTATACGAAGTACACGCACAGTAAGACCAATACAGGACATACGCGGCAATTGGGAGCCTACCTGAGATGAAACAGGGTGGACAACCACTCTGTTTCTAGCATACACTGTATGCGTGTATGAGGAAGCGTAAGGCTTTACTTAGATTTACTATAGAAATACACGACAACGTGTATTTCTAATACAAAGCAAAACACTATTTGGTAGAAAATTGAAAACTGTATTTATGTCGGCCCGCCGCGTGGTGGACCTCTTAGCAGACCTAGCTAAAAGAATATCTAATTGCATGGTGAGGGCTATGGTTGGCCCTCACGCGTTGCACCTTATGCATGCGCCTTATTGGTCGAAAGGTACCTATTTCTACCAATAGTAGCGCCCACCACTAATAACCAATCAGTGGCGGCTCGAAATGATTGTAATCCTGTGTGTGGACCACACAGGCAGCCTGCTTCATATGTATACAGCTTATCCGCAATCCCTGCCGGATAGCTATACATATACATATGTATACTTGTGTAGCCCTGCTACACCCCCCCCTAAGGTTGATTGTTCACCCGTCAATCAACTTTGACGGGTAACAGTTGACCACTGAAATTTCTTCGTGGTTCCTGTCTCGCTTTCTCTTCGCAGAGAAAGCGCTATCGTGCTCATTAAGCAAAATGAGCACGTCGAGCCCCAAGCCCTCTGCTTCGGCTGGTGGAACGTCTCCATCAGCTGATAAGCACTCCGCCGACGAGGATTCGTCGGCGGGCAAGCGAATCTCCGTGCATGATTATCATGCACGGCAGCACAAGCGGTCCGGCCGTGTTGATACCCCAGGTATCAGCACGCAGAGTTCCGGCAATTTCTGGCCTGACTCTGATGTCATGCGTATGCTCTATCCAGAGGATACGGACTCCCATGACGAAGCGTTGGATAGCGCTTTCGTCCGACCAAGGTGGTCACCGCCTTGGGTGGGGACAAGACCGAGAGTCCGTCGCCGGGTCTGCCGCCAGCGAGTCAACTCGCTGGAGAAAGATGAGGCGCTCTGACACTGGTTCATCGACGGAGGTGACCTCCGTCGATGTCGAAGTGTCTCGCCGGCAACCATGCCGGCGACTCCACGCGCGGCGATCCGTCCTGATGGATCGCCGTGGATGTTCTTCACAGCGCATCCATGAGATGCGCTGGTCTCATGACGGCTGCTCTGCAGCGCCGCATGAGTTGTTCAATGACGATCTCATCAGTCTTGATGGGATCGAGGACCTGGCCTTGCGGCCGAGTCCGATGCGCGACGCGATTTCTTCGCGTCGCTCTACCTCGAGCAGCGCTTCTATAAAGGAGCGCAGCACCGATCTAAAAGTCAGATCAGTGAGGTAGCAGCCCTGGCTCAGGGCTGGAACCACTCGTTGTTAACTATAACAACGATCCAGACGCATTTCGCTCTCGCTTAGCGAAATTGCGTACGCGTTATTATAACCATAATAACACGGGTCGAGTCACTCGTCTGCACGAACTCTGTGCAGACGCCGACATCCCATGTGCTGTGCCGCGAGGCCAGCACTGTCCAATCTGTCCGCAAGATGCCGACAGATTGACGGACAGCGATGTCAACGGGTACACGTCGATGCGTGTACCTGAGAAGGTCCGTAAGTGGCGCAATAGCGTCTTCCCGGACGCCGGGAAGCGCTCGCCACCTTCCGATAACGGCCTCCAGTATGATGGTAGGATCGGATACTACCATTTCGAACCGAGAGCTACTCTCGATTCGTCCGTAGGTGATGGTGCGCTTCGTACGCCATCACCATTTCCGGAATGTCCTTCACGAGGACATCCGCGGCTCCCAGGAGTCGTGTTGGGGAGGCTATCCTCTCCAACGACATCGAAAACGACGCTGACCTTGGTCAGCGCGTGGCTCCTGGTGAGCTACAATTCGCTATACAATCCAGCGAATTGTCCCATCCGCGGCCCGCAAGGGCGGCGGCGGGAGTGGAAAGTGCCCACACTCTGATCAACCATCGGCGGTTGATCAGTCTCTGCAGCAAATGTCTGCTGCCTACGCGGCCTTCCGTAAGGACGCGTGGCGCGAGATCGCCGAGCTCCGCTCGACGATAGAGAAGCTCTCCGCGGACGTGGAGAGCTCCCGGCTGCTGCCACAAAGGCAACATCTGCTTCACAGCAGATGGAGAAGCACTTCTCGAAACTCCTCGAGAAGGTTGGCATGCGACCTTCGCGCTCGGCCTCCGAGCGCGAGTCTGGCAGCAATGGCCACTCATAGTGTCATCGCTTTGTGGCGTATCATGAGCATGATACGCCTTCAGTCGCCCAACGTAAAACGTCGGGTGCAAACGCATGCTGCACCTTGGCGATGCAAGATGCGGAATGGGCCGAAATCCGAAACTGCATGTCTAGGAAGGTTATCCGTAGACAGTAAGACTAATGAATTCGTTTTGAACTCATTAATATTGTTGCGGGATTTATTATCCGCATTCATCTTCTGTCGATCGACAGAAGATGCGATTGCATCGTGGACAAACCGCATTATGGTTTGTCTGCGCTGGACAAAGTCCACAGCGTCCAAGTTGGTCCTCCCGACCAACTTGTCATCCAACTCCATGCCCGGCATGGGTGGGTACTTTGTGTGACGTCGCCCGGCGACGTCACTGTCTTGTTCACGTCTGAGCCCTGCTCAGACGTTATGGGACAGTGCATATTCGTGCCCGGCACGAAAGCATCAGCGTCTGCACCCGGTGCAGACGCGAAGCGTACCCGCTTTTGACGCGCGTCACGGCAGTCAACGTAATATTTGCGTTGACTGCGGCGGCCTTGCCGTTTCTCTGTGAGCGTGCCTCGCTCACAGATCCTCCCCCACTCAAGGGAGAAGTCACCCGCCGAGCATGGTGGGGACACGTGGATGGCGCATGCCATTCACGTAGAACGTGTATGCCCAGTCGAGGCATGCACCGAGTTGTTGATGGCGAACTCCGCCATCGGTAGACAATCGCTCCACTCGTTGAACGAGTGGGCGTAGCTCTTCAGGATGTCACCGAGCACGCGATTCACGCGCTCGGTCTGTCCATCCGTCTGCGGGTGGTCGGCTGTCGACATCGACAGCCGAGTACCAAGGAGAGAGAACACCTCTCTCCAGAACGCAGCCGTGAACCGAGGGTCACGGTCTGATACGATCTCACGGGGCATCCCGTGAGCTCGGAAGATCAAGTCGACAAACAGACGAGCCGTCTGTTTGGATGTCACTGTGCAGGCACTGCAGCAAGATGAACCATCTTGCTGAAGCAGTCGACAAAGACCACCGCACCCGTCCGACGCTTGGCGTCGGGCGGTAAACCAAGATGAAGTCCATGCTAATGGACTCCCAACACTCTGCCGGGATCGGCAGAGGTGTAGCGGTGCCTGTGAAGCCGATGACGGCTTCACGCGCTGACAAACTTCGCAAGCACGAACGTACTTGCGGACCCACTTGTACTGGCGGGGCCAGTAGAAGTCACGCGAGAGAAGGAGATACGTCTTCTCTCGACCAGGATGCCCAGCCGTGGGGGCATCATGGTATTCAAACATGATCTGCAATCGCAGATCATGAACATCCAGGACGACGATGCGTGCCACATCGTCGTCTGCTGCACTATAGCAGCAGTCCTTCAAGTGCACTGTAGCGGTGCACTTGCGAGCAGATATGTGGGGGAAGCTTCCGACGCGCGGCATCGGAAGGGTTTCCCACATACGTGAGGAGACACTTGACATCTGAGTCAAGTGTGTAAGCCTTGCGCACATCGTCGAGTAGCGACGATGTGAGAACACTGCTCCGCTCAATGCCTATGGCATTAGCGTCAACTACCTTGTAGTTGTAATCTGGTCGACGCGATAGCGCGTCGGCCACCACATTCAACCTTCCAGGTTTGTACTCAACCTGGAAGTTGTACTCAGCAAAGAATGACAACCACCGTGCCATTTCTCTGAAAGGTGTGGCGACTTTACGGCCGTCCGTAAAGACGCATGGTCTGTGTAGACCACAAACGGTCTATCTCCCAGGAGATAGACACGAAACTTTGCCAGTGCATACTTCATGGCAAGGAGTTCCTTGTCATGCACTGGGTAGTTTTGCTCAGCTTGCTTAAGCTGGCGCGACTGATAGCAGATCACGCGATCACGACCCTCGTGATCGCGCTGCATCAGCGCACATCCGATTGCAAAATCGGATGCATCGCACACCACGTGGAAGTCACGGTCTTGGTCAGGGATGGCCAAGACCGGCGCTTCGGTCAAGCACGGCTTGACTGAAAGGAAGGCCTGCTGACACTCAGCAGACCATTGCCACTCCGTCTCCTTCTTAAGGAGACGCGAGAGGACGAATACGCCCGGCGTAATCGTGCACGTACTTACACAAGTACGTGGCAAGCCCAAGGAACTGCCTCAGTTCCTTGACATTGAATGGCACTGGCCATTCATTGATCACCCTGATCTTTTCAGGATCAGGGCGGACCCCGTCCTTACCGACGAGGCATCCGAGAACTGGGATCTTGGATGCGCCAAATATGCATTTCTTTAGATTTGCATATAGCTTATGCTTGCGCATTAGCGCAAGCAGTCGCAGGTGCTCTTTGTGCACCTCGACTGCGGTCTTCTCGCCCACAGCCCGGCTGTGGACGAACACGTCGTCGAAATATGTCGGTGCGAAGTCGCGCACCGACCGCAATAGATGCGTCACACATCTATTGAAAGTCGCAGGAACATTCTTAAGCCCCTGTGGCATCACAAGCCACTCCCAAAGCATACCGCTTGAGGTGCTGACTGCCGTGAGCGGGACGTCTCGCTCACGCATCAGGACCTGATAGAAACCATCTCTCAGATCCAAAGCACTGAAGACAGTGCTCGTGCTCATCGAATCGATGATCACGTCCTTTCTCGGTACCGGCGCAGACGCCGATACCGTCGCATCGTTCAGCTTGTTAAACGCATGAACGATGCGCCATCCGCCCTGTGCCTTCTTGACACAGAACGGGGCACTGTGCGGGGACTTGGATTCCCGCACTTGACCCGCACGTCGACGAGCTTCAAAGAACTCGTCGATGGCTTGCACCTGTTCACGCGGCAGTGACCACTGTCGCGTGACACAGTACTTGGTGCCCGGCACGAGATCAATCTCGTGCTGAATGCCCTTGTCCTGCGGAAGCTCCGCAGGAACCTCATCCGGGAATACGTCCACGTATTCCCGAAGCACGTCGTAGTAGGGACTCTCTTTGAGGGAGTCCCAACTCTGCTTCGCAAATCGATCTTTCTTCGATTTGGCACTGAGGGTGGTGTCACCCTCAGGATCTTTCACGAGGACCTGCCGCAGGTCCTCGAGATCCGTCACGATCTCTACATCCTCACAGGCCGTGAGGATGCACACTTGTTCTACGCGCCCGGCGCAGATCTCGTGCAAAGCCCTTCCAGCTTTGCACGCCCAAAGTAGTCAACTCCGAGGCTGTTCTCGGAGGACTCTCCAATGTCAGACTCTGACATTGGACACCCGAGAGTGTCTGCGTTATAGCAGTCACTCTCATGGTGGACATCGTCTATCGTCATAGACGGTGTCAAAGCCACATCTGCGCCACAAGGCGCAGAGTGCTCGGAGCCCGGCTCCACTTGTTCAGGCCCGGCCTGAACTTGAACTGACAACGGGGAGTCCTCTCGACCCGTTGTGATCTCCCACCAGGCCCGGCCTGGTGGTGACCATATCTTGTACGACGGACCCGGTCCGTCGTTGAGTCTTGTATCTTGCCGTCTCGGTCCCGGACCGAGACGGGTTCTTCTGATACCCGCCTTCGCAAACCCGGCCTGCGAAGGGTTTAACCCAGACCCGGTCTGGGTGAGGTGCGCTCCCGGAGTGCACCCATCAGTTGTCGTTTCGTCCGCACCCCGGGTGCGCGGGAAGCCTTCCGGAGGTCTTCCGTCGACGCTCGTGTCGACCTTGGTGGCCGACACGTTATTTCGGCCGATGTGAGCGGGGTTGACCTCGCTCACAGTGCACACCGCCGTGCGCACAACGCTGACAGGGCCATCGCTCTCTGTCGCGTTTGTTATCCCGAGGACGTTGACGTCCTCGGAGCCGAGAAACGATAAACTGGTTCTTCCAGTCTATCACTGGGGCATGGCGTTTAAGCCACGGCATGCCCAAGATCATGTCGAACTTATCGTCCAAGTCCAGGACGATAAAGTCTTCAGTGAAGGCCCGGCCTTCACTCGCAAAGCGAACTGACACAGTTCGCTTTCGTGTCTTCACGGTGGTGCCTGTCTCTAGACGCACCACCAACTCGCTTCGAGGAGTCGTCTTCTCCTCGAAACGCATCGCATTCAGGCTATTGCATCGAACGAAGTTGTTTGATGCACCTGAATCGACCAACGCGTGCATGAGCTGCTGCCCATGCACCGCAACTTTCAGGATGATCAATGGATCATCCTGCTGTTCACTGCGGCGGGTCTCGCCGCAGGGGCTGTAGCCATCACATGTCCGACGTCAACATGTGCGGCTACACCATAGGGCGCCCCGCCCCTACTGGCTCCCGGCGTTTTTGCTCGCCCACGCCAACGGTGACCGTTGGCGCGGTACGATACGCCGCGATTAACAGGTCCGGACCTGCTACACACTCGCGTGCGTAGTGGCCGGTGTTGCCACACCGGTAACACCGCTGCGTCCCTTGACGCGGTCTCGCCTGCTGCCGTCCGGCAGCAGACGCACTCGATAAATCCATGGGATCTGGACCGCCCATGGTACGTGGTCGAGGACGTGGCATCCTCGGCACGTCCGTATGGAGCTTAGCCTGTTGCAGGCTAAACTCCTCCTGCGAAGCAAGCCTAATTGCTTGCTCGAGTACTCGGTACTCTCGGAAAGATGGTCTTCACGGGCCCATCTTTCAATCCCTTCATGAAGGTGATGACTTGCGTCGCCTCATCAATGGGGTGGTTCACGATACTTGACACCAAGTATCGTGCATGTTGTGCATAGGCCAACACATCACGGTTGCCTTGCTTCAGATCGAGGAACTCCGCCCTCGATCTGAACTCCGATTCAGGAGGCTCAAACGCGAGTTTGAGCTCGCTTGAACTCGTCGTACGTGTTCCAACACGTACTGTCGGTCAGGCGTCGACCGTACGCCCAGTGTCTAGCACGTCCTGCTAGACACGACATCGCTATCTCAAGCTCAACGAGCCAGCGCAAAAGCGGCTCGTTGGGGCTTCGAGAACTGAGTCACTGAAACCTTCAGTGACTCTGCACGAACAGCAGGAGCAAACTTCTGCTGTTGTTCGCTTGTCATGTAGTCGACCACGACTACATGTTGCTCACTGGGCGGCAATGACCTTAGCATTGCCGCAACAGTGGACTCGCCTACGACTCGCGAGAGTCGTAGCAGCCTCCCACTGTTGATTGCTCAGGTGGGGCAGTCCTCCCTCGTTATACGAGGGGAACTGAGTTTGGAGCTCCGTCAAGTGAGGTACCACTCGACGGAGGGTTTTCGTCTCCATAGCCAAATGGATACATTTGGCTAAACTCTGTAGGCGTTGAACAGACTACAATGTGCTACCAGGTGAAACTGTAGCAGGGCTACACAAGTATACATATGTATATGTATAGCTATCCGGCAGGGATTGCGGATAGGATGTATACATATGAAGCAGGCTGCCTGTGTGGTCCACACACATATATACAGCCTGCTTCATATGTATACTTGTGTAACCCCGCTACAACGCGTAACAGCAAACGGCGTGCCATCACTCCAATAACGAAAGAGTCTTCATCCGAACCAATTTCCATCACAGTATGTTTGTCAGTATCGTGACATGCATCAAATGTAATGGGTCTGGTCATGAGGTGATTGTGTGGAACACACCACCTTCTGGGTTCATCGTGGGTAACAGTTATCTGTTATGATGTCTGTTAAATAACCGATACCCATATGAACTATTAATATATAATATTGGATATATCAGTACATTCCCAACACAGATAATGGGTACGCGGTGACATAATTACCCTTATCATAATCATGTGTGGAATGAAGATTCCTCACTTGGGAACAGCATCAGTGACGCACGTGTGGTGAAGCGTACTTCAAAATGATCGACTGTGGTTGAAGAGACAAGGAGATCAAGACCGATCAACCTCAGGAAGAAAAGGTGAAGAAATAATCACCTGATCCGGGATAGGGTTGATCTGGATTCAGATCGATCCCGATCTGAGGCGAAATGGTCACAATCATTTCGGTACAGATCGCGATCCGATCGACCTCGATCAAGATCAAGTTGATCCAAACATTTGACGACCTGTACCACCTTTTTGGTACAGGGTGTCAACAAGATTCAGTGAAGATATGGAAGCAGGTGATGAGCGAAGAAGATAGCTGGAAAAGGTCGAAGAAGAATCCTAAGATAAAACAGAGTCGAATTTACCTTCTAAGGCGCAAGTGGTTGAATACTGGGGCAGGAATTATATTGGCCTACCCAGCTCGCCATCTTAAGAAGGAACATTCTGAGCAGTTACCCTGTTATTTGGCCAGGGTCTACTGACTCCTCCACAGAGACCCCGCTATCGGAAGCGGCAAGAACAAGGAAATGAAAGGAAAGGAGCGAGGCCAAGCACACCCACAAATAACCAGGCTCCCAGGGCCCAGACACATTTTTGGCCCGCCTACCCCGATCTCGAATAATCGATCGCTGTAGGTAACCCACACGCTGCTACCTGAAGAAGTTTCCACGTAGCAGCACCCCAGTCCCGCGTCTCACCAAGACGGTTCATCTGGCTTCAGCGCGTCCTCTCGAGACATCCAGAGAGCAGAGCTAGCCCACCGACGGGTACACAAGGTGAGAAGAATTCAGCATCCCCACGGATGATCGGAGTACCCGCTCCGTTAGTCGGTAGTTCGGGCGCAGTGTGTGAGCAGATCGCGAGCGCGTTTTCGCTGACCTCGCTACACCACACCAGTATATTTTACGACAAACACCCATCGGCTAGTAAGAATCTTCCGCCCGCTGGGACGGGGAACTAATACCCAAGTGTTATTTTCCATAAGGGATCTATATTCGAATTGGCTGCTTGGTGCCACTGATTAGTGTGAAGATTGCATTGCCTCTCAATACGTAGTGGGTTCTGACACATACCGAATAGCTAGTAGTATGTACAGTAACATCTTGCGCTGTTCATGTTCCCGTAAATATTCTTCAGATGTGAGGACTCGATCGACCTCTGTCGAACGACGGTAGGGTTTCTTTGTCTTAGGAGCATTGACTGTTGATTCCGACAAGAAAGTGTAGTTTGTACGTTCAAGAGCCTCCCTGAGTGGGGCCATGTAGACAACTCTGCAGGCGTCGTTGCAGGTTGTTGAACAGGTTGTTGTATTTGCACTTCACGATGTTGCTCAGGTGTAGCTGTTAGATTTGCCAGGCAAGGGAATTCATCCTCCTTAAAGACTACATCACGACTGTAAATGATAGCATGGGTATTAACGTCCATGAGGCGATACCTTTCTTGTGATCCGGTAGACCAACATACATACATAAGCGTGCCCGTGCATCGAGCTTGTATCGATATTGTTCTGTGATATGCACGTAGGCACTGCATCCGAACACCAGAGGTATTCCATGGATGGTTTGCTATCATATCAGAGCTCATACGGAGTTTGGCCTTCCGTCTTGACACTTGGTGTCATATTGATCAAAGTCGTCATATGTCGAATACACTCAGCCCATAGTTGCTTGGGTAGGTTTCCATCCAGCATTAAGGCTCGCACACGTCCCATAATAGTCCGCATATGGCGCTCCGCAACTCCATTCTGTTGGGGAGTGTATGCATTGGTGAACTGTGCGTGTGTTCCGTACTTCTGGAAAATATTGCGACCCAGCTTCTCATACTCTTTGGCGTTATTAGTCTGTAGGACTTGGATGTCTCATTCATCAATAGGCTCTGGGTGAGTGGTTTCGTTGCCAGAGTTACTAGTGAGTTCCGGGAACTCTAGCACATTGACGTCACTCCGAAATATGTTTAGAGCTTTCCGCCTGAAGTCTTCGTAGCAGTCATAGACTTCGCTACGGTTCTTGATCGGCTATGTGTACATGTAACGTGAGAAGTCGTCAATGAAAACTAAAAATATCGGCATCCAGTCAGCCTGGGAAGAGGTAGGGGTCCACCAATATCGGTGTGAACCTTTTCAAGAGGACATTGAGCATGTTCAACAATTCTATTTGAGTAAAATGGTGAGCGGTGTGACTTCACTAACGTGCAGGCAGTGCAGAAGAATGGTGCGCGTGGATCTACAGCTTCTTCATCGAGTCCACTTATGGCTTGGCTCCTAGGTAATTCATGCAGATTGCATACGTTAGGATGACCGAGTCTTTTGTGTAAGAGCATCATGGAGCTTTGCTTACCTGCGCTCGCAGCTAGAGCTTTGGTCTTCGTTGCAGGAATAGCTTGGAACTGATAAAAATCAGCATGGTTGGCCATCATGACCTTGATCTTGAATCGAGCATCGGTTTGCACAGCGCATTTCTTGCGATCAAAGTTGAAGCGGAAGTCTTGCTTCACTGCTGCTGGCACCGAGAGCAGACTGAATTTCAGCTGCGGCGCAAATAGGACATCTTGAAGGATCAACATCTTCTTCATTCCCTTGGAGTCAGTGACTTCCATTTCAACTTGGCCAGTTCCTTCAATGGGGATCTTGTTCTTCCTGCCGACAGTAATGGCACCGTTGGTTGCAGTCATGGTGGTAAACCACTGGGCTTCATGCGTCACGTGGCGCATACATCCAGAGTCAATGGTCCACGTGGGCTAGGGGCTCATAGTGGCTTGAGCAGTTAGGCTTATAGGCAGAGAAGTGTTGACAGCAACAGCTATCATCCCCACTTCACGACGTTCTGAGTGAACTGCTTCCGGCTGCCGTTGCTTGACCGATCGTTTCGGGAGTTGCCTTGACGTCCACGATAGTGGTTACCATTGCCATAACCACGGCCTCTTCCTCCTTTTGGGTTGCGATAAGGATGATCTCACTTCTGATTGCCTCCCTTGAAGGCAAAGTTCTCAGGTAAAACAGTGCCAGCCTTTACGTGACCTTTACGGAGGTCCTTCTGCAGTGCACGGCACTGGCATATGATGTAGCGTGGACGACTACAGTACGAGCAGGTACTCGACGAGGAATCTGCCTGAGCACTTAGGGCCGTTGGCTGGGTGGAAGTAACGAGTGCTTTCTCATCCTTCGTCACTTGGCTTTCAGGTGTTCCCTTAGCTAGCGAGTATCTCTCTTGCGCTTGGATTTCACGGACTTTGGTCTCGATACTGAGCTTTAGCTCTGTAATGGGCCCTCCCCAGTTACATAAGTAGGTAGTTTTGTTTACAACGATTTGCATAAGTAGGTAGGATAGCACACGGCTAGCGTGTGTTGAAGTGTCATTCCCTGATTGGCTGAAAGTGGGGAGCCAGACCCATTTTACCCAATCAGGAGCAGGCCTGCATTTGAGTGGTTCATATGAGGTCAGGGGCAGCCGCCCTGGCCCTAAACTAAAACAGAGTTGATTTTACCCCAGACTTATTACTTGGTCTCAGTATTCTGAGTCCTCTTGCAGCTTCCTCATCGCTACGTGTACGCTAGTGACGGACACTCACTTGACCCGTTATACCTGGTAGCACTTAGTAGTCCTTCCAACGATCAAGATCAAGATGAGCCAAGTCCTGACGTCTGGGCTCTCAGGGTAACCCTGGAGCATGCCGCCTTTCCCCATCTCACACGCATTGAGTGGGAAGCTCTCCACCGCCTCGCAGCGGTGTCTGGGGAGGCTATTGTTACGTCGCTGCTGAGCTCAGCAACGCCAGAACAACAGCGCCAAGCGGCTCAAGAGTTTATGGAACGTGAGCTCGCCGATGTAAAGCGGCGTGTGTCAACTCCCTCGCATTCCAAGAATGATGCTGTGAAGATAGAGACGTCAACATACTCTGGTGTCGGTCAAGACCGGCTGCCTCTAAATCGTTGGTTCAGAGAAATTGACATAGCTATTGCGTCGAGACTCATCGAGTCGTCGACGGCCAAGGTAAACTTCCTATTATCCCGCCTATCAGGCAAGGCCAAGGAGTGGGCCCTCGGCAAGCTTGTTGTTGACCAACATGCGTTCCCGACTCTGGAGATGCTCCAGAATGATCTACGTCTCGCATTCGAGCCGCCGCAGGATGAATCGCGCGTGCGCGCAGCATTTTTGCCCTTAAACGAGGCAAAATGTCCATGCGTGATTACGTCCAAAAGACACGGCACCTGGCTTCGTGTATCATCACGAAGCCGATCGACATGGCATCTCAAGTTCATGTATTTGTGTTCGGTATGCGCGAAGGGATGACGCGTTACTGTCTTACAAGAGCTGAACCCTCTTCTCTGGAAGAAGCATTCGCCCTCGCGCTTCGCGAGGACTACGTGGTAGCCTCATCATATGCGAGAATCGCGCCAGCGAAGCTCGGGTGTTCGTTCCCGAGCCCATGGAGATCGATGCGATTGAGGCGTCGAGTGATCCACGCCGTATTACACCTTACAGCGGACGAGGAGGACGGAGTGTGCGCCCAATGGTTTGCTTTCGTTGTCGAAAGCCGGGTCATCGTGCGGCGGTGTGTCGCGCACCAGCTCCAGTCCTTGCGCACATGGAGATTGTCGAACCCGATGACGGTATCCTGGCCACATAACCAAAAACGATCAGGGTCAGTAGGTGCTGGGCGCCCTACTGGCTGGAATGAAGATCCAGGTCCCCGGTGGCAGCCCGACCTTCTAGCCCTCATGTGCTACATGCACACTTTAATGCCACCACTACCAATGGCGACACGAGGCTGATTATCGTCAGTCTTCATGTCGCCGGTGCCCAGCGACCACTGCGTGCACTCCTGACTCAGGGGCGACGAACAATTTCTTTCGTGCGTCGTGTTTGTCGGTCCTTCCGACAGGAATCCCTGTCCGCGAGGGTCGAGATGAAGTCGTCGTCAAGCTTGCTGATGGAAAACCACACCGCGTTGCGCGGCGTGAGGTATCATTGCCGTACACGTTTGATGGCTTTCATAGCAACGACAACTTCTTGGTGATTGAAATGAATTACGCTTTTGACTGTATCCTGGGCATACCGTGGCTGGCACGGTATCAACCTGAAATCGACTGGCTGGCCCGATCAGTCAAGCGTCGACTTGATTTCGACGTGAGCGAGGTGTTTACACATCTCTTGGTAGCCGCTAGGACTGGCCTCACGTCAGAGTTGTGGATAGACAATCCACGACGCCAGCCGTGCACGGAGCGAGCGATGGCCCTCTCTGCATGGTTTGTGCAGTGCTACTGGACGATACGAGTGAACAAAAATCTTCGCGACGTCGCGAGAATAAAGGACGAGTGGTCGAGCGAGAGGCGCTCCCACAAATAAGAACAGCGGTCGAGCTTGAGACGCTCCCGCAAGACGATGGCGCGGTCGAGCAGGATTTGCCCCGCGTCTAGAGGAGGGTAAATCATCGTCTAGCGACGGTGAGCCGTCGGCTTCGGGCAGTGACTCGAAGCAAAATAAGAAGCTGAGGCGATTCAAGTCGATGGGTCGACGGCTGAAGCCGCGCAGCAACTCAGTAGCGAGTGAAGTTTCACCGACAGAATCAATCTGTGCGGTCGAATTCGTGATAGGAACTCCACACAGGACACGATTCATTGATGTCGCGAGACCTCCTCGCGACGCAAAGTCGATCGTTCGCCTTCCAAGTCTCTCCTGGGAGAATTTCCTGCGCGATATCAAGGCCGGTCACATCGAACAAGTCTGCTTGATCACCGAGTCTAACCCGACGACACATGAGCTCAACGCAGTCAGCGACGAAGACGAGTCGTCGCGCCCTAAAAGAGCCGAGCCAAAGTCGGCACGTGAAGCGCGCTTTGCGGCGCAATCGTGGGACGCACTGCGGGAGTCCGGCAACCCAGTCTACAACATCGCCCGCGAGTACGCGGATGTCTTCCCGGACAAGATTCCTGCAGAGCTTCCTGCAGACCGCGGAGTTCACCACGAGATTGATCTCGCGCCTGGAACGAAGCACTGCGTGACTCGGCAATGGCCTCTGCCGCGAGACCAAGTCAAGGCCATTGACGATTTCTTTGAGAGCCGTCGTAAGGCAGGGCATGTGCGCGAGAGTATCTCGCCGCATTCGAGTCCAACCTTCTGTGTCAAGAAGGCCACCGGCGGATGGCGCATCGTTCACGCCTTCAACAGACTAAATGACGCCACCATCCCCGCGCAGACACCAATCCCCAGGAAAGACATGGTGCTAGACTCCATGTCGGGTAGCGTCATCTACAGCGCCATCGACTTGACCGACGGCTTTTATCAGATCCTCATGAGAGAGAGTGATACACCTCTCACGGCAGTGAGCACCCCGAGCGGAATGCTCTGGGAGTGGCTGGTGATGCCACAGGGTCTGAAGAACGCGCCAGCCACGTTCAATCGCATGGTCTCCCATGTGCTGCGTCCACTCCGTGACTTCGCCCCTAGTTACTTCGATGATATATTCGTTCACAGTCGCGCTGAGGGTGACCTCAGTGCAGTTGAGGTTCATCTACGGCACTTGAGGCAAGTGTTTCAAGTCATGAGAGAGAATAAGCTGTACGCAAACCTGAAGAAGTGTATCTTCTGCGCACCAGAGATTCCAGTGCTTGGATGCTACGTGAGCAGGGATGGAGTTCGCGCGGATCCCGAAAAGGTGTCATCCATTTGTTCTTGGCCAACCCCTACAAACCCTACTGAACTACGTCAGTGGTTGGACTTGGCTAATTACCTGCACAAGTACACGAAGAACTACGCTGATTTGATCCAACCTCTGTCGTCGTTGTTGAAGAAAGACGCCACGTGGTCGTGGCGTCCTGAGCACCAGACTGCTTTCAACTCCGTGAAGAAGAGCTTGGCAGAGGCGCCAATCTTGATGCTTCCAGACGACTCGAAGCCGTTCCACGGTGTGCGACGCCAGCGACTTTGCCATCGGCTGTGCACTCATGCAATTCGACGATGAGGGCCGTGAACGGGTCGTGAACTACCAGTCACGGCAGATGAAATCGGCTGAACGCAACTACCCTGTCCACGACAAGGAACTCCTTGCGATGCGCTATGCTCTGATAAAGTTCAGAGTATATCTGCTTGAGAGCAGACCTTCGCGCTGTACACTGATCACGCATCGCTGCGCACAGCGACGAAGAGTCCACATTTGTCACAACGCATGGCACGATGGCTGTCGTTCTTCTCCGAATACAACTTTGTCGTACACTATAAGCCCGGCAAGAACAACATCCTCGCCGATGCATTGTCCCGACGCCCTGATTACGATCCTCGTGTGGTGCTAGGTCGTCAGAAAACTGAGGACGAAGACAACGAAGATGGCTGCACAATGTGCATCACTTCCGGTTTGAATATGACGACCGTAGCTCCCGAGATGTCACTACGCGAAGAGATAGCTGCCTGTACAAGGATGACTCGATGTACGCCAGCATCCTGGCGCATCTTCGTTCCCCAGTGATGCGACACTGGGAGCTCTGTCACGCCCCACGCGCAGTCAGATTGGACGCTACGAGCTGGATGATGACCTGTTGACGTATAGCATCGACCGATTCGATGCACCTCGAGTGGTGATCCCAAACGACGCTGACTTGCGCGCACGAATAATTCACGAGTATCACGACACTCCAGTTAGTGGTCATCTTGGCCGCGAAAAGACATTCGCGGCAGTGTCGCGCGACTTCTACTGGCCCCACTTGTATAAATGGGTACGCAAGTGGGTTCGTACTTGCGAGATCTGCCAGCGTGTGAAGCCATCACTGTCGTCGCAGGCCCCCTTCCTGTGGCCACCGAAGCGTGGCGCTCGGTGTCAATGGACTTCATCTTCGGGCTCCCACCCGATGCGCAGGGTCGGACTGGTGTCTTAGTCTTCGTGGACAGATTCAGCAAGATGGTTCATCTAATTCCAGTGGCTGATTCTGTCACCGCGGCCGAAACCGCGGTGTATTTCGTCAAAGCTGTCTTCTGTCATCATGGTCTGCCTGAGTCGATTGTCTCGGACCGTGATCCGCGTTTTACATCAGCTTTTGGTCGAAGTTGTTCGAACTTTTAGGGACAAAGCTCTTGATGTCGACGGCGGCGCACCCGGAGACAGACGGTCAGACAGAGCGAGTCAATCGAGTCCTCGAAGACGTCCTTCGTAGTTATGCGACGTCGTTCACGAGTTGGAGCTCGTTCCTGCCCCTAGCAGAGTTCGCCCTGAACAATGCTCAGCACGCATCAACGGACTGATGCCCTTCTTCGTGAACAACGCACGACACCCGCGCGTTCCTGCTATGCTTGCCGTGGGTCATCCCACGGCGCCTCGTGGCTTCACTCTGGGCGGGGAGGAAAATGTGACTACTGGCACACCGATATTGCCTCCGAGTGCAGCTCACAAGACCGTAAGTATGAATGCTGTCACACGCTCCCAGTCGAAGAAGATCCTCGCGGCGCCGCGAAGCACGGCGTCCCCTCTTGCTGCTTGGGCTACGCAGGCTCTGATAAACCCTGGTGCAGCGAGTGCAACACGCAAGGAGGATGTCCACATGGCTAACTACGCGCCGAAGTCGTCGGTCCACCCAGTGGACAATGCGGTAGTATCGGAGTTCATTCTCCAACGTCAATCGGTCGCCCGATTCGTACGTGATGCGCTGCAGACAGCTGTAGACAAACAGAAGGAGAACGCAGACATCCGCGGAAGGAAAAACATGGCCACATTCACGATAGGAGAGCGTGTACTCCTGTCGACGGATGGTATTCGAAACTCAGCAGTAACAAATCTTGGCGCGAGCAAACTCGCCCCGCGCTTTATTGGACCATTTAAGGTAACAAAGGTAATTGGAGACGCTTACACGCTGGACATCCCATCGTCACTACGACTACACCCGACGTTCTACGTCGGGCGCCTAAAGAGATATTACCCAGCTACAATTCCGGAGTCGTCTCGTCAAGCTGAATCTGCGCAACGTGAGTCGGACGCCCTTCCCGACGCGCACGACGAGCCATGGACCCATCTGAACCAGGCACCCGCTCACGCGGGCGCGTCCCAGTCTGGGCATGACCGAAGACTTTCTGCTCCAGCATTCGCAGACGTGTCAGCAGCTCATGGTTTGACTGGCGAAGACCAGTCGCTACCTCCCTCAGCCCGCGACGCACGTTCCAGGGCCGTCTCAGCCTCACGCTGAGCGTCCCAAGAGCGATTCAAGACATCGTCCACATCGTCCTGGGCTACCAGGACGCGAGCAGTACCGACGCGACGGTCCTCCTCCCGTTGTTGATTCGGCTGGAGATATTCGCTGGCTTGTCGACCATATCGTGAGGCACGAGGATCCACCTCGTGCGAACGGACATAATCATACGCACGCTCGCTCCAGACACGTCGTTCCCGTCGCGCGACGTTATCGGGTACGATGGATCGGCTTCCCTCCTGGGGATGATACGTGGGAGCCACGCGCCAACCTTCTTCGTGACGTCCCGGATGCTGTCCGCGACTACGAGTCCAAGATCGAGAACGCAAACGAGGTCGGGTCGCCTCGTGGCGAACGCGAGCGAGAACGTGAGCGCCGACTTGGAGTCACGCGCGTCGACGACACCGGAGACGGACTCTGCTGGGAGCGGTCTCGGCGCGAGCCGCTTCGATTAAGCCTGGGCCTTCTCGGCGAGAGTGCGCTGATACCGGGCAACCCACGGACGTTCCCATTCACTGAGCGTCCGCTCAGCGATGTGTCGCAGCCACTCGCCTTCAGTAGGGCGCCGTCCAGTGCTACATGAGCTGCAACCTTCCTTCACGTGCACGAAGCAGAGGCGATCAGCAGTCCAAGCATTGTCGCAAACCCTCTCGTGCAGGTCACTGAGTGAGTGCTCAGCGGCGACCTCCTCACGATCCGAGAGCCAACCCACAAAGTTACGCCCATCCAGATACATTCGGTTCCAGCGCCGAATGAAGGCGCACCACGAACGTTGAGTGACTCGTAATCGACGCCGGTGATCGACTTCTTGCGCAGCCCACGAAAACGACGGAAATGATCCTTCATCGTGTCCAGCGTGTCCGGAGCCTTCGCCCCAGTCAGATCATACAGCAGCCATGGCATGAGCTCACCGTCCATCACATGTGTATGGTTGCCAAGCATGAGCGCCTGCGTGCGTGCTGCTGCTACCGACGACGTCGCCGTCGTCGAAGTATTCGGGCCTGTGGTCGTCTGTTCCTCCATCTCGTCGCGTGTCACACCTGTTCGTTTGTGTTGCTCCTGCAATACGCAGGGACTGGTGCTTCTTGTTGTCGGCGGCAGTCCTTCGCCAGTTCCCAGATTCTTCGATTGTTCTTCACTTGCACTCACGAGCCGTTAGTGCTATTTTTAGAGGGGGTGATGTAATGGGCCCTCCCCAGTTACATAAGTAGGTAGTTTTGTTTACAACGATTTGCATAAGTAGGTAGGATAGCACACGGCTAGCGTGTGTTGAAGTGTCATTCCCTGATTGGCTGAAAGTGGGGAGCCAGACCCATTTTACCCAATCAGGAGCAGGCCTGCATTTGAGTGGTTCATATGAGGTCAGGGCAGCCGCCCTGGCCCTAAACTAAAACAGAGTTGATTTTACCCCAGACTTATTACTTGGTCTCAGTATTCTGAGTCCTCTTGCAGCTTCCTCATCGCTACGTGTACGCTAGTGACGGACACTCACTTGACCCGTTACAAGCTCACCGTACGGGATATACTTCCGTCGGCCCTTTCAGAGGTTGAGATCATTCTTCCATGACTCGGACATTGCATGAAACAGGTAAAGAGACTTCTGTCCATCCGTCATCACCGACTCGGTGGCATTCATCGCGTTCTCAATCTTGAGGAAGAAATCCATCAGGCCACTGCCTTCCTCGTACCTGATCTTTATGAGGTAACCTTGAATAAAGTACGGGTCGCCATGGAAGCTGACACCCTCGTACTTCTCGCAGATGGTCTGGAAGATCTCGAACGAGGCCTTAAGGTTCTTTACCAGCCGGACATGCGTGTTGTACATTGTCTTCATCAAGAACGCCTTCGTCTTCACTTCCAGGCAGCGTAGCTCACGGGGACTCAGAGCTCGCGTCTTCTTCCTCGATTCGCGCTTGGCATCGCGCTTGACCTCGCTCTGTCTGAATGAACGAATCTTGGGGAGATTCTTGCGTTTCAGAGTCGATCCATCGTCGTCGTTTCCATAATCTTCAGAGCCAGAGCCAGGTGGCGGTCTGAGCTCTTCATCGCTTTCCTCGTAGTCGACCTCATCCGAGTCTTGCTCTTCAGCAGGCTTGGGCTTCGACTTAGGCTTGTCTTCGATATCAGACATGTCACTAGCATCACTCTCTCTCTCTTCGTCTTGCTCGTCTTCATCGTCGGAGACGCCATCGTAGTTCTTGATCTTGACGAAGCCGAGTAGATGCTTCCCGTCAAGAGCAGCACACACCCGAGCCTTCCAGGCATCGAAGTTGTCTGCTCCGATGAGGCGTGGGAATTCGTCGCTTGAGGCTTGGCTTGGGCTCATAACCTATGAATGTTTAGCGTGAAAGGATAACTTGAGAGTGAGAATGTGAAATCGAAAGTGAGATTAATTGTTTAGCTATCCCTCGCTCAGCGTGCTGTATGTGCAGTTGGAGCACTGGGGTGTTCTCTACCAGTGACTCCGACTGCCACTAGTCAATATCATATTCTCACTATGTTGATATATCAGCTTAAGAAGGATTTTAGAAGGTGTCATCACTAATCTCAGGTTCATAATACAAAGTATTACTATTGGAAGGTGCTATCCGTGACATGGAACAGTTGATCGATGCGGTTCATGACGGCAAGAGATTCCTGCGGACTACCAAGACAGAGAAGTACGAAGTTGACAACGACGATGACGATGATGACAGTTTCGATGTCGAAGAAGAAGAGAGGGGTAACCTCCTCCAGCCATATATTAATGCCACGGTACGGCGTGGGTCGATAAGTGGGTCGCTAACCGGATCGCTGGGCGAGACAAGGGGTGATACCTGATTCGCCAAGAAAAGTTCACCAAATCGAAGGTAACTGATGAAGCAAGAAGGTGAAGGAGGTACGACCTGTTCAACGCAGCTTACCTGAGTTGCACCCAGGAGGCTTCTAAGCCCCTGATCGCGTGCAAATGCGTACTTCAAAGAAATAGGGATTCTGGTCACTACGAATCT
>VKKV01000391.1:0-26042 GCA_008080845.1 Phytophthora kernoviae | reverse complement strand
TATTATCCCGCCTATCAGGCAAGGCCAAGGGTGGGCCCTCGGCAAGCTTGTTGTTGACCAACATGCCCGACTCTGGAGATGCTCCAGAATGATCTACGCCTCGCATTCGAGCCGCCGCAGGATGAATCGCGCGTGCGCGCAGCATTTTTGCCCTTAAACAAGGCAAAATGTCCATGCGTGATTACGTCCAAAAGACACGGCACCTGGCTTCGTGTATCATCACGAAGCCGATCGACATGGCATCTCAAGTTCATGTATTTGTGTTCGGTATGCGCGAAGGGATGACGCGTTACTGTCTTACAAGAGCTGAACCCTCTTCTCTGGAAGAAGCATTCGCCCTCGCGCTTCGCGAGGACTACGGTAGCCTCATCATATGCGAGAATCGCGCCAGCGAAGCTCGGGTGTTCGTTCCCGAGCCCATGGAGATCGATGCGATTGAGGCGTCGAGTGATCCACGCCGTATTACACCTTACAGCGGACGAGGAGGACGGAGTGTGCGCCCAATGGTTTGCTTTCGTTGAAAGCCGGGTCATCGTGCGGCGGTGTGTGCGCGCCAGCTCCAGTCCTTGCGCACATGGAGATTGTCGAACCCGATGACGGTATCCTGGCCACACAACCAAAAACGGTCAGGGTCAGTAGGTGCTGGGCGCCCTACTGGCTGGAACGAAGATCCAGGTCCCCGGTGGCAGCCCGACCTTCTAGCCCTCATGTGCTACATGCACACTTTAATGCCACCACTACCAATGGCGACACGAGGCTGATTATCGTCAGTCTTCATGTCGCCGGTGCCCAGCGACCACTGCGTGCACTCCTGGACTCAGGGGCGACGAACAATTTCTTTCGTGCGTCGTGTTTGTCGGTCCTTCCGACAGGAATCCCTGTCCGCGAGGGTCGAGGTGAAGTCGTCGTCAAGCTTGCTGATGGAAAACCACACCGCGTTGCGCGGCGTGAGGTATCATTGCCGTACACGTTTGATGGCTTTCATAGCAACGACAACTTCTTGGTGATTGAAATGAATTACGCTTTTGACTGTATCCTGGGCATACCGTGGCTGGCACGGTATCAACCTGAAATCGACTGGCTGGCCCGATCAGTCAAGCGTCGACTTGATTTCGACGTGAGTGAGGTGTTTACACATCTCTTGGTAGCCGCTAGGGACTGGCCTCACGTCAGAGTTGTGGATAGACAATCCACGACGCCAGCCGTGCACAGAGCGAGCGATGGCCCTCTCTGCATGGTTTGTGCAGTGCTACTGGACGATACGAGTGAACAAAAATCTTCGCGACGTCGCGAGAATAAAGGACGAGTGGTCGAGCGAGAGGCGCTCACAAATAAGAACAGCGGTCGAGCTTGAGACGCTCCCGCAAGACGATGCGCGGTCGAGCAGGATTTGCCCCGCGCCTAGAGGAGGGTAAATCATCGTCTAGCGACGGTGAGCCGTCGGCTTCGGGCAGTGACTCGAAGCAAAATAAGAAGCTGAGGCGATTCAAGTCGATGGGTCGACGGCTGAAGCCGCGCAGCAACTCAGTAGCGAGTGAAGTTTCACCGACAGAATCAATCTGTGCGGTCGAATTCGTGATAGGAGCCCACACAGGACACGATTCATTGATGTCGCGAGACCTCCTCGCGACGCAAAGTCGATCGTTCGCCTTCCAAGTCTCTCCTGGAAGAATTTCCTGCGCGATATCAAGGCCGGTCACATCGAACAAGTCTGCTTGATCACCGAGTCTAACCCGACGACACATGAGCTCAACGCAGTCAGCGACGAAGACGAGTCGTCGCGCCCTAAAAGAGCCGAGCCAAAGTCGGCACGTGAAGCGCGCTTTGCGACGCAATCGGGACGACCGCGGAAGCCTCGCCCACGATTGATCTCGCGCCTGGAACGAAGTACTGCGTGACTCGGCAATGGCCTCTGCCGCGAGACCAAGTCAAGGCCATTGACGATTTCTTTGAGAGCCATCGTAAGGCAGGGCATGTGCGCGAGAGTATCTCGCCGCATTCGAGTCCAACCTTCTGTGTCAAGAAGGCCACCGGCGGATGGCGCATCGTTCACGCCTTCAACAGACTAAACGACGCCACCATCCCCGCGCAGACACCAATCCCCAGGAAAGACATGGCGCTGGACTCCATGTCGGGTAGCGTCATCTACAGCGCCATCGACTTGACCGACGGCTTTTATCAGATCCTCATGAGAGAGAGTGATACACCCTCACGGCAGTGAGCACCCCGAGCGGAATGCTCTGGGAGTGGCTGGTGATGCCACAGGGTCTGAAGAACGCGCCAGCCACGTTCAATCGCATGGTCTCCCATGTGCTGCGTCCACTCCGTGACTTCGCCCCTAGTTACTTCGATGATATATTCGTTCACAGTCGCGCTGAGGGTGACCTCAGTGCAGTTGAGGTTCATCTACGGCACTTGAGGCAAGTGTTTCAAGTCATGAGAGAGAATAAGCTGTACGCAAACCTGAAGAAGTGTATCTTCTGCGCACCAGAGATTCCAGTGCTTGGCTGCTACGTGAGCAGGGATGGAGTTCGCGCGGATCCCGAAAAGGTGTCATCCATTTGTTCTTGGCCAACCCCTACAAACCCTACTGAACTACGTCAGTGGTTGGACTTGGCTAATTACCTGCACAAGTACACGAAGAACTACGCTGATTTGATCCAACCTCTGTCGTCGTTGTTGAAGAAAGACGCCACGTGGTCGTGGCGTCCTGAGCACCAGACTGCTTTCAACTCCGTGAAGAAGAGCTTGGCAGAGGCGCCAATCTTGATGCTTCCAGACGACTCGAAGCCGTTCCACGTGGTGTGCGACGCCAGCGACTTTGCCATCGGCTGTGCACTCATGCAATTCGACGATGAGGGCCGTGAACGGGTCGTGAACTACCAGTCACGGCAGATGAAATCGGCTGAACGCAACTACCCTGTCCACGACAAGGAACTCCTTGCGATGCGCTATGCTCTGATAAAGTTCAGAGTATATCTGCTTGGAGAGCAGACCTTCGCGTTGTACACTGATCACGCATCGCTGCGCACAGCGACGAAGAGTCCACATTTGTCATAACGCATGGCACGATGGCTGTCGTTCTTCTCCGAATACAACTTTGTCGTACACTATAAGCCCGGCAAGAACAACATCCTCGCCGATGCATTGTCCCGACGCCCTGATTACGATCCTCGTGTGGTGCTAGGTCGTCAGAAAACTGAGGACGAAGACAACGAAGATGGCTGCACAATGTGCATCGCTTCCGGTTTGAATATGACGACCGTAGCTCCCGAGATGTCACTACGCGAAGAGATAGCTGCCTCGTACAAGGATGACTCGATGTACGCCAGCATCCTGGCGCATCTTCGTTCCCCAGTGATGCGACACTGGGAGCTCTGTCACGCCCCACGCGCAGTCAGATTGACGCTACGAGCTGGATGATGACCTGTTGACGTATAGCATCGACCGATTCGATGCACCTCGAGTGGTGATCCCAAACGACGCTGACTTGCGCGCACGAATAATTCACGAGTATCACGACACTCCAGTTAGTGGTCATCTTGGCCGCGAAAAGACATTCGCGGCAGTGTCGCGCGACTTCTACTGGCCCCACTTGTATAAATGGGTACGCAAGTGGGTTCGTACTTGCGAGATCTGCCAGCGTGTGAAGCCATCACCGTCGTCGCAGGCCCCTGCGACCGCTTCCTGTGGCCACCGAAGCGTGGCGCTCGGTGTCAATGGACTTCATCCTCGGGCTCCCACCCGATGCGCAGGGTCGGACTGGTGTCTTAGTCTTCGTGGACAGATTCAGCAAGATGGTTCATCTAATTCCAGTGGCTGATTCTATCACCGCGGCCGAAACCGCGGTGTATTTCGTCAAAGCTGTCTTCTGTCATCATGGTCTGCCTGAGTCGATTGTCTCGGACCGTGATCCGCGTTTTACATCAGCTTTTTGGTCGAAGTTGTTCGAACTTTTAGGGACAAAGCTCTTGATGTCGACGGCGGCGCACCCGGAGACAGACGGTCAGACAGAGCGAGTCAATCGAGTCCTCGAAGACGTCCTTCGTAGTTATGCGACGTCGTTCACGAGTTGGAGCTCGTTCCTGCCCCTAGCAGAGTTCGCCCTGAACAATGCTCAGCACGCATCAACGGACTGATGCCCTTCTTCGTGAACAACGCACGACACCCGCGCGTTCCTGCTATGCTTGCCGTGGGTCATCCCACGGCGCCTCGTGGCTTCACTCTGGGCGGGGAGGAAAATGTGACTACTGGCACACCGATATTGCCTCCGAGTGCAGCTCACAAGACCGTAAGTATGAATGCTGTCACACGCTCCCAGTCGAAGAAGATCCTCGCGGCGCCGCGAAGCACGGCGTCCCCTCTTGCTGCTTGGGCTACGCAGACTCTGATAAACCCTGGTGCAGCGAGTGCAACACGCAAGGAGGATGACCACATGGCTAACTACGCGCCGAAGTCGTCGGTCCACCCAGTGGACAATGCGGTAGTATCGGAGTTCATTCTCCAACGTCAATCGGTCGCCCGATTCGTACGTGATGCGCTGCAGACAGCTGTAGACAAACAGAAGGAGAACGCAGACATCCGCGGAAGGAAAAATATGGCCACATTCACGATAGGAGAGCGTGTACTCCTGTCGACGGACGGTATTCGAAACTCAGCAGTAACAAATCTTGGCGCGAGCAAACTCGCCCCGCGCTTTATTGGACCATTTAAGGTAACAAAGGTAATTGGAGACGCTTACACGCTGGACATCCCATCGTCACTATGACTACACCCGACGTTCTACGTCGGGCGCCTAAAGAGATATTACCCAGCTACAATTCCGGAGTCGTCTCGTCAAGCTGAATCTGCGCAACGTGAGTCGGACGCCCTTCCCGACGCGCACGACGAGCCATGGACCCATCTGAACCAGGCACCCGCTCACGCGGGCGCGTCCCAGTCTGGGCATGACCGAAGACTTTCTGCTCCAGCATTCGCAGACGTGTCAGCAGCTCATGGTTTGACTGGCGAAGACCAGTCGCTACCTCCTCAGCCCGCGACGCACGTTCCAGGGCCGTCTCAGCCTCACGCTGAGCGTCCCAAGAGCGATTCAAGACATCGTCCACATCGTCCTGGGCTACTAGGACGCGAGCAGTACCGACGCGACGGTCCTCCTCCCGTTGTTGATTCGGCTGGAGATATTCGCTGGCTTGTCGACCATATCGTGAGGCACGAGGATTCACCTCGTGCGAACGGACATAATCATACGCACGCTCGCTCCAGACACGTCGTTCCCGTCGCGCGACGTTATCGGGTACGATGGATCGGCTTCCCTCCTGGGGATGATACGTGGGAGCCACGCGCTAACCTTCTTCGTGACGTCCCGGATGCTGTCCGCGACGAATCCAAGATCGAGAACGCAAACGAGGCCGTGGGTCGCCTCGTGGCGAACGCGAGCGAGAACGTGAGCGCCGACTTGGAGTCACGCGCGTCGACGACACCGGAGACGGACTCTGCTGGGAGCGGTCTCGGCGCGAGCCGCTTCGATTAGAAGCCTGGGCCTTCTCGGCGAGAGTGCGCTGATATCGGGCAACCCACGGACGTTCCCATTCACTGAGCGTCCGCTCAGCGATGTGTCGCAGCCACTCGCCTTCAGTAGGGCGCCGTCCAGTGCTACATGAGCTGCAACCTTCCTTCACGTGCACGAAGCAGAGGCGATCAGCAGTCCAAGCATTGTCGCAAACCCTCTCGCGCAGGTCACTGAGTGAGTGCTCAGCGGCGACCTCCTCACGATCCGGGAGCCAACCCACAAAGTTACGCCCATCCAGATACATTCGGTTCCAGCGCCGAATGAAGGCGCACCACGAACGTTGGAGTGACTCGTAATCGACGCCGGTGATCGACTTCTTGCGCAGCCCACGAAAGCGACGGAAATGATCCTTCATCGTGTCCAGCGTGTCCGGAGCCTTCGCCCCAGTCAGATCATACAGCAGCCATGGCATGAGCTCACCGTCCATCACATGTGTATGGTTGCCAAGCATGAGCGCCTGCGTCGCTGCTGCTACCGACGACGTCGCCGTCGTCGAAGTATTTGGGCCTGTGGTCACCTGTTCCTCCATCTCGTCGCGTGTCACACCTGTTCGTTTGTGTTGCTCCTGCAATACGCAGGGACTGGTGCTTCTTGTTGTCGGCGGTAGTCCTTCGCCAGTTCCCAGATTCTTCGATTGTTCTTCACTTGCACTCACGAGCCGTTAGTGCTATTTTTAGAGGGGGTGATGTAATGAGCCCTCCCCAGTTACATAAGTAGGTAGTTTTGTTTACAACGATTTGCATAAGTAGGATAGCACACGGCTAGCGTGTGTTGAAGTGTCATTCCCTGATTGGCTGAAAGTGGGGAGCCAGACCCATTTTACCCAATCAGGAGCAGGCCTGCATTTGAGTGGTTCATATGAGGTCAGGGCAGCCGCCCTGGCCCTAAACTAAAACAGAGTTGATTTTACCCCAGACTTATTACTTGGTCTCAGTATTCTGAGTCCTCTTGCAGCTTCCTCATCGCTACGTGTACGCTAGTGACGGACACTCACTTGACCCGTTACAAGCTCACCGTACGGGATATACTTCCGTCGGCCCTTTCAGAGGTTGAGATCATTCTTCCATGACTCGGACATTGCATGAAACAGGTAAAGAGACTTCTGTCCATCCGTCATCACCGACTCGGTGGCATTCATCGCGTTCTCAATCTTGAGGAAGAAATCCATCAGGCCACTGCCTTCCTCGTACCTGATCTTTATGAGGTAACCTTGAATAAAGTACGGGTCGCCATGGAAGCTGACACCCTCGTACTTCTCGCAGATGGTCTGGAAGATCTCGAACGAGGCCTTAAGGTTCTTTACCAGCCGGACATGCGTGTTGTACATTGTCTTCATCAAGAACGCCTTCGTCTTCACTTCCAGGCAGCGTAGCTCACGGGGACTCAGAGCTCGCGTCTTCTTCCTCGATTCGCGCTTGGCATCGCGCTTGACCTCGCTCTGTCTGAATGAACGAATCTTGGGGAGATTCTTGCGTTTCAGAGTCGATCCATCGTCGTCGTTTCCATAATCTTCAGAGCCAGAGCCAGGTGGCGGTCTGAGCTCTTCATCGCTTTCCTCGTAGTCGACCTCATCCGAGTCTTGCTCTTCAGCAGGCTTGGGCTTCGACTTAGGCTTGTCTTCGATATCAGACATGTCACTAGCATCACTCTCTTCTCTCTCTTCGTCTTGCTCGTCTTCATCGTCGGAGACGCCATCGTAGTTCTTGATCTTGACGAAGCCGAGTAGATGCTTCCCGTCAAGAGCAGCACACACCCGAGCCTTCCAGGCATCGAAGTTGTCTGCTCCGATGAGGCGTGGGAATTCGTCGCTTGAGGCTTGGCTTGGGCTCATAACCTATGAATGTTTAGCGTGAAAGGATAACTTGAGAGTGAGAATGTGAAATCGAAAGTGAGATTAATTGTTTAGCTATCCCTCGCTCAGCGTGCTGTATGTGCAGTTGGAGCACTGGGGTGTTCTCTACCAGTGACTCCGACTGCCACTAGTCAATATCATATTCTCACTATGTTGATATATCAGCTTAAGAAGGATTTTAGAAGGTGTCATCACTAATCTCAGGTTCATAATACAAAGTATTACTATTGGAAGGTGCTATCCGTGACATGGAACAGTTGATCGATGCGGTTCATGACGGCAAGAGATTCCTGCGGACTACCAAGACAGAGAAGTACGAAGTTGACAACGACGATGACGATGATGACAGTTTCGATGTCGAAGAAGAAGAGAGGGGTAACCTCCTCCAGCCATATATTAATCGCCACGGTACGGCGTGGGTCGATAAGTGGGTCGCTAAATCGGATCGCTGGGCGAGACAAGGGTGATACCGATTCAAGCCAAGAAAAAGTTCACCAAATCGAATGGTAACTGATGAAGCAAGAAGGTGAAGGATAGGTACGACCTGTTCAACGCAGCTTACCTGAGTTGCACCCAGGAGGCTTCTAAGCCCCTGATCGCGTGCAAATGCGTACTTCAAAGAAATAGGATTCTGGTCACTACGAATCTCCAATATTCGCTGACATGCCATCAGTCATTTTGAACTGCTTCGTCGGTGGTCCCACCATTCACATTGTCAATAACCGCTACGGCATTTCACTCTTTGTTGCCAGATCTTCAGTAGCACCCACCAGTGCCTCGTGAAGTGCGAAGTAACCATTCATTTTCGGTACACTTGTTGCAACCAACCGCCCCTAATTCTGTGTACACCTGCAGAGAGCGCGACTCCTACAACCTTAAAAAATGCGGGTCAATCGATTATTACTCAAAGGCGTTTGTAGAACGTGTTACGGAAAAAAGAGGGGTATTCATATCAGTTGTAGGATCCCTACCACATTCTCGGTATCGACACGGTGCTCTTACAAGTGGCGACCGCGCAGAAGCGCAAACTGATCCATTTCGGACACCTTTGGCACGAAGTTCACGACAGCATCAATCTTGGCCTTCACCTCGGGGGTGATCTTGTCCACAACCCCCAACGCCTTTAAATTCTCCTCAAGCTGCGATGGACGACTCGCCCCCACCAGCACTGTCGATACGTTCTCATTGGCGACGGCCCACGCGATCGACATCTGCGCAAGGGAGCAGCCCACCTCCTTGGCGATCGGCACGAGTTTGTCAGCCATCACGACCCGCTCCTCGAACCCTTCCACAAACGGACTGCCCTTTTGGAACATTGGGCCCGTGTACCGTGAGCCTTCTGGCTTGCCAGCACTGTACTTCCCCGTCAGTGTGCCGAACGCAAGTGGCGACCACGTCGTGAGACCCAATTTATACTTCTTGTACAAATCCACAAACTCAAACTCCACTTTGTTACGCACAAAGAGGTTGTACTGAGCTTGCTCCACAATAGGGCGGATGAGACCCAGACGGTCTGCGATCTCACACGCGTCACGGATTTGGGAGGGCAGCCACTCGCTGGTCCCCAGTAGAAGGCCCACCCTGGTTGATGACAAAGTTCATGGCTCGAACGGTCTCTTCAATGGGGGTGTAGGGCTCAGGACGGTGCGAGAACACAACGTCGACATAGTCTAGATCTAGACGCTTGAGCGATGCCTTCAGTCCCTCTACAATATGTTTGCGACTATTGCCCTGGTCGTTGGGGCCACCGTCCGTGAAGCCCTTATACCCGTTGAATTCCTTGGTGGAGATGACCAGGTCTTCACGACTCCAGGTCCCTTCGGCAATGCCTTTTTTGATGGCCCCACCGAGGAGTTCCTCGGCCTGACCATTGCCGTAGGTCTCGGCGGTGTCGAAGAAGTTGACACCGTGTTGATATGCCATCTTGACCATCTCGTACCAGGCATCGACTGTGTACTTCTCGTCGTAAGCCATCCAGTATAAGTAGGCCACTACTTACTCATACCCATGCTTTTTCAGCCAAGTTGAGTAAACAAGGTACTTCTGGAAGTCCTTCCTATTGTCGAGCTGAGCAATTTGGCCAGAACTGTACGCTTCTAGCACAATAACCTCCAGTTTGAACCTCTTCTAAACATCATTTGCTTTCTCCTCTCTCGCATGCCACTTGCTGAATTGATTCAGCCATTTCTGGGTCACTGGGTTACCCCTCTCTTCTTCTTCGACATCGTAACTGTCATCGTCGTACTTCTCTGCCTTCGTAGTCCGCAGGAATCGCTTGCTGTCGTGAACCACATCGATCGACTGCACCGCGTCAGGCGAGATCATCGTGGAGAGCTTGGTCTGAGTCGAGTCCGCAGCCATCGAGACAGCCTCGCAGCTTGCAAGAAGAGAGACCGCCGCCACGAAAAGGTAGTTGGTCAGACGCATGGCTGGTCTTGGACGACCGAAGTTGTGAAATGCTTGAGTACTGAAGAGTAAATTGCTAAATAAGTCTCAAAGTGGCCGAGGCAAAGGCTTGCATTACTCGCGTTTGTACTCCACTGGTTGTTCGACCACAACGATGCACATCCTATGCTACTTGTGCTACAGGTTTACGGTGCAATGGTTTTATTCGTCAGATGCAATGGTTTTGTTCGTCAACAGGCTCCAGCTGAATGTATTGGAGTAAGTACCAATACAGGATTCCTGTATGTCAATTGCGGACTCTGTGGAACAAGATCAGCACCACTTCGTGACGGCCTCATGCTTCGAATATAGGGACCTTCAGGAGCAGATACTGTTGCATTTCGAAGTGCTAAGCTGTATTCTTTTGACAGCTCTCTTTTGGTTTGTAGCTGCTGGACGCAAACAAAATCTATGTCGAGGGTGACTCAATCTTTAAAGGGAGCTAGCGCGGCCGGTATAAGTAGGCTACTACTTACGCATACCCATACTTTTGCAACCAACCCGAGTAAGCGAGGTGCTTCTGGTAGTCTTTCCTCTTGAGGAGATCACCCATTTGGTTATGCTTGAACGCTTTTCGCACGATAGGTTCGAGTGCGTACCTCGCGTAGACATCATCCGCACTATCTCCCCTCAGATGTCACTTGCTGAATTGATCCAGCCATTTCTAGCTCACTGGGTTACCGCTCTCTTCATCGACATCGTAACTGTCGTCGTCGCCATCATCGTCATCGTCGTCATCGTCGTCATCGTTGTCAACTTCGTACTTCTCTGTCTTGGTAGTCCGCAGGAATCTCTTGCCATCGTAAACCGCATCGATCAACTGCTCAATACCTGGAGGAGATGTACTCCTCTTGACACTGGATTGCGCCGACTCTGTGGCCGCCGAGATAGCCTCGCAGGTCGCAAGAAGAGCAGCCGCAGCCACGAAAAGGTAGTTGGTCAGACACATGGCTGGTCTTGGACGACCGAAGTTGTGAAATGCTTGAGCACTGAAGAGTAAATTGCTAAGTGAGTCTCGAAACGGCCGAGGCAAAGATTTGCATCGCTCGCGATTGGACTGCACGTTTTTCTTAAAGAAAATCTTAATATAGAGTGCAGTCGTGTATTAAAAAATGTCTCGCACTATCGATATACATCTTGAATGTATTAAGCTTTACTTCGCAGGGTTCTGCGCTGCAGAAGATAAACTGAAAAACTGATTGTTGTCCATGTTTATTAAAGGGTTAGGTCTATTATATCCAGGTATTGTCAGTCAATTCTCAATGTCATCAAAAGATTATTTTTGCTAGCAGCCACGGAATGTAAGCGGCTAAATTACGGTAAGATTCGTTTTTGCTTCGTATCCATGTAATATACAGGTTTGGGCACTTACCAGATTCATGCTGACAGAGATTCAAACGCCACGCACAAACAACGAGAGCCCACCCAGTTAGCGGATACAGTCAGAAAATGCACCAGAGCAACATGCCGGTCTTCACACGGACACCTTTAGCCTAGTGATAACTGCAAGACTGTGGCTTCGTGGAGTGCGCGGCGACGAGGAGGCGCTCCTCTCTACAAATATACATACACATTAACTAGCACATCAGCAAGTATCACATATATATTAGCTGGTTAACACGCCAACCTAGCCGTCAATGGGGAAAAACTCGCACCGGAGCAGCTCGGATGTGGCAGACCAGGGATGGAGGGCGAATTTCTTGCGCCGAGCATGTTGGGAAGTAAATAGCGTGGAATTGCAGCAGGAAAGGAAAGGGGCGCACCTGCGAAAAAGTTGGCTCTGCTGGTTAATTCCATTCCTTGCAAAAAGCAATGCGCAAAAATTACAAAATGGGCAATACCTGGACTTGAAAACATGGACCATAGATTTACCGTTGTGATTTTCATCTTTAAGACAGGTTGCAGATATTGTATGACTGATCATCACCAATTTTCATACGAATTTTGTAAACTACATGCTGTCTCGACATCTCAGGGGGCTAGCATTCATAGCACTACCTGACCAGTTTTCCGTAGGGATCTCTTGGAGTACATTAGCGGCGACATAGGTCATCATCCTCAACTACGGGTTATTTTCCGCTTTCAATGCTGCGAAGCAGCAAGTACTAAACGCTGCTAATATAATGAACTTGATTTAATGGTTACATTTGATCATTGTGTTGAGCTGCTAACTACTGCTGCCTCCCATGAATCGCAACGCTCATTACTGTGGAAAATAAGGAAACTACCTGCTGGTGATGCTCAGTTCCCACTGTCACCATCGCAACTATCGCATTCATCTCGCCACTTATTATTCGAGCAGCAATATCTTAATGCAACTCCACCACGGCGACAAGTAGGTTCTCCATCTTGTTGGTATTGTGCTTGAGCTCTTTAAAACTCAGGTCCGCTAGCTCCATAAATTACGCATGCAGCGGTAATTTTGAATTCGATTAGAGAGGGTGCTGAACGTGCCGTAAGAAAGGTGCTTTAACGAGAGCAATTATTCCAGAAACCAAAGTTCTCTAAGAGAAAATTTCTCGCATACTAGAACTTCTCGGAAAAGTACATTGGGGTCAATGATCATTGTTATGCTTTCCCTATAAAAGCCTAATAAATTAAAGGACGTGGCTCAATGCCTTACACCGTCCTGCCAAGTGGAGCTCCAGCGAAGCAGGTAGTCTTTCTTGGATGGTCCTTAAGTCTTGAAATGCAAGGTCCTAGGCGCTGTAGTGTAAGTTCTCGGAGAAGTACATGTACTCGAGCTGTGCTTTTAGTGTTCGAAACACTGCAATTTATCTGCAAATTACGGGACAGGTAAATTGCCCATCACCATGTGTTACCGAAGAACCTGTTACTTTAATCAGTGCCTAACTACTGTATGCTTGAATAGACATGAGATTACTTTTCGTGCATAGCGTTGGGAAACGTATTGACAATTTGATGCCGACAAGGGCGGGATTGAACACTGGATAAAAGTTAAGTTGTAGCTTACACTCATAAGGTAAAAACATAAAAGACATACAGTCATCTTTGGTCCTGAAGAAAGGACCAAAACGCCTCTGTCGCTCGAGCGATTTTTCACAAGATCTTGGATGTAGGGCTGCTTTAGCAGCTGTCTGATATAACATATATACCATTGCTATGGAACTGCTAACAAGCCCAAAGGGTACCTTCCAAGGATAAAACCGCATTTGTAGCCCCTAGCGCCTTTACTTTTCATACTAGCGGTCGACTTACTCTACGATAAGTTGGAAGCAACCGCGGCTGAATGTGGTATTGAGCTGGCTGGTTCTGAGGACTATACATCAAGACCAAGGCTCAACAGGAGATGATTATCGCAGCTGTGAGACGCTTTTCGGAATGCTCGGGTTTGCAGGTCAACGTCGACAAATCAATTGCCCGCAGTACACGCTCGCCTTAAAGGTCTTCACAAAACCCGTCGTATCAGTATTGTTGTTTCCGACACCGCTAACATCCACGTCGTGAGATTGTAGTTATCACGCTAAACCAATTGATTTCCTCGAAGTAGTTGATCATCTCGCGTGATAAAGAGACTAACACCTGCCAGGGATTCCATCTAGGTAGAAGGGCTATTAGGATTATGTACTCAGTAATTCAATATACCTCAGCATCATGATCATCTCGCGCGTCCTGCTCCAAATATCCGCGAAGATCGCCTCACCGCCACGTCGAAGAAGCAGTAGGTTGTCGAACACCTGGAATACCTTCCACGGCGGGTGATGATGCTGCGGCGATAGTTAACGACGATGGTTTGACAGCACGACGACGGACATATTGTATCCTCGCCGATACAATACAGCCAACCACACTGATCACAAGGAACGCAAGAAATGTACTATTGCAATGAGTAGAGTACGATGACCCGCTAGCGTCTACAAGTCACAATGCATCCATGTGTTTGAGCTACACAAATTCACTGCGCTTTTCAAGAAGAATAACACCACCACTGAGCCAACCTCGTTGCAACTTGCCAGGATACGTATGCGAACACAGGTAAGTTTTATCTCCACCCCTCTGAACGCAAATAAAATGGATTAACGATGAGCGCATTTGTTACGATGACGCCACTGCCATCAACGGAATAGTGTCACAATCGAGGCGCACCTTTCGCTAGAGCGTTTCTTGCCCGAAAGTCCTCTATCCTAGAAGTATCAATTGTTTCTCCGCTAAAACAAAGTACGCAACTACTACTTCACCGACCCACCAGATGTTGCGCCCAACGTTTTCCATTAGGTCGACCGATCAATAATTCTGCACGCAGCTGCCATATCGTGTTTAGCCGTAGAGGACTCAGTAACGCCTTAGTTCATATCAAGGCGCGTCGTAACTGTTGAAATGTGAGTGAAGTTACTGCATTGATGAACTGGCTGGCACCCGGCAAGGTCTGAGGCACACGAGTCGTGTCCTTTAGTATTGAGACTGTGCAGCTATGGAAAGTTTCAAGGGATTGCCACCAGTGATATATAAGTAGGGTAGCTTTGGGTTCTGAGACTGAACCGCAGTCTCGAATTTACCCAGTGAATAACAAGGGAGCTTTGTGTGAGAAGTTCTAGTGTAGCTGCCTTCGTTCACCTCGAGCGTAACGCTCTTTTAACTAGTTGTGCATTTCGTCAGTAACTACACGATATTGCTCAGTGGAGAAAACAAAAAATATTTCTCAGCTGGGGTGCGCTGCGTGCAAAATTATCGGGGCCTAAAGGTATTAACATGTGAATTAAGCGGCAAAAAACAAGTTAGCACACCACAGGAGAGAGATCAACGACGCGCATATAATTGTGCAAAACGCTTCGCGTTACCGATTGTACACCTATCATTCTTTTTGAAGCAAAAATGCACCCAGCAATCCAGGCACGAGTTCCTGTGCCTTGCAGTTGCGTTTTCCATTATTCCTCTCCACACGACGCTGACCCATACGAACGAAGTCGTTGATGAACGTGGTGAGAATCGACTTGCGCTTCTCCGTGTTCGTCACCAATTTCGCGATCGTGAGCGGTTGATGCGAGTTGTAGCGGATGTACAACACGAAATCTGTGTAATACTTACAAGTGCTTGCAGTAGAATACTCACACTTCCGTTAACATCTTCGCGCAGCTTTTCGAAGTCGGAGAATCGACGCTCGACTTGATATACCGTCGGACGAGAAACCGACTTCAACTCTGAGCGAGATGGTGGCAGGTCAGCAGCCGATTCTTACTGAGTAAGAGACTAGTTCGTCGTGGTTGGATTCACGTGCATGTTCAGCATGTAGTAGATGTTGTTCTCGTGGGTTTGAGTGTCTTGAGTGTTGATTTATCGATGGTATGGAGGAACTTCACGACCTTAACAGTGTTCCAGCGCTGGTGTGCATCCAAGTCTAAGCGAAGAGGCAGCTTAGCATTGTTCTTGGCGGGGTATTTTTCTTCATCAGTGGTGTTGTTGGGGAGTAAGTTCAAGACTTGCAGTTGCTGCTTTTCAGTGGGGTGCAGTCTGACAGACGCAGGTAAGTTTTCTTGATCAATCAAGCTTCTGGGGAGCATTGGAGTATCGAAAATTGTTAAATTGGTGAAGTGTGATCAACGTAGAAGTAGAAGATGGAATCTCCTCGGGTATGCGCTTCCTTCCAGCGGAAAAAGATTTGCTTGCGAGGGATGTCGCGGCAACCGAGGATCTTCGACAATGAGTGTTCGTGTGTACGGCTTCGTCAGAGTTGTCTCAATCGTTTGCGTCACTTTTCCGTCGTCGTCATCGTAACCGGTGCTTGTGCGTGAACTCTGACGCAGACTAGAGCAAATATCATACTGCACTTACATTCATAGTGGGAATATGATCCATCGATAACGTTAACACACACGGCTTGTGTTAATATGTCCTCCATGGCTATTTCGTAAATACTCTAGCAGGAATCCTCATCTTGAGTTGCCAGTTAAATAACATATTTGTCGGAGATACTAAAATCTGATTGTGAGGCGAAACTCGATCTTGCCTGCAGCATTGCGACCGAGTCGAACGTACTCCTTCTTTCAGGGGCGGGTGCCATTTCGCCAGTGGAGACAAAACTGTTGCTTGGTACACCAACAGTGACTCGATTGCTGAAGTTGTTAAGATCATGCCGTCCATCAGTATCACAGCTTCCAAGGCTGAGTTCGGTTTCATAGCTGTCAAAACTTTCTCCAGTGCCGTAGCTGTCAAGATCAGCTTCAAGGTTGCTAATGCTGCGTCTCTCATCAGTCCCGTCAAAAGCAATCACTGAATCTGTCGCGGACATAGTAGACGCCATAGACCCACGAATGAACCGAACGCTGCAAGGCCCCATCTGCCCACGCTTAATCGGATCATAATGCCAAAAGAGCGCGTCAGTGCGCTCAAAGAGCAGGTTTCCCAAGTAGTTATCGCCCACGATGCACCACACTACCATAATAACATAATTGCTTGTGTCAGTAAAAAATCACAAACGCACCCCATTTTAAAGCACAAACGTACTGGCTTGCTCGATACCTCCCTCGTGCTGTAGATTGATCTCGACGTAGCCTGTGAGATAGTGACAGGGATTCCAAACATAAAGCAGCAAGTTGTAGATGCTACGTTTGGCGGTCATGCTGTGGAAAATACTGCCGTTCACGTTATGGTCTGCGTTGACAAAAGTCACGAGAGAGTTTGTAGTCAACGCGCCAATCATTGTTCCGCTCACTCGGTCTGGAGCTGGAAAGGGGATGTGGCCACTAACGATGCGGTCATCTTTGCGTGGCGGCTTGCTCACTTGTTCCGGTAGCAATTCCGTCAAATTCACAATTGACCATGACATGGCTTGTACAATTGCTGCCACTGCTTTTTGATCTGTTGACATGTGAATCCACAAAAATACAAAATCTAACTTAATAACAAGTCCTTCCTTGAGATTATTGCAAACTTACCATCAAAATCTAGCGGTGAAGTCCACAGACAGCGTTGTCGGATTGCAAGTCGATGGAGCAGAGGATTACACCCAAATAAATATTTCAAGATCGGAGCGATCACCACTGCTGACGGGAGTTTGAGTGCAAACTTGGCGAAACCTTGTCGGTCCATTGTCCCTATAACTGCACACACTGAGTCTGTCCACCTCCACTTGGGCCACCGACTGCAATTCTGCATCAGCGCCATGTTATCTCTCAACAGCAATATTTTCAACGACGCCACTGCGTAGATCAAGCTTATGATTAAGATACTCGGGAATAATACGAGCCAATAGCATACGATAACCACAAGGCAAGGCAGTGCTAGTAGCCACAACACCCCGGCCAATATGTGGAGTCCCAGCCCTCTCTCAATACTTTTGTTGGTCTCTTTAAAAGCGACAATGTGTACGCTTTGATTACGAGGAGGGCTGGGATTGACGTTACTACAACGATGACGTATACCAGGACTGCAATCGGCAACAGTATCATCGCCACGAAACCGGTATAAATGTCCACAACCTCAACACTGTCCACCCGGTCGGTATTGTCCACATCTTGATGACTCGATAACCAAGTGGCACGTGTCGCTTTGGTCTTTGGGAGACTGTCTTGCAATAATTTGGCCATGGAGGCGTCGGGCGAGACACAAAGTCGGCCCACGGGCCTCCGACGGACACTGGAGGTTGCTTTGGCGATTTTTGAGGTATAGAGGTAGTGGGGGCATTGGAGGTTTGGAGCGAAGGCGAAGGAGAAGCTAGCGGTGGTCTGCAAAGCGACGCCATCATGGAACAAGAACCTGACTGATATGAGGAGTCTGCAAGGTCGGAAGGAACCCATTTATCAAGTTAAAGAGGAAAGTAGTCGTTTAAACGATAATTTTCGTTTCAGCTCAATTTACTATTGGAATAGTAAATGGTTTTTGCAGGTAATAAACAATAGATCAGTACGATGAATTGTACGAGGTATTTAAGGTCATCTTATTGGATGAAATAAATGTTGTCCAATTAAATTGGATTGGGATATGTGAAGAGGTTGATTCCACCTGGTTCTGTCCAGATAAAAATAATTACCACTTTAACCTCATAAGGCGTTACAGTTTAAAACAAGTGAACAACCGTTTAGTCTGTTTCTGGCACTATCGAAATAGCCTCTTTTGCTGTATTAATTCTGAATATACCAATATTCAGTTGACAAATATCCACCATATGGGGAAAGCTGCGAGTTAAATCTCCTTGTATGGGCCGAGGAGGTGTTAGGATGAATAGCGAAAGCTTTTGGTAGTTTTGATAGAGCCATTTTGAGTTACTTGCTGTCGCTGAACTAGCTCTCGTTCTTATCATATTGGAAAAAAGAACAAGAGCTGCCTAGAGAACTAGAACTGTATCTTATATATTATTTACGCATGGTGTGAAAACTGTGCAAAACCTGTACTTGTTCTTGAAGAACATGCTGGTACAGTGTTCGTTTTCGTCACTTTGAGCCATGTCTTCAACGGTCATCGTTCCGGCGGGTTTTGCCGTAAACAAAATCGCGTAAAATCAAGATCCACGTTGCTAGTATGTTTGAAGGCTTCAAGGAAACTTTACTATGAACCACACCGGCTGGGATCATGGACATGCGAGAAAATATTTCATGCTTTGCTAGGTCACCTTTGTAGCGATCGCCTACGCTTCGCTTCTACATGTATACCGATGTACTTATTAACTTAATCGATATCATCCTTGTTCGCGCCTTCAAAATGCTTCACAGTTGTTTTTCGATTTCCGTCACTCGATACCTGCAAGGTTGAAAAAATGCTCTCAGTGCCATTGCCATTTCTTCATGATAAGTCTAAAACCCTCGTTGGCACGGTACATACTTGGCATATCTGAGTTTTGCCTTGTATTTTCGTTTGTATAGTAGGTGCTTGAACTGCTGACTCAAGGGAGTGACTACTAATACACATAGGTGTGCTTTATTAGGCAATATGGTGATAAATTGGTCGGGTACCCACCTTGTTAGTGTTGGCATTTATGTTTGTGAATGGCTCTCCGTATCGCCGATCCTTCCCGGCAATTTGGCACGCAATCTGAAGTGTGGACGTTCAATCCTCGGACTTTCCTACGAGCTGTCAATACACTTCTCCATCGAAATTTGCTTTTGCAACGCCTTTTCACTTAAGCAAACCGATTGTAATCTGACGTTGCGTAAACAACATGCTGAATCTTCACATCCCATTCCTGATCAACGGGAAATATAGCAAGACACCGTATGCTATGCGGTCGCCTCTCACTTCTGTAGTAATGGCTATCGATATAGCAAGCAGGCGAGATACTTGCAATAAGCACGCTCGTGCTGTGCCTTCGTATGAATTTCCGACTTCATTTCGCTTTTTGCTGTCGGACCAACAACTGAAAGACCTCATCAATTCCAATGAGCCGCTCAATCGCATCAACCGTTGCTTTCACTGCAGCTCTCTCCAGCGTAGCTCTGTTGGCCCCAACTGCCGACGCACACCAAATCGTGCTGCTGCCGGAGCCCACTTGGACGACGAACGATAAGGACACGAAGTACAACCCGTTGGCCTTCCTCGAGGGTGAAGGATTTACCCCGCAGGAAGACTTCAAGGCCTGGCGTGAGGAGAATGGCTGAAGTCGCTGCGCGACTTCATGGACAACGCCAAGTACCCGGTGACCAGTGGTGCTGACTTCAACTGTGGCTTTACCGACCCCAATGGCACACCGCAGCCCATTCCGGAGGGCAACGCCATGCGCTCCACGGGATACACGCACGACGGACCGTGCGAGGTCTGGATCGACGATACCCTTGCGATGGGCAATGACAACTGCCACGAGGCGTTCCCCGGCAAGGACTACACCATCGACTACTCGGCCTGCAAGGGCACGTGCACACTCCGTTGGTACTGGCTGGGCGTGCGTTTCCTCAAGAATTCCTACTCGTGGCAGGTATACAAGGCCTGCATTCCGCTGACCGGGTCGGGAGGTGGTGCGCCGGTGGCATCGGGATCACTGGCAACGAATTCGGCGCCCTCCACGGAGAACACACGCTTCCTGCGTGAATAGATGTCGCAAGGTCGCAACCACCTATGATTTTCCGACCGTCGTTTTGACCGATTGTAAAGACAATTTTTTCTATCTTTCTTCGCTTATTGTCAAGGGGCAAGCCGGTATCGCCCATCAGTTAATACATGTTCTGTCTTTTGTCTGTCTACACCTTACGAAATATGCCCGGTCTTTCGGCACACATTTTGAAACTTGCAGTTCGTCCGCCAAATGAGTTGTGCACAGCCGGAAGAGAGGGTAGTACGACGATGAGCAAGTTATAATACGATTTGGATTGTGTTTAGCCACCTTTCGCGATTTCCGAAAGCAAATTCCCGTTGTAAATACATGTGGATGTTAACTAGACAGAGTTTTGAAAGGAATTTTGCGAGCGTCCACTTGATGTGACGAATTATCGTCTTCCTAGACCGCGACATCAGAAGTACGGGGTTTGTTGTGGTCCGAGGGCGGCAGGTCGTGCAGGATCCGCACTGCCTCCTCCACCGGGATTGACGGGTTACCACAAAGAAGGTGCTTGATGCAGTTCGTTGCTGACAGCAGGTTGTACGCACGGCTTTTAGCGTTGACAATGGCAAAGAGTACTTTGCGCACAGCCAACTTTTCTTGGGTATCCGACATCACTTGGATTGTGGTTGCGTCCATGCCGTTCATGTTGCGGTCATCCACCACACACCGCGCTCGCAATTAGAAAAATACAACGAACTGTCCACACGGAGAACGATAACCTCGTCAAAGCTGTTTGCCTCCGGGAAAAGCCCACGGTCCACGAGTATGCCGTTGTCCAGTTCACCCAAGAAAATCACTGGCGATACCTTGGTCTTCGACATCAACGCCAGAATGGAGCAAACGATGGACGCAATCAAACCATCCAACACTCCAAGTCCGAGAGTGAGGATGAACGAAGCTGTCCACACAGCAAATTCATCGCGTTTCACAAGGTATAGCCACTTTGCCTCCTTGGACTCGACCAACGAATAGCCGGCAACGATAATAATTGACGCCAGTGTGGCGTTCGGGGTAATGCAGCGTACCCGTGAGCGTGTACAAGGCTAGAATGACGATGAGGCACGTGATGATAGAAGCCAACTGTGTGTGGGCGTTCATCAAGTTCATGGCAGCGCACGACATACCGCCAGTGGAAAGCATGGCCTGGAAGAACCCACATACGACGCTGGCAATGCCCAGACCCGTGAGTTCCTTGTCCGTGTTGATATCCTCGCCACGTTGAATGCCCAAACGTTTGGCCATAGCGACACTTGACAGGAACATCATCACCACTACGGTAAGTGTATGGTTGAGGGTCGAGTCAAACTTGTCGCCGGCGATGAGGTGTGACGTAAATCCATACCACGGCACCTCGGGGAGGAAGCCACCGGGAATTGTACCCGTGAGCTTCAGATGCGGCGGTCCTAGCTCGTAGTCAACAATGCCACCGAAAATGCACATGACAAGCGGACCCAGGTCGCACTTAGCGCGGGCTAAGAAGATGACATGTAGCACACCCTTCGATTGACGTGTGAGCTCTTGTAGGCTCTTCTCATCAGCCCCCAAACTTCTGCCTTCATGTGTCGAGTGGCGTGCTGCGTATGTCGTCTCCATTCTCACATACTGCTGGTCAGTGAGCGCGAAACCGTGACAGTGGATCGTTTGAATCTCAGCTCCAGTGGGTTGCACAGTCGTGAGGACCCGTTCCTCTTCAGCAGCCTTCGCCTCTTTTTTCGAGGGCGATTCAAACAGCTGCGTGAGCACCAGAGTGCTGAAGAATTTATCCTTGGCAATCTTCACTGTAAAGAGATAAATGATGGAGATGGCAGCAACTGCAAATGCAGTTAAGTTCGTGCTACCAATGTGTTTGAAGATCTGGTACACTGTCTACGGCGGGTAGTCCTGCTAGGGAACTTGATACCCTGGGCGTTGGAGAACTGGGGCAACATGATGAGAATGCCACCGGCTGAGATAAACCCCGGGTGTGAGAAGAAGTCCGCGAGCCGATTCAAGTTTAGTATCCGCACGAGAAGCAAAATGCAGCCGCTGAGAAATGCCATCATGATGCCTGTAGCCACACGTTCGTCTTGGTCATCAACGTCCTCGAGGATGGTGTCTACCAGTAGCGGCACTTCGGAGCAACTGGTGACAGACAGCGCTGTACTGGAGACGAAGATGGTGTACACTAGCGGTGCCGTAGTTGCCGTGTAGAGTTCGTGGTGAGCCGGTGCGTTCATGATGGTGGACAGCGATACTTCTTGTGGAATCAGCATCATGGGCACAGTGATGCCCGCCACAATATCGAGCTTGAGATCTCGATGCACTTGGTACTGCGGCAGCCAACGCAAGATTGGGCGAAGCCTTGTGTCGTTTGCAGCCACGTCTTCTTGGGCAGCTTGAATCGAGCCGGGGTGGCATCCCAATGCCTTGTTGATCCACGACATGATCGGTGCGACTAGTGAACTGAGGCGGGGTGGGGCTGTTGAAGGTCAGTGCCAATCGCGAAGTGAGCCCGTGGTGATTGACATGTGCCGGGTGGTGCTTGTCTTTGAAGTTGCTGTCGATAAAGACCATACATGCGATTGGAGAGAGAGTGACCAAATGTGGGGACTGCGTATCCAGCTAGATTCGATGGAGATGGAGGTCGTAGATGTGATTGAGACGAGCGGGGGCAGTAGCTACTTCAGGATGTGCACAGGATTGAAGTGAAAACGGTGGTGGACATAAGAACCCCGCCTCAGATTGAGGTTAGCGGCATGCAACGCAGAATGTTACATTGAAAATGAGGTGGGCTTGTTTTTCAACAGTGTGTTATTAGGACATGGAAGACATTTCCACACTGGCCTTGGCTTTCCGAGTTGAACGCTAGCGTTAGCTGTTTCATACAGGTCTCTGCTTACATGTTAACATCAAATGCACAGCACAACGAGAACTTATTTGCAGCGTGAGGTCATACAGTGATGTTAGTTCACGGCAAAAACATTTGTATCGACATACTTTAGGCTAAGCTAAAGGTGTGTCTGTGAACGACAATTGACCTGATCACGATAGGAAAACTCCGTTCGTTAACAATTGACTATCCGCGCAGGTTCCACTGGTTGGATCCCGCTGTTCCCCAATCTGGTGCATTCGTTGTTTGCGGTGGAGTCGTCGTCGTTCCCCACGATCCAGTTGATCGAACCTCAGGCGCCTCAGTCGTTTCCGTTGTTACCACCGATCCCGATGTTTCCGGCGTACCACCTCCCGGCCCAGTCAGCGGAATGCAGGCCTTGTACACCTGCCACGAGTAGGCATTCTTGAGGAAACGCACGCCCAGCCAGTACCAGCGGAGTGTGCACGTGCCCTTGCAGGCCGAGTAGTCGATGGTGTAGTCCTTGCCGGGGAACGCCTCGTGGCAGTTGTCATTGCCCATCGCAAGGGTATCGTCGATCCAGACCTCGCACGGTCCGTCGTGCGTGTATCCCGTGGAGCGCATGGCGTTGCCCTCCGGAATGGGCTGCGGTGTGCCATTGGGGTCGGTAAAACCGCAAGCAGAGTCAGCACCACTGGTCACCGAGTACTTGGCGTTGTCCATGAAGTCGCGCAGCGACTTGTAGCCATTCTCGATACGCCAGGCAGTGAAGTCTTCCTGCGGGGTAAATCCTTCACCCTCGAGGAAGGCCAACGGGTTGTACTTTGTATCTTTATCGTCCGTTGTCCATGTGGGCTCCGGCAGCAGCACGATTTGGTGTGCGTCGGCAATTGGGGCGAGCAGAGCTGCACTGGACAAGACAGTAGTTACGGCAAGGGTTGATGCGATAGAACGAGTCATTGGAGACTTTGAGGAGCTTCGGTTGTTAGACGGACAGCAAAAAGCGAAGTAAGGAGCTGGCGAGTGAAAATGCGGGCTGGGTACAAGTGTAGAGGTGATTCTCGAGTGCTGGGCTAACATACATACATGGTCTCGGCGGGAACCACGCAGTGCGCACCCGGTCTAGCTATAAACGCTTCTACAGTCAGTGGCAACAGAACCCGCTCCACCACCACTCGTTGAAGTGTGAGAAGTTTGTATTCGGGTTGCCAAGCATGAAAGGGCCGCCTGTAAAAGCAAGGAATGCCCATATCCTTCTTGAGAACGAAAAACGGAGAAGCGTGGTCGCCCGAAGAGCAATAAATCAACACACAGTTAATCGCACTGATGTTATAACGTGGCGAGTGCAGCGGGCCTGGACTTTCCATGGTTTGGCTTTTTGACATTATCCTAACATGTTGATTTGTCGCCCCCAGGGAACGCCGCAGGCCTGATTCAAGCAAGCTGCCTCAAGGGAATGAGCAGACCAACGTTCTTTCACTGTTCGAGATGATCTAACAGCAGGTGGCGTGGAATGATTGCTTTTACGGTACAATGGGATCCCTGCAACTGGAGACTGAAGTACGGATGAACCAAAGCAAGTGAACTGCTTTGGCATTGGCCTCTGCCTCCTTGTCGTTTACATCTTTATTTTAAAGGACCCCTTCCGTCCAGAATAGCTGTCCCAGCACACTAGAACTTTGACATGCTACAGGCACAGCACTGCCACAGAACTCGACGTGCTTCTCGCCTATGAGCTCAGAATAGAGCAGAGTTGCCCCCGCCACCCCACCACCTCAAAGCACTCGCATCGAACACCAGTCGCGGAACCCCTGAGCTGGTGCCGGCACCTCGTTGGCTCAAAGCGCCAAATGGGTACCACGCACCACGTGGCATGGCAAACCTCATGTTGACGAACAAGAAGCCACTACCTGCAGCTGCGAAGTCTCAACTGAAGCAATTTTGGCGAATTTGCGGATATGTTCCATGACCAAATGTTTCTTGTGTGGCTGTCAATGCCTGCGATACCTGCTGCCGACAGCATTAAAACGATTGCTTTATTTCTATGCGTAGCTTTCACTGTTTCCTCATCGTACCCCACGGTCAAAGTGATGTTGTCGATTAAACCTCTCATTCTCAAACTTACCATCCAAGCCAACAACCAACCAACCAACTTCATCCAACTCCATCAACCATGAAGGTCTTCCAGGTTCTCATCATCGCTGCCCTCGCCATCGCCGGTGTCTCCGCCCAGAACGGCGCTGCTACCACCACGGCAACCACCGGAACCACCGGCACTGGCGTCGCTGGTGTCGCTACTTCGACCGCCGCTTCCGGCACTGGTACTGGTACTGGTACTGGAGCTGCCGCCACAACCACAGGCGCTTCGACTGCGGGCGCCTCCATGGCGGCCTCGGGTACTGGCACTGGTGCAGCCACAACCACGGGTGCATCTGCCACTGGATCGGCCTCTGTTGGTGGCACCACGTCTGCGGCGGCTAGCACAACGGGTTCCAGCGGCATGACCACCAGCTCCTCCAGTGGCATGACCACATCGTCTGGCTCGTCGGGTATGTCCCCCACGCAAGGCTCGTCCTCGACTGGCATGACGACGTCGTCGAGTTCGTCTTCTTCTTCGTCGGGTTCATCGGTGTCGGGTTCAAGCGGTGCGGCTCAGGTGTCGAGCACTTTGGGTGTCGCTACTGCTGCTGTGGTGGCCGTGGGTGCGTACTTCCTGTAGACTTGACATGTAGTTTACGGCGCTCTGTAGCATACACACTAGTAGTCTCCTAAGCCGTCATACATTCGTTTTCGTTTCCTCACTCTCTACTAGTAAAACAGAGCTGATCGACCGAAACCCAAGATATCGCAACATGCATACGAAGACAAGCCCATCGACTCAAACTGCTGTCTGTTGTGGGTGCAGACTGTCCGAACGCGTTGATCCATGATAAACTGATCGAGAAGTACAGCATCTCTCGACAAACTAACTGCGCTAATACCTCTAGGATCTGGCGCAGACGCGCTAAATCCTGGTGGTTGGGTTCACCGCAGCTCTTGTCAACCCTGCTAGTGATCGCCATCTCAACTGTCTCGAGTGCATTCGAACACAGAAGCGTGGCATCACGCCGCCGTAGTCTCGAAACTCGCTTGGCTTTTTGCATTCCGTCAGTAAAGCAGAATCGTTGACAGATAGGTTACGGACGGAACATTATTGCCGGCCCGGGCCTTTTTTCTTTCTACAGAGCAAGTCGCCGCAAATTACATGGAGGATTTAGTTATCCTAGTTTAGGAAACTCGACTCCCTGCTGTTAGCATCACTTCACAGCGTTACTTCTGTATGAATTTGTACTTGATTGGCTGAAAATCGTGTCTCTTTCAT
>VKKV01000390.1:0-10609 GCA_008080845.1 Phytophthora kernoviae | reverse complement strand
AGTCGAAGGTGTTGGGTGTGATCGACGGATGTGACGATGAAGGGAAAGGCAGGGGGGAGAGAAATAGCTGTGCATAGATGTGTGTAGATGTGTGTAGACGTGTGTAGGTGTAGCTGTGTACGCGCACAGAGGTGCATGAAAGCAAGAGGAAAGAGAGCGAGGTGCAGTGATAAAGAGCATAAAGAAGTGCTCCCTGCCAGGCTCGAACTGGCGACCTTCAGATTATGAGACTGACGCTCTACCAACTGAGCCAAAGGAGCATCATAACCTTTCAACCCCCTCACGCCGTCGGAAATTTGCAACTGCTATACGCACAACACAATCCTCTCCAGCTCGTGCCTCTATACATAGCCTTCACCCCTGTCGCCTACTTCACCCCTTCATAACCTCACAACAGCCTGCCAACACATATAGTCCCCACAATGCAACCTCAATTCCGAAGATGTCATCCCTCCCCGCCATCGCACCACGCTAATGGCTGCAACCATAACCTCCTCTCACCTCTCTACACGGCGTCTTGCTATAACTGCACTGCTTGAAATACGCGATAACACCCCATCGCCACTTGTGTCGTTCCGAGACACGAGGACATGCTGCACCTCGATGGTTTTCGAACTCGACCCTGGATCAAGCCACGACAGAACGTCATACTCGATCCATGCACAGATCGAACGCCGCCCACTAATATGTCATGGTGACCGTACTTACGGCCCACACAAGGTGAAACAAGGGGAGATGAAGAGATGAAGAGCTTCTGAGACAGGAAGGTTTCTACAGCGTAGCAAAAATGCAGTCGAAGGTGTTGGGTGTGATCGAACGGATGTGACGATGAAGGGAAAGGCAGGGGAGAGAAATAGCTGTGCATAGATGTGTGTAGATGTGTGTAGACGTGTGTAGGTGAAGCTGTGTGTACGCGCACAGAGGTGCATGAAAGCAAGAGGAAAAGAGAGCGAGGTGCAGTGATAAAGAGCATAAAGAAGTGCTCCTGCCAGGCTCGAACTGGCGACCTTCAGATTATGAGACTGACGCTCTACCAACTGAGCCAAAGGAGCATCATAACCTTTCAACCCCCTCACGCCGTCGGAAATTTGCAACTGCTATACGCACAACACAATCCTCTCCAGCTCGTGCCTCTATACATAGCCTTCACCCCTGTCGCCTACTTCACCCTTCATAACCTCACAACAGCCTGCCAACACATATAGTCCCCACAATGCAACCTCCAATTCCGAAGATGTCATCCCTCCCCGCCATCGCACCACGCTAATGGCTGCAACCATAACCTCCTCTCACCTCTCTACACGGCGTCTTGCTATAACTGCACTGCTTGAAATACGCGATAACACCCCATCGCCACTTGTGTCGTTCCGAGACACGAGGACATGCTTGCCGCACTCGATGGTTTTCGAACTCGACCCTGGATCAAGCCACGACAGAACGTCATACTCGATCCATGCACAGATCGAACGCCGCCCACTAATATGTCATGGTGACCGTACTTACGGCCCACACAAGGTGAAACAAGGGGAGATGAAGAGATGAAGAGCTTCTGAGACAGGAAGGTTTCTACAGCGTAGCAAAAATGCAGTCGAAGGTGTTGGGTGTGATCGAACGGATGTGACGATGAAGGGAAAGGCAGGGGAGAGAAATAGCTGTGCATAGATGTGTGTAGATGTGTGTAGACGTGTGTAGGTGAAGCTGTGTGTACGCGCACAGAGGTGCATGAAAGCAAGAGGAAAAGAGAGCGAGGTGCAGTGATAAAGAGCATAAAGAAGTGCTCCTGCCAGGCTCGAACTGGCGACCTTCAGATTATGAGACTGACGCTCTACCAACTGAGCCAAAGGAGCATCATAACCTTTCAACCCCCTCACGCCGTCGGAAATTTGCAACTGCTATACGCACAACACAATCCTCTCCAGCTCGTGCCTCTATACATAGCCTTCACCCCTGTCGCCTACTTCACCCTTCATAACCTCACAACAGCCTGCCAACACATATAGTCCCCACAATGCAACCTCCAATTCCGAAGATGTCATCCCTCCCCGCCATCGCACCACGCTAATGGCTGCAACCATAACCTCCTCTCACCTCTCTACACGGCGTCTTGCTATAACTGCACTGCTTGAAATACGCGATAACACCCCATCGCCACTTGTGTCGTTCCGAGACACGAGGACATGCTTGCCGCACTCGATGGTTTTCGAACTCGACCCTGGATCAAGCCACGACAGAACGTCATACTCGATCCATGCACAGATCGAACGCCGCCCACTAATATGTCATGGTGACCGTACTTACGGCCCACACAAGGTGAAACAAGGGGAGATGAAGAGATGAAGAGCTTCTGAGACAGGAAGGTTTCTACAGCGTAGCAAAAATGCAGTCGAAGGTGTTGGGTGTGATCGAACGGATGTGACGATGAAGGGAAAGGCAGGGGAGAGAAATAGCTGTGCATAGATGTGTGTAGATGTGTGTAGACGTGTGTAGGTGTAGCTGTGTGTACGCGCACAGAGGTGCATGAAAGCAAGAGGAAAAGAGAGCGAGGTGCAGTGATAAAGAGCATAAAGAAGTGCTCCCTGCCAGGCTCGAACTGGCGACCTTCAGATTATGAGACTGACGCTCTACCAACTGAGCCAAAGGAGCATCATAACCTTTCAACCCCCTCACGCCGTCGGAAATTTGCAACTGCTATACGCACAACACAATCCTCTCCAGCTCGTGCCTCTATACATAGCCTTCACCCCTGTCGCCTACTTCACCCTTCATAACCTCACAACAGCCTGCCAACACATATAGTCCCCACAATGCAACCTCCAATTCCGAAGATGTCATCCCTCCCCGCCATCGCACCACGCTAATGGCTGCAACCATAACCTCCTCTCACCTCTCTACACGGCGTCTTGCTATAACTGCACTGCTTGAAATACGCGATAACACCCCATCGCCACTTGTGTCGTTCCGAGACACGAGGACATGCTTGCCGCACTCGATGGTTTTCGAACTCGACCCTGGATCAAGCCACGACAGAACGTCATACTCGATCCATGCACAGATCGAACGCCGCCCACTAATATGTCATGGTGACCGTACTTACGGCCCACACAAGGTGAAACAAGGGGAGATGAAGAGATGAAGAGCTTCTGAGACAGGAAGGTTTCTACAGCGTAGCAAAAATGCAGTCGAAGGTGTTGGGTGTGATCGAACGGATGTGACGATGAAGGGAAAGGCAGGGGAGAGAAATAGCTGTGCATAGATGTGTGTAGATGTGTGTAGACGTGTGTAGGTGTAGCTGTGTGTACGCGCACAGAGGTGCATGAAAGCAAGAGGAAAAGAGAGCGAGGTGCAGTGATAAAGAGCATAAAGAAGTGCTCCTGCCAGGCTCGAACTGGCGACCTTCAGATTATGAGACTGACGCTCTACCAACTGAGCCAAAGGAGCATCATAACCTTTCAACCCCCTCACGCCGTCGGAATTTGCAACTGCTATACGCACAACACAATCCTCTCCAGCTCGTGCCTCTATACATAGCCTTCACCCCTGTCGCCTACTTCACCCTTCATAACCTCACAACAGCCTGCCAACACATATAGTCCCCACAATGCAACCTCCAATTCCGAAGATGTCATCCCTCCCCGCCATCGCACCACGCTAATGGCTGCAACCATAACCTCCTCTCACCTCTCTACACGGCGTCTTGCTATAACTGCACTGCTTGAAATACGCGATAACACCCCATCGCCACTTGTGTCGTTCCGAGACACGAGGACATGCTTGCCGCACTCGATGGTTTTCGAACTCGACCCTGGATCAAGCCACGACAGAACGTCATACTCGATCCATGCACAGATCGAACGCCGCCCACTAATATGTCATGGTGACCGTACTTACGGCCCACACAAGGTGAAACAAGGGGAGATGAAGAGATGAAGAGCTTCTGAGACAGGAAGGTTTCTACAGCGTAGCAAAAATGCAGTCGAAGGTGTTGGGTGTGATCGAACGGATGTGACGATGAAGGGAAAGGCAGGGGAGAGAAATAGCTGTGCATAGATGTGTGTAGATGTGTGTAGACGTGTGTAGGTGAAGCTGTGTGTACGCGCACAGAGGTGCATGAAAGCAAGAGGAAAAGAGAGCGAGGTGCAGTGATAAAGAGCATAAAGAAGTGCTCCTGCCAGGCTCGAACTGGCGACCTTCAGATTATGAGACTGACGCTCTACCAACTGAGCCAAAGGAGCATCATAACCTTTCAACCCCCTCACGCCGTCGGAAATTTGCAACTGCTATACGCACAACACAATCCTCTCCAGCTCGTGCCTCTATACATAGCCTTCACCCCTGTCGCCTACTTCACCCTTCATAACCTCACAACAGCCTGCCAACACATATAGTCCCCACAATGCAACCTCCAATTCCGAAGATGTCATCCCTCCCCGCCATCGCACCACGCTAATGGCTGCAACCATAACCTCCTCTCACCTCTCTACACGGCGTCTTGCTATAACTGCACTGCTTGAAATACGCGATAACACCCCATCGCCACTTGTGTCGTTCCGAGACACGAGGACATGCTTGCCGCACTCGATGGTTTTCGAACTCGACCCTGGATCAAGCCACGACAGAACGTCATACTCGATCCATGCACAGATCGAACGCCGCCCACTAATATGTCATGGTGACCGTACTTACGGCCCACACAAGGTGAAACAAGGGGAGATGAAGAGATGAAGAGCTTCTGAGACAGGAAGGTTTCTACAGCGTAGCAAAAATGCAGTCGAAGGTGTTGGGTGTGATCGAACGGATGTGACGATGAAGGGAAAGGCAGGGGAGAGAAATAGCTGTGCATAGATGTGTGTAGATGTGTGTAGACGTGTGTAGGTGAAGCTGTGTGTACGCGCACAGAGGTGCATGAAAGCAAGAGGAAAAGAGAGCGAGGTGCAGTGATAAAGAGCATAAAGAAGTGCTCCTGCCAGGCTCGAACTGGCGACCTTCAGATTATGAGACTGACGCTCTACCAACTGAGCCAAAGGAGCATCATAACCTTTCAACCCCCTCACGCCGTCGGAAATTTGCAACTGCTATACGCACAACACAATCCTCTCCAGCTCGTGCCTCTATACATAGCCTTCACCCCTGTCGCCTACTTCACCCTTCATAACCTCACAACAGCCTGCCAACACATATAGTCCCCACAATGCAACCTCCAATTCCGAAGATGTCATCCCTCCCCGCCATCGCACCACGCTAATGGCTGCAACCATAACCTCCTCTCACCTCTCTACACGGCGTCTTGCTATAACTGCACTGCTTGAAATACGCGATAACACCCCATCGCCACTTGTGTCGTTCCGAGACACGAGGACATGCTTGCCGCACTCGATGGTTTTCGAACTCGACCCTGGATCAAGCCACGACAGAACGTCATACTCGATCCATGCACAGATCGAACGCCGCCCACTAATATGTCATGGTGACCGTACTTACGGCCCACACAAGGTGAAACAAGGGGAGATGAAGAGATGAAGAGCTTCTGAGACAGGAAGGTTTCTACAGCGTAGCAAAAATGCAGTCGAAGGTGTTGGGTGTGATCGAACGGATGTGACGATGAAGGGAAAGGCAGGGGAGAGAAATAGCTGTGCATAGATGTGTGTAGATGTGTGTAGACGTGTGTAGGTGTAGCTGTGTGTACGCGCACAGAGGTGCATGAAAGCAAGAGGAAAAGAGAGCGAGGTGCAGTGATAAAGAGCATAAAGAAGTGCTCCCTGCCAGGCTCGAACTGGCGACCTTCAGATTATGAGACTGACGCTCTACCAACTGAGCCAAAGGAGCATCATAACCTTTCAACCCCCTCACGCCGTCGGAAATTTGCAACTGCTATACGCACAACACAATCCTCTCCAGCTCGTGCCTCTATACATAGCCTTCACCCCTGTCGCCTACTTCACCCTTCATAACCTCACAACAGCCTGCCAACACATATAGTCCCCACAATGCAACCTCCAATTCCGAAGATGTCATCCCTCCCCGCCATCGCACCACGCTAATGGCTGCAACCATAACCTCCTCTCACCTCTCTACACGGCGTCTTGCTATAACTGCACTGCTTGAAATACGCGATAACACCCCATCGCCACTTGTGTCGTTCCGAGACACGAGGACATGCTTGCCGCACTCGATGGTTTTCGAACTCGACCCTGGATCAAGCCACGACAGAACGTCATACTCGATCCATGCACAGATCGAACGCCGCCCACTAATATGTCATGGTGACCGTACTTACGGCCCACACAAGGTGAAACAAGGGGAGATGAAGAGATGAAGAGCTTCTGAGACAGGAAGGTTTCTACAGCGTAGCAAAAATGCAGTCGAAGGTGTTGGGTGTGATCGAACGGATGTGACGATGAAGGGAAAGGCAGGGGAGAGAAATAGCTGTGCATAGATGTGTGTAGATGTGTGTAGACGTGTGTAGGTGAAGCTGTGTGTACGCGCACAGAGGTGCATGAAAGCAAGAGGAAAAGAGAGCGAGGTGCAGTGATAAAGAGCATAAAGAAGTGCTCCTGCCAGGCTCGAACTGGCGACCTTCAGATTATGAGACTGACGCTCTACCAACTGAGCCAAAGGAGCATCATAACCTTTCAACCCCCTCACGCCGTCGGAAATTTGCAACTGCTATACGCACAACACAATCCTCTCCAGCTCGTGCCTCTATACATAGCCTTCACCCCTGTCGCCTACTTCACCCTTCATAACCTCACAACAGCCTGCCAACACATATAGTCCCCACAATGCAACCTCCAATTCCTGAAGATGTCATCCCTCCCCGCCATCGCACCACGCTAATGGCTGCAACCATAACCTCCTCTCACCTCTCTACACGGCGTCTTGCTATAACTGCACTGCTTGAAATACGCGATAACACCCCATCGCCACTTGTGTCGTTCCGAGACACGAGGACATGCTTGCCGCACTCGATGGTTTTCGAACTCGACCCTGGATCAAGCCACGACAGAACGTCATACTCGATCCATGCACAGATCGAACGCCGCCCACTAATATGTCATGGTGACCGTACTTACGGCCCACACAAGGTGAAACAAGGGGAGATGAAGAGATGAAGAGCTTCTGAGACAGGAAGGTTTCTACAGCGTAGCAAAAATGCAGTCGAAGGTGTTGGGTGTGATCGAACGGATGTGACGATGAAGGGAAAGGCAGGGGAGAGAAATAGCTGTGCATAGATGTGTGTAGATGTGTGTAGACGTGTGTAGGTGAAGCTGTGTGTACGCGCACAGAGGTGCATGAAAGCAAGAGGAAAAGAGAGCGAGGTGCAGTGATAAAGAGCATAAAGAAGTGCTCCTGCCAGGCTCGAACTGGCGACCTTCAGATTATGAGACTGACGCTCTACCAACTGAGCCAAAGGAGCATCATAACCTTTCAACCCCCTCACGCCGTCGGAAATTTGCAACTGCTATACGCACAACACAATCCTCTCCAGCTCGTGCCTCTATACATAGCCTTCACCCCTGTCGCCTACTTCACCCTTCATAACCTCACAACAGCCTGCCAACACATATAGTCCCCACAATGCAACCTCCAATTCCGAAGATGTCATCCCTCCCCGCCATCGCACCACGCTAATGGCTGCAACCATAACCTCCTCTCACCTCTCTACGGCGTCTTGCTATAACTGCACTGCTTGAAATACGCGATAACACCCCATCGCCGCTTGTGTCGTTCCGAGACACGAGGACATGCTTGCCGCACTCGATGGTTTTCGAACTCGACCCTGGATCAAGCCACGACAGAACGTCATACTCGATCCATGCACAGATCGAACGCCGCCCACTAATATGTCATGGTGACCGTACTTACGGCCCACACAAGGTGAAACAAGGGGAGATGAAGAGATGAAGAGCTTCTGAGACAGGAAGGTTTCTACAGCGTAGCAAAAATGCAGTCGAAGGTGTTGGGTGTGATCGAACGGATGTGACGATGAAGGGAAAGGCAGGGGAGAGAAATAGCTGTGCATAGATGTGTGTAGATGTGTGTAGACGTGTGTAGGTGTAGCTGTGTGTACGCGCACAGAGGTGCATGAAAGCAAGAGGAAAAGAGAGCGAGGTGCAGTGATAAAGAGCATAAAGAAGTGCTCCTGCCAGGCTCGAACTGGCGACCTTCAGATTATGAGACTGACGCTCTACCAACTGAGCCAAAGGAGCATCATAACCTTTCAACCCCCTCACGCCGTCGGAAATTTGCAACTGCTATACGCACAACACAATCCTCTCCAGCTCGTGCCTCTATACATAGCCTTCACCCCTGTCGCCTACTTCACCCCTTCATAACCTCACAACAGCCTGCCAACACATATAGTCCCCACTAATGCAACCTCCAATTCCGAAGATGTCATCCCTCCCGCCATCGCACCACGCTAATGGCTGCAACCATAACCTCCTCTCACTCTCTACACGGCGTCTTGCTATAACTGCACTGCTTGAAATACGCGATAACACCCCATCGCCACTTGTGTCGTTCTGAGACACGAGGACATGCTTGCCGCACTCGATGGTTTTCGAACTCGACCCTGGATCAAGCCACGACAGAACGTCATACTCGATCCATGCACAGATCGAACGCCGCCCACTAATATGTCATGGTGACCGTACTTACGGCCCACACAAGGTGAAACAAGGGGAGATGAAGAGATGAAGAGCTTCTGAGACAGGAAGGTTTCTACAGCGTAGCAAAAATGCAGTCGAAGGTGTTGGGTGTGATCGAACGGATGTGACGATGAAGGGAAAGGGGGGAGAGAAATAGCTGTGCATAGATGTGTGTAGATGTGTAGACGTGTGTAGGTGTAGCTGTGTGTACGCGCACAGAGGTGCATGAAAGCAAGAGGAAAAGAGAGCGAGGTGCAGTGATAAAGAGCATAAAGAAGTGCTCCTGCCAGGCTCGAACTGGCGACCTTCAGATTATGAGACTGACGCTCTACCAACTGAGCCAAAGGAGCATCATAACCTTTCAACCCCCTCACGCCGTCGGAATTTGCAACTGCTATACGCACAACACAATCCTCTCCAGCTCGTGCCTCTATACATAGCCTTCACCCCTGTCGCCTACTTCACCCTTCATAACCTCACAACAGCCTGCCAACACATATAGTCCCCACAATGCAACCTCCAATTCCGAAGATGTCATCCCTCCCCGCCATCGCACCACGCTAATGGCTGCAACCATAACCTCCTCTCACCTCTCTACACGGCGTCTTGCTATAACTGCACTGCTTGAAATACGCGATAACACCCCATCGCCACTTGTGTCGTTCCGAGACACGAGGACATGCTTGCCGCACTCGATGGTTTTCGAACTCGACCCTGGATCAAGCCACGACAGAACGTCATACTCGATCCATGCACAGATCGAACGCCGCCCACTAATATGTCATGGTGACCGTACTTACGGCCCACACAAGGTGAAACAAGGGGAGATGAAGAGATGAAGAGCTTCTGAGACAGGAAGGTTTCTACAGCGTAGCAAAAATGCAGTCGAAGGTGTTGGGTGTGATCGAACGGATGTGACGATGAAGGAAAGGCAGGGGAGAGAAATAGCTGTGCATAGATGTGTGTAGATGTGTGTAGACGTGTGTAGGTGAAGCTGTGTGTACGCGCACAGAGGTGCATGAAAGCAAGAGGAAAAGAGAGCGAGGTGCAGTGATAAAGAGCATAAAGAAGTGCTCCTGCCAGGCTCGAACTGGCGACCTTCAGATTATGAGACTGACGCTCTACCAACTGAGCCAAAGGAGCATCATAACCTTTCAACCCCCTCACGCCGTCGGAAATTTGCAACTGCTATACGCACAACACAATCCTCTCCAGCTCGTGCCTCTATACATAGCCTTCACCCCTGTCGCCTACTTCACCCCTTCATAACCTCACAACAGCCTGCCAACACATATAGTCCCCACAATGCAACCTCCAATTCCGAAGATGTCATCCCTCCCCGCCATCGCACCACGCTAATGGCTGCAACCATAACCTCCTCTCACCTCTCTACACGGCGTCTTGCTATAACTGCACTGCTTGAAATACGCGATAACACCCCATCGCCACTTGTGTCGTTCCGAGACACGAGGACATGCTTGCCGCACTCGATGGTTTTCGAACTCGACCCTGGATCAAGCCACGACAGAACGTCATACTCGATCCATGCACAGATCGAACGCCGCCCACTAATATGTCATGGTGACCGTACTTACGGCCCACACAGGTGAAACAAGGGGAGATGAAGAGATGAAGAGCTTCTGAGACAGGAAGGTTTCTACAGCGTAGCAAAATGCAGTCGAAGGTGTTGGGTGTGATCGAACGGATGTGACGATGAAGGAAAGGCAGGGGAGAGAAATAGCTGTGCATAGATGTGTGTAGATGTGTAGACGTGTGTAGGTGTAGCTGTGTACGCGCACAGAGGTGCATGAAAGCAAGAAGGAAAGAGCGAGGTGCAGTGATAAAAGAGTGCTCCCTGCCAGGCTCGAACTGGCGACCTTCAGATTAGAGACTGACGCTCTACCAACTGAGCCAAAGGGCATCATAACCTTTCAACCCCCTCACGCCGTCGGAAATTTGCA
>VKKV01000038.1:0-337841 GCA_008080845.1 Phytophthora kernoviae | reverse complement strand
GCTGTGATTAAGTTACAAACTGACCAAAGTCAAAGCTGGACTTGAGCGCACGGCGGAGAGACGAAATGCGATTGCGGAACTTTGGTGCATCCTGGCCAAAGCCATGGAGACACAGCACGCGGAAAGTGGCCATACTTGGTGGTGGATTGGGAATGGATGGAGGTGAATCGAAATTGCTTAGTGATGCGGCACCAAGCAGAAACCTTTAGGAATGGTATACGCTTGTCGTCGTCATTGATGCCCAATCGCTCTGGCAGCCATCGCCTTTTGAAACGTGTGCACGAATGTTTACAAGTTGCTGCGCAATGTTACAAGCAGTGAGACGCAGACGAAAACCTAATCGCTGGCCAATCACACAGTTGCAGATAATTCTCCGCAACTCAATTTGGTCCAGCGACATAAAATCCAATAACGTGACGTGATTGGCTTTTACACCAATAAAGAGCAGCTCATTGGACAATAATGTGTTGCATCAACCGCAACTAATTTTGTGTGGCGGGAGTATCGGTGGCGCAATCGGTGCACAGACGCGTATCCTCTCACGACACAAGACCCCATTGCATTGGTCCGGACTACGTTAAGATGCGTGCGTTCCAATTGACGCTGCTGGTTGCAGCAGTCTTACTGCAGCTTTCTACTAGTGTGCTAGGCACAAAGAAGGCGTCAACTATTCCGAAAAGGTAGATCATGCTTTGCATCAACACCAATTCAAACTTACCCCTATGACACAAATCACTGACGGCAAATATTGCTGCCTGTTGACTGCAGCGTCGAGGTGCAGTTCCCCCACGTGTCAGAGGCGCTGCTGGAGCAACTCGGCTATGAGAAGAAGAATCGGTACTCGTCCTCGGCCTTCAAAGTGACGCCACGCAAGCCTGCGCCGTCCTTCAGCAACGTGAACGCCGTGGTGAACGAGAAGTTCGAGAAGTTGTCACTGAGCGACTACAAGGGCAAGTGGCTGATCCTGTTCTTCTACCCTTTCGACTTCACCTTCGTGTGTCCTACGGAGATTGTGAGCTTCAGCGACAGTGTCGGCGTCTTCCGTAGCATCAACGCAGAAGTCGTGGCCATCTCCACGGACTCGCACCACACTCATTTGGCTTGGGTCAAGACGCCCCGCAATGAAGGCGGATTGGGCAAAATGAACATCCCGCTGATCGCTGACATCAGTAAACGCATCTCCGAGGACTATGGCGTGCTGGTCACCGACGAGGAGGATGAGATGTACGGCGCCGCTGCGCGGACTGTTCATCATAGACCCGGAAGGCACCATCCGCTCCATTCAGATCAACGACGATGCTGTGGGTCGCAGTGTCGACGAGACGCTGCGTATTCTCAAGGCCTTCCAATACGCTACTGCGCATCCGCACGAGGTGTGCCCTGCCAATTGGAAGCCTGGAGGTGAAACGATCAAGACGGACCATGTCGAGAAGATGGACTTCTTCCAGCACCTCTACGGTGACGACAAGAAGCAGGAGCTCTAATCTGACGCGTCCGTAGTTACGTTGAGAAAGTATATGTCACTACGTTAGACTCCTAACATCCTATCCATTAACATGGTCATAGCAAATGCAGACTATTATGCAAGACAGAGCAGCAAACTCTTTTTCATTTTTTCTGTCATTTTCTTGATTATTCACGTGGTTCTGTCCTTCTCATTCTATCTCCTCTTCCTACCGTCCAGAACACGTTATGAAGATGTGAGATGATGATCCAGAAGAACCAAAAAATACTTTTCTTGTCCAAACGCACGTCGACTTTAGGCGACGAAAGCGGTCTATTCAGATGCTAGACGTCGATTGATCTCTTTGCCTCCTCGTCGTCGCGGCTCGTAGTGCTACTCTGCAGTAAGGAGCGCACTTAGCCTCCTGCGGGAAGCCGTGCTTCCAGTTCTGGTACTTGAAGGCGATCACGGGATGCCGACGCCTCCCAGAGTTACGAAGAGGGTCAGTCCCAGGACGACGCCCTTGGGGAAGTCTCCTCGAACACCAGGTGCTGGTGGTGCTCTCCCTCGGCAGACATGCGCTTGGCCGAGGCGGAGATGCCGCGGCGGCCGGCCACGCTCATCTTGTTGGCGGTCTGCTTCACGATCTGGCCTAGCATCTTTCTCTGGACTCTGTGCTTGAGCTGCTTTGTGCTTGTGTAGTATGGAGGGAGGCTGTATTTGAGGCCAAAAGCTGGGGTCAGCACCACCCGCAGAATTTATCAAAGTTTAGAAAATGTACCATACAAAACAAAAGATAAAGGATAAACGTAGAGACTTTTCTGATGGTGTCTTCGCGACGCAAAAAATGCATTCCCATGGTTCGAGCTATGTCCAGAATTAAACGTCTCACTTGAAACATCGAATTAGTACGAGAGGTAATTGAAGCCGGACAAAACTGAAGGGACGTGTCTTTGTTGACTGCAGCATCAGACATCTGAATCTGAGTCACATCAGTGTCGGCATGCGACTTGTGCAAATAGCTCTATGATCAGTTCACATGTCAATTCAACCGATACAAGTTCAATTACTACCAGACCATAGAAGCGATGCTGCATCGCTAAATATCAAATACCGATGCACGGTACAATAAAGTGGCGCCACCCGCACTGCAATTTGTTGGTCACGCGCGGATCGAGAAGACGCATTGACTCACCCAAGCCGCAATATTTACCTCGTGGAGTTGTCTTCCGCGTACATTGGATTTTACACCGCATGGGATATTGATTGTAGCAGCGCAGCTTCTGCCAGAATGTCCAGCGAAGGATCATCCTTCTGTTTCTTCAGAGTGGACGGCAACTGCTTCAGCTCGTGTTCGCACGAGTCCTCGATCAAACGCTTGCGGCTCATAGCTGGAGCACGATCCGATGATAGTTTCGTACTTGCAGGCTCAATTGTGTTGGGAGGGAGGTCGATTGTGGTTGCGATTAACCCAGGCATCTGCACGATGTTCGCGCTCCAGGCTGCGATAAGCCGATTGTGCGACGCGTCGGTCGGAGTCCAGCACAAGGCGTTCTGTGGACTTCAAGCTGGCTGGCATGAATTGCCAGTGGGGATTGTACGAACGAGCTTGTATATAATGTCGTGAAGTCCATTGTGTCAGTGGAGAGAAGTGAATTGATTGCATATCCACACGTGTACTGATCGTTGCTTCCACTTGCCATTGAAAGGGAATATCACGTGGAACGTCACTTGATGACTCGTCCGACGCAGAGCTGTCACGACGCTTGCGTTGCGATGACGCCGCAGGTGCAGCACCACGCTTGAGACGTCGTTTACTAGAGTTCCAGTGGTTCTTGATGGCATTGTCCGTTCGCCCGGGCAGCAGCTTGGCGATCTCTGCCCACTTGTTCCCGAATTTGTCGTGCAGCTCTTTGAGGATGCTCTCCTCTTCAGCCGACCACGGCTCCTTCCGGATCGCTGGGTCCAGCTGGTTATGCCATCTACATAATGTAGAATAGCCAAAGTGTTGTTAGTCATCAAACTTCAAACTCACGTCTAAACTGTAAATGCCAATTGACGATTGTCGCACCGTTCTCGGCACTGCTTGCCGTTACGACCTGGCAGCTTCGTGCCGATGATGGTCCAGTGTCTGGTGCCATACTTTTGTACGAGTTTGGTCATCATGAGATCCTCCTTCTCCGTCCATTTGCACACGGGCTTCCGCTCCTTCCGGTGTTTGAGCATCTGCTGCTCGAACTGCGTGTTGACTGGTCTTGCATCACGCTCAACCGTTTGGATATATTGCGATCCGTTTGGTATTAGTTTAGCGCTGTTGCTGTTGTTTGTTTGCTGGTCTCGTGAATGCAAGCCGGTGGATCGCACAGTGGCGAACGAGTCTCCCTTGTCGCCAACTGCCAAATCTTTTGACTGGCGTTATATATGCCTGGAAACGTTATCGATGGAAAGATCGAAGCAACCGACGAAGTTCTTATTGGTGGAAACTGCAGAGACTAACCGTCACGCTTACAAATTTCAAGATGTCGGGAAATGAGATTTACACCCCATGTTGAAGGCTTCTATGGAAAAGCTGCCTGTACTCGCAGGGAACGCCTGGAAGCTGATACCGAAATGGACAGCAATTGATAACCATGACTTTAGAAAATTCACTTACATTGACATACACAACTAGAAAATCACACATCCTCCAGTGCAGTACACTTGCGCTTGTTGTGACCAAGCGTCTTGCACACGGAGCACCGCTTCATTGCAGGAGGCTTCATATGAATGGCATCATTGCACACCAGCTCTTCATCCACTGGGATCTGCACCGGTGCCGTCTGAGGGCTGTACGCCTGTGCGTAACTTGCCACAGTGTACACGGAATGACAGAGCTGCGCGAGGTCCCACGAGCCACCACTCTTGTTAAAGAACTCGACTGCAGCACACATGTGCTTGCACGGCAGGCCAAACTGGTCAGGATATGGACACGAACACGACTTCGCCATCAGATTCACGCGGCGCTTCTTCGCCACCGGACTCCGGGTGTCCCAAATGTAGGCTGTGCCAGTGTCGCCATCACTGGGGAAACACAGCAGGCAGAAGCCTCCAGCTGCTGCTCCTCCATTACTTCCTCTGCGTATGAGGTGAGGATGCGACCAGAGCTCACCCATGCTTTGGCTTCACACTTACGCTCATATACAGCACTCATACTTCGCTCCATGTACCCCTGGAAGAAATCGAAGGGCGGGAGCATTCGAATCAATGAAACTGCGGGGTTGTCTGCTTCAACCAGACTGGTTGTCTGCCATCCATAGAGAGCATGCTGCTTCGAAAAGCAGTGCTTGGCCCAGGTATTGGGGTTTCTGGTACGAAGAAACTCCGCAGCGCGTGAGTCTACAAGGCCTAGTTCATGGAGAGTAGAGTCAAACTCCTCTCGTGTCAGCGCTCTGCGCACGCCTAACAAAATGATATAATTCTTGTCCACAAGTGGTCTTGAACGTTTCCTCCATCGTCTTAATGAGGTGCGCAGTGCACTGAAGCAAAACGGGCGAAGCCCCTGAGAGTGAATCGACAGCACTCACCAGCGCAGACGAGCGATCACACAACACAGGCACGTCCAAGGACAAGCCTCCGCCAAGGCAACATTCGAAGAACCACGTATAATTCTCGACCGTCCTGCCGTCACAGAGCGCTATCGCCAAAGTACAGTTGTCGTTGTTGCCGTTTTTGGTCGCCAACTCGAGGAATGCGCCGTGGTAATTGCTCGTCTGGGTCATACCAAGACTATCCAAACCCAGGATGCGCATGCTGTGCTGCTGTTGAAGTGCTGCATGCGGCATCATCAGGAACGCACGTTTGAACACATGCGGCGAGCTTTCAGCCTCGACCTCCAGATTCAGCTTGACAGACGGGTTCAGAGCCTGGAACTGGACCAACAGTGACTCCAGCTTCTGTATACCTACCACGGCATCTTTCATAATAGTGCCAGCTACAGCCTGTTTGGCACGATATGCCATGCGCGTCGGCACTTTGATGCCGTCCTGAGACTGCACAATAGCTCGTACATTGGGACCTGACAACGGGGGCACTACACCAAGTGCCACATTTGCGTTCATGAGGTGATTGACCACCTGACGCGTCGTCACTGCTTCCGTTCCTGTGCACTCTGATCCATGATCAGCACAGAAGGAACTGATGTAGAAGTACTCCGTGTGGTTGCTGCTCCTGTACTTGCACACGCGCACCACGAAGTTGCAAGGCGTTTGACTGTTGCACACAAATGTAAAGTTCTTGCCGCCACTCGTGCCTGGATCCAGTCGTGCCCGCTTGCCCTGCGCTAGAGCAAAGTCCTGGATGTATTCCTTGGCCTGGATGCGACTGTGGAACTGCTGACGCACTTGAAGCGTCAGTTCAGCGCCAGTCTTGAGCTTCACACTCGCTCGTTGTAGTTGCTGCGCCGAACTGTCTGTGTTACAAAAAGCTTTACGGCGCTTCCTCAGTGGTGCGCCCTGCGTGGGCACCGAAGAGATGGTCGCATTAACTTCCGTTTCACAGGTGTTCATCAGAGTACCCTAATTTGTCAAGTGGAGATGAACATATCCAATTAAGTCCATTTTGAGGAGATAAGTATAGTTAAGAACGAGTTTAGTTAACTTTAAACGAATGTTAGAGCATTTCCTGACAAATCGACAACAACAGCCCTATTCCCGAGGCAAGAACACTAGGAAAACCCTCGTTACAAACTTTGACTTGGTTTCTCTATACCATGCGACCGTTTTTCTATCAAAAAGCACAAACACAAACAGTTTGCTATTCTCACAAATCGACCTTTTGTCCACAGATTCTACTGTCGACGTCAACCAAGTCTGGAACTTTTGCTGAATTTTTCGGCACTGTTTAGCCATGGTGAACAAATCTACGCGAGGCAAGTTTCACGTGGCTTCACCACGTCGCTCCGAGTCTTCACCTCCGTCATCGCCGCAGATCAATAGTCGCGGCTCCTCTCCTCCAGGTTCGCTCTTGCAGCGACATGCAGAAAGTCAGCGAAGTCGCCATGGTACCAGTTCGTGTGGTACACCTCGGCGAAGCACACGTGTACCAAAAAGAGGCACGCCGAGATGGACCCCGAGGGAGTGACTGTATCCGGTCACTCTCGCGAGGGAAAGATGTTGAAGTTGGCATTGGCCAATTCGATGGTCGAGACCAAGTTGGTGCGTGTCACTTCACTACCTCAAGGCGCAGTCTTCCATCCGACCCGCGAAGAATTCGCTGACCCCATCAAGTACATTGCCAGTATCGAGAAGGAAGCAGCACGGACAGGAATCTGCAAGATTGTGCCGCCAAGTGGATGGAAACCGCCGTTCGCAATTGATCTGGAGGACGAACAAGTGACATTTGATACACGCAACCAGAAGATCCACGAACTGGAAGAAGGCCATGCCTATGGGGACGGACGGGTCCACACCTTCAAATCGTACCGAGCAAGTGCAGACAAGTTTAGACGTCGATGGTTCCATTCTAGAGGTTTGGATCCGGACGAGATGACGTCCGATGAGATTGAGCAAGAGTACTGGCGGATTGTCGAGTCTGGCGGACCTAATGTCGAGGTATTGATACAGACAATTACTGATACGTTAGTGCTGGAAACTTATGTGTTTGTGTATGTGTTGTTCATTACAGGTGGAATATGCCAATGACCTTGATATCACAGAGGTTGGCAGCGGGTTTCCTCGTTCGACGAAGCGCTTTGCTTCACAGGCCAATAAAGGTAGGATTTAGTGTGAGTTTGTTTGTGCTTTGGGATAAGTTATCTGATGGTAGTGTCTTATGATAAACAGGGAAAGAGAAGGTGGACTTCAATGACGAAGAATACTACCGAAACACGGGCTGGAACCTGAATAACCTTCCAGATGCGTACGGCTCACTGCTTCGACATTTAGGTGCAGCAATTAATGGCATCAATGTGCCATGGTTGTACTGCGGTATGCTGTTCGCGTCATTTTGCTGGCATGCGGAAGACAATTACATGTCCAGCATCAACTATCATCATCTTGGAGCAAAAAACGGTGGTACGGAATTCCTTCCTCGGATGCAGAGAACTTTGAAGCTGCTATGAGAACTCAAGTGCCTGAGCGTTTTCGGGAGGAGCCAGACTTGCTGCTTCACCTGACGACCATGGTGTCACCATCGACCCTGCAGGCTAAGGGCGTAGAGGTGTTTACGCTTGTACAAGAACCTGGTGAGATCATCCTGACGTTTCCCAAGGCGTACCATGGTGGCTTCAGCGAAGGCTTCAATTGCAACGAAGCAGTCAATTTTGTACTCCCCAACTGGATCGATTTTGGGCGCGAATGTGTGGAGATGTATCGTATGTACGGGCGTCTGTCGATATTTTCGCACGATCGCTTCATTTTTCACTTCGGGTCAACACAAAACCTAGATGAATACTCTGTCACTGACTGTGAGATGCTGCTGAAAGAATTGCGGCGTTTGTTCCACGAGGAGCGAGACTATAAAAAACGTTTATTGCCCATGGCCTGGAGAGTGTCGAGGAGCTGAGTGGGGATGTCATGCTGGACGAGCAGTCAATGCAAGTGGATGACGTACGCCAGTGCTTTTTGTGCAGGCACAACGTGTTCTTCTCGGGTGTCATCTGCGCATGCAATCCAAGTCAGCTGTCTTGCCTACGACACACGAAGGCAATGTGCAATTGTTCAATGCGAAACCGCACCCTTCTGCAGTGGGTGAGCACTGCAGAACTGCGATATGCGATTCGGCGAGTGCAAACAAAAATGCGAGCGTTGAAATCACTTGCCAGGGCACAGGAAATCGGACACGAGCAGGTTGATGGTCATTTTGATTCTCTTGGGAATGCTGCAAAGCTTGGTCCGAGTAGCAGCAGCTACGAAAGTGATGAGGGCGTTCGACTTCGCGTAGCACGTACTTCCTCTCGGGAACATCCATCCGGACGTAGAAACCCACTGGACACACTGTAGTTTTGGTCTCTTTCGTGCACGTAGCAGCAGCTTGCTTCGATACAGTGTGACGAAAGGATGGCGACAATGTTCGCGACAGATTTTACATAGACAACCTGTACCTATCTAGCCACGATATATACAATACACGTTTTGACGGACGTGGCCTAAAAGACGAAGCAGTGCGCATATGAACGGCGATCTCTACGAATTTACATTCTAGCTCTGCAGTTGTGCTGACGACAAAGATTGCTCGTGTCCGCGCTTCTCGAGAAAGCGGTCGAAGCCCAAGATATCGTAGAACGTTCGTCCAGCAAACGTGCTCTGGCTGTCTGTCGCTTCGTCCGTATGAGTCTCGATCTCCAGGGTGTTGAAGAGCCATTCCATCTCATCGTCAGGGATCTGGGTTATAGCCCACCAGAGCGTGAAGCCGTAGTTTGGCGGCCCAAGGAGTGGACGAAGTGCCGGCCACGACTTCCGCACACTCGTCGCACGCAGTGGGAACGTCACTGTGAAATTATCTTGATACGGACGCAACACAGTTAGCATGCCATTGACCATTTCTGAAGAATACGGACGATAGATCTCTTCTTCGGTGGCATTGGCAGTGGTCCAGCCCACCGACAGCACGAGTTTGTGACGGTATTTTCCGCCCTCTTGCTCGCCAAGTGCGTTGACTTGTTGCAAGAAATTTACCGCTTCAAAAGCAACGTGATTGGAATTGGCAGGACCTGGTAAGATGTCAGCATTGATGAAGACGCTCTTGGTGTACGGGAATTCAGCGATGAACCTTGTGAGCAGCTCCGAAGACGCCTCAAAGGCGTGACTGCTCTTAAAATCGAGCTTGACGATCAATGGCGTCTCAGTCTGCTTCAATAAGCTCTGGAACTGCATAGCAAGCTCTTGCATGGCGTCTAAGAAGCTGGAAAGGGCACATCTCCGTCTATAGCTGGTGGGTGTCCCATGACGGGGTCTGCTGCGCTTCTCCCCAGATGATGTCGGCCTCAATGGCATTGACGAAATGGATAGAGCGAACTGGTTCTTCTTGGCTTCACGGATTTGCTGCTGGACAGCGGAGAGCTTGGCGATGGAGTTGACGGCATGGGCCCAGCGGTAGTCGAGAGGCGGCATGGTGCTGCACGGAAGGGATCGTTCGGAATGTGAAGATAGTTTCAGCGAATCACACGGATAATGCCATTACGGATTTGCAGCCTTCACCAAAGAACGCGCTTAACGCCATTGCGATCGTTGTGATGTCCCCATCTGACTAGGCAAATGCCATTCAGGCACCGTAGGCGGCATTCATTTCACCAGTCGACGACCTTCAAGGCATGGTACGGTTCAAATGCAGACACAGCAGAAGCAGTAGGTACAGGTGCTCGCTGCACCATCATTTGATGAGGGTTCTTTTCCACGCACACGTGACCCCCTCCTGGCGTCCGCTCGTCTTCCAGTGGTATCGCACAGCGAACTGCTGCTGTGAGCAGCACATTTCATCCACTCGTCGAACCTAGAGACGACACTGCGCCAATCAACAACTTCCAGCCGCGCTGTCTGATTTCGACTTAACTTGAAGTATGCAATGAACTCGGGATGGAGGACATCTCTCCAGCTCCTTCATGATCTGTCTAACATGACGCAAACAGGCTTGAAGACTTGAAGGTCCCCAGTACCTGCGGTATTCATGCACTTTAATACACCTTCACTATTCATCTGCCGCTGTACGTCTCAAGTCCGACGAGGATCAAGCATGACGGAAAGCGTAAACGACTCAGTTCCAAGTACTCGATATGCCAAGGCACCGCATCTGTGGGCTCTGGGGGTGGGCGCCGTCGTCAGCGGCGACTTCTTCGGTTGGCAGTCGGGACTCGTGGCCGGTTTCAACGGACTCCTCATCATCTTGGCCTTCGTCACGACGCTCTACGTGTTACTCTCCTTCTCCATCGCTGAACTCTCCACGACGGTGCCATCGGGTGGAGGGCCCTACATCTTCGCTCTACATGCCATCGGACCTCGCGCCGCGTACTTCGCCGGTTTGGCTGAGAGCCTCAAGGTTGTAATCACGTGCGCCGTGATCGTCACGGGCATCAGCTCGTACTTGAACCAACTGCTGAGTCTCAGCAGCGACTACGGTCCGATCTGGTGGGCAATCTTCTACGTCTTCTTTGCGAGTCTCAACGTCGTGGGTATCGAGATGACCTTCCGGGTGCAGGCGTTCACGACCGTCGTGTCGGTACTCATCCTTCTGGTGTTTTACATCGGCGCAGCGACGCAGGTCTCGTACAGTGAGTGGGTGGCGGACCGCAACTGGGAATACCCTGAAGGCTGGGACGGCGCAGTGAAGGGGTACTCGTTTGCGTTGTGGTTCTATCTGGGTATTGAGGAGCTGCCACTCGCGGTGGAGGTGACCATCAATCCGGAGCGTAACATGCCCATTGGTCTTATGACGTCTATCGCCACACTGGTCATTATGGCCTTCTGTACCGTCATCTTCAACTCGATGATTTACCCTGGTGCCGACGAAATCTACAACAGCTCGTCGCCGTTGCTGACTGGATTCCAGAGTGTCTTCGGCGATAACAGTACTACCTCGGGCTTTTCGTGGATGCTCATTCTCGGCCTCATTGCGAGCTTCCACTCGTTCGTATTCTGTATGGGCCAACTGCTGTACGCTATCGCTCGAGACGGATTCTTGCCACAGATACTGACTAGACTACATCCGACACGCGGAACGATGTATGTTGCGTTGATTTCTGGCAGCTCTATCGGCTTCATCGTCGTGCTTGTGCTACACTACATTATCGGTGACACTCGACTCGGGTCTGTGCTGATCAACCTCGCGTTGATCGGGCCGTGATCTCTTACAGCTTCCAGCTGACGTCATTCATCCGGCTGCGTATCAACGAACCGGATCGTCCTCGCCCATACCGCAGTCCGTTTGGTGTCACTGGTGCTGTAGTGTCTTTCGCGTTGTGCGTTGCAGGAATGGTGTCGATTATCTATAGTGGCACATCGAGCTACGAGTTCTTGGCATCCATCATCGTGGCAATTCTGTACTTCATTATCGGTGCCGTGTACTTCTTCATGTGCGTCCAGCCTCGTATTGAAGCGGCGCCGAACACGAAAACTATGCGTGAAAACTTGCTGAGCAACGCATCGTCAAGGTTTGAGAGTACTGAATGGAGCCTACTATTGTATATTGTTTTCTCAGGTCCTGTAAGCTCATGGCAAATACCAATACAGATTTAACATTCGCATCAACTGATCAGTAAAAATGGCTACATGTAGTTGAAGTCACAGCGATTCTGTCCAATAGAAAGCCTGGACCGAGTAGATATAAAACGTGCCGAGCGTAGCGCACCACCGCGATTGCAGCACATTCACCATGGGGGTTATGATCCATCACCGACGAATAGTGATCATTGCGATAGAGCCGAATTAAAATCTCGTAACGTGTAGTGGTACGTGTGACTCTTGCTAACTGCACATTCACCATGCCCTGATTTTGACAATGTACGCGTAGCTCTGCATGGCAGTGATTGAGCCCTGATCCGAGCTGTTGCCGAAGGTTTCTGTTGTGTGGCTGCTCGAAGACGATAAAGGGAACAGTCGTGCATAGCTAGCAACCCACCGGAGTGTCAAATGCAGCACCTCAAACATTGGTGTATCACCCAGCGAGACGCGCTACGCTTCAACCTGGTTACAAAGCTGAAGCCCGATTTCTGAAGACATTGCGTCGCTGCGCGTCACTATTGTACGTACAGCATAGACACGACGTGGTGAAGCGCATTTTGAGTGGTACAACGTGGTGCTTGCATCTATCCTCGAAGATGAACGCGACGGCAATGCATTGCAATATGCTGAAATGTTGCAATACTGGAGAGCAGTGGGCTACAGCGATACGGCACTTACCGTTATCGGTATTCTCTCTATGCTTGCAGTCTGCTCGTGTAGTCCGATGATTGTCAGCGATTGAGCGAGCGTCCAATCATCCGGATTGGATTGTGGTGTTAGTCGAACAAACGCCTTCAATATTGATGCTAGACCGGTGCGTACGCTCGCACATTGAGTTTCTGCTGGGTCTAGGACGGTCCAGGCGTTGCGTCGGCACTCGTCACAATTGAAGTATAACTGTCAAGTCCCTATGCAATGTAGCGATCTCCATGGACATTGGTACTGCCATCAATGCACCGGCAGCGCTGTGGTAATTTGCATATCGCTAGTCTGGTTCGTGGCGCGATAATAAGGGGAGCTACAATGTAGCTTACATACACTAACGTGGCATGATCGGGCCCACCGCGGTATCAACTGAGTCGGTTGAAGCTATCGGTAGCGCTAGCATCTTGTTTCATTGGATTACCGGCCCTCCCATCTCCGACATACGGACAAATGAGCTTGGCCATCGCAGCAAATCATTTCCCAGGACGCTGCAGGTTGAATCCTGCAACTGTAAAATCTCGATTTGCTGAACGAGCATGGAGTACGGCTCACGAGCCGTAAGCCCATAGCTGAGCTTTTGAGCAAATGTTGTGCGGTCTGCTTCATATCCGCATCGTCATCTAGTGTCGAAAGCTTTCTAGCCATGATGAAGAGATTTCTGATCCGTTTGACGGCTGAGTGAGAGTGGTCTTTTGACAACGAGAGCATCTCCGGAAAACGGATCTCTGTTCAACAGTCAGGTCCACAAAACACGCGCCGTGGACCACGACGAGATTGATGATGTGCTGCACCGTCCACATCTCCACGAGAGCATCACTGCCTTCAGTTTTGACTGTGAGGAGCATGCATACTTTATCGTCAATGCTTGAGAGAAGCTCCACATGAGCACAGCCACCCACATGATCTTAGATGCTTTTCATTTTTGCGCCGGAATGAACATGAACCGTCTCACAATATCCATAACCAGTAGCGAAAATGCTGTTGAAGTTGCCCTGATTGAGACGGGAGTCTTGGCTCCCAGTACGCTCGCACAAATCTGCAGCGGCGGACTACAATCGGGCCATAGGCGACGCAACTGACGAGGGAAGCCGGGCACCAAGGCTGCATCGCCGGCAGATTGATCGCTTCAAATTAATTTTGAGCGTTTTCTGACCGCCTACTGATCCACCTTTCAAAGAGCTCCGTCCGCCAATCAGTCGGCCGACGCATTCACTCGGCCAATTAGACCGCTGCCAATCTTTGCAGGGCTAGCCATGGGGCCTCCTTTTGACATGCTCCCGTACGCTCGCATGTTGCAGCGGCGTACGCTCGCACATTGTGCTTTTTGCGCTCAAGGACACGAAGGAAGCCATCTGCTTCAGCTGCCCTGCCGCTGTGCTCCCTGAGGTCATGGGGATTCCAGGCCTCGAATGCGAAATGCTTCACTGCGGTTCTCGAAAAATGTTGTCGGATTCTAGACCTCACTTTCCAATTTACTGCGCACTGCAACCGACTCCCCATTCAACAGCTTCCGTCAACTGTCGGGTCCAAGTCCCAGATGAATCGCATATCGAATTTGAGCGTGAACGGCCTTGCTGTTGAGAATGAGAGCGGTATCAAGCGCTACGCCAAAACTCCGCACCTTTGGGCTCTGGGTGTGGGCACTGTTATTAGCGGTAACTTTTACGGTTGGCAATCCTCGCTAGTTGCTGGTGTTGATGGCCTACTCATCTTGCTCGCCATCGTCACGGTGCAGTACGTGCTGCTATCGTTTACAATCGCCGAGCTGTCGGCAGCGGTGCCCCACGGTGGTGGTCCGTACGTGTTTGCACTGCACGGTATCGGCAAAACGTCGGCCTTCTTCGCTGGTCTTGCAGAATGTCTCAAGGTGGTGGTCACCACGGCTGTAGCAGCCACGGGTATCGCCTCGTATTTTGCGGAGCTTATTGGCGTGGGTTCCGAGTACGGTCCGATCTGGTGGGTCATATGCTACATTATCTTCGTGACGTTAAACATCGTCGGCGTGGAGATGACGTTCCGCGTGCAGGTGGTGGTGACCATCGTGTCGGTGCTGCTGTTGCTGATTTTCTACGTCGGTGCGGCTACCAAGATCTCTTACCAGGATTGGGTTGTCGACCGCGACTGGAAATACAACGGTTGGGGTGGCTTCCTGGAGGGTGCTTCGTTCACGCTGTGGTTCTACCTGGGTATCGAGGAATTGCCACTTGCCATCGATGAGACCATCAATCCCACCAAGAACATGCCGCGCGGGCTTATGGTGTCCATCGTGACGCTTATTGGTATCTCCGTTTGCACGGTGGTCTTTCAATCAATGATTAGCCCTGGCGCCGATCAAATGTATGTTGATGCCTCGCCTCTGCTTACGGGTTATAAGACCGTTTTCGGCGACAACGGCTTCACTACGGGATTTTCGTGGTTACTTCTTGTGGGACTGGTTTCAAGCTTCCACTCTTTCGTGTTCTGCATGGGCAAGCTGCTGTACGCCATTGCTTGCGACGGATATCTACCGCAGATTCTGACCAAGCTCCATCCGACCCGCGGCACGACGCATGTGGCTCTGGTTGTCGGTAGTGTGATTGCTCTGGTGGTCGCAATTGTGCTGCACTATGCTATTGGTGACGCGCGTCTAGGCTCAGTGATGATCAACCTGTCGCTAATCGGCGCCATTGTATCGTACCTCTTCCAGCTCACGGCCTTCATCATGCTGCGCATCAGGGAACCGGAGCGCAAACGTCCGTACAAAAGCCCGTTCGGCATTCCTGGAGCAGTGCTGTGCATCATTCTGTGTATCTTCTCGATGGTATCCATTATCTACAGCGGAACATCGAGTTATGTGTTCCTGGCATCCGTGTTGGTGGCAATCGGCTACTTCGTGCTCGGTGGCATCTATTTTGTCTACCGTGTGAAACCGCGTTTGGAGATCGGCAATGGCCCTGTGTCTGCGAAGGAGTTCCGTGAAAACCTGATGAGTTCTCGCGTTTCCAACAAAGTGTAAGCAATGCGTCTGAATCTGAAAGCAGGAGTTGTGCCCTGCACGTTGTAGAACCGAGTCGATTTCGTTTATACGTGTGGCATATAGCTGCGATGGGATGTATCGGGCATCAATTGGCAGCCAAAGCGTATAGCATGTTTTTATACTCTATTAAAGGCCCTATTTCGCACTATGAAAACTTGGTGTTCGACTTCACTTGCTTGTTCGATAAGGCTAAGATAGTATTGTTGTCGCCAATTCCAAGCGATAGGACAATTAGCAGAGGTGAGCTGCTGCGGATCTTGTTCGTCGCCGCCACGGTCGCATGGTTGACACCCTGGTACAGTGCCAGGGTAAGCGAAGCATTGTTTGAAGATCACAGTCTTTGCTGCCGTTGCTCCGAGGGCATCTCGGAAGCACCATCGAGAGCGTGAGGCACTTGATCGGCAATCACCGACAGTTGAAAGCCTCACACGTTACTGTACTTCAGACCGTGGTGAAGTGCGTACTGTACGCTTATGTGCACTTAGCTAACGGCTCCAGACAGCGACGTTTTGCAAGTCGTGCTCCTTTACGTACACTCACGGCTCGTGCTTTTGACCGCATCCACAACTCGGACCCCCTTCAGCATTACAACGTCAAATGCATCCGATGTTGAAGAGCTCTTGGACATCAGGAAAGCGTACCGTCTCATCGTCCTGTAGAAACGATGGAAGTGGCATCACACTCGTTCAGAAGGGGTCATACTTTGTGGTCCTGGCTCACTGCATTTTTCCTGTCGGGGACTCCCCGCTCGCATCAAATGGCCTCAAAAGCCGCGGTAGACTAACTAGCGAGGAGTTTTCGGCATGCGACGCAGTGTGCATCACCGGTTTGGGGAGTTTTCTGCGCGACTAGCTGATACCTTCTGGTGACGATTTTCAGAAGAGCCCGCAGAGACCAATTGCAGTCCAGCTACGCATTTGCTTCAGCCAATTAGCACGTTAGTGGTCAATCTCTGCGCTGCATGTTACATTTGCTGACTCTCTAGCGATTTGAAACATGCTCCCCTCTCGTTGAACTCCTCCTTCAGCTTTGAATTTGATCTGTAGAGTCCGCGAACCCATCTGCCTCAGCTGTACAGCCGGCATCGGGATCGATCACTTTGTCGTCGAGAAACTCCCGATGGTCTCAACCCTCACTTTATAATTTACATCAAGCTCTTCATCTATACCGACACCTCATTCTCCTTCGTCAAACGTAGCCCAGATGAACCGCATCTCGAGTTTGAGTGTGAACGGACCGGCCGTAGAGGTCGAAGGTCCCAAGCGTTACGCCAAGACCCCGCACCTTTGGGCGCTCGGTGTCGGTGCAGTCATCAGTGGCGACTTCTTCGGTTGGCAAGCGGCGTTGGTCGCCGGTTTTGACGGTCTTCTCATCCTTCTTGCTGTCGTGACGGTGCAGTACGTGCTGTTGTCGTTCACGATCGCTGAATTGTCAGCGACAGTGCCGCATGGTGGCGGTCCATACGTGTTCGCTCTACATGGCATTGGTAAGACTGCCGCTTTCTTCGCCGGTATTGCGGAATGCCTCAAGGTGGTGGTGACGACGGGCGTGGCTGCTACAGGTATTGGTTCGTATTTCTCCGAGATCATTGGCCTCAGCACGGACTACGCTCCGATCTGGTGGATTGCATGCTATATCATCTTCGTGACTCTCAATGTCATGGGTGTGGAGATGACCTTCCGGGTGCAAGCGGCGGCGACTGTGCTTTCGGTGTTGGTACTCTTGGTGTTTTACATCGGTGCGGCTACCAAAATCTCGTATCAGGACTGGGTTGTCGACCGTGACTGGAACTACAAGGGATGGGATGGCATTCTCCAGGGTGCGTCCTTCACCCTGTGGTTTTACCTCGGTATTGAAGAACTTCCCTTGCCATTGACGAGACCATCGAACCGACCAAGAATATGCCGCGCGGGCTTATGGTTTCTATCACCACTCTCATTGTCATTTCCTTCTGCACGGTGATTTTCAACTCGATGATCAGCCCTGGTGCCGATGAGATGTATGTCAGCTCTTCGCCACTGCTTGTAGGTTACCAGACAGTGTTTGGAGACAACAGCATCACCTCAGGATTCACGTGGATCCTAATTGTTGGTCTCGTTTCGAGCTTCCACTCCTTCGTGTTCTGCATGGGCAAGCTGCTGTACGCTATTGCTTGTGACGGGTACCTGCCGCATTTCCTAACCAAGCTCCACCCGACCCGCGGCACGACGTACATGTCGCTCATTACTGGCAGCATCATTGCTCTGGTGGTGGTGATCGCACTTCACTTCGCCATCGGCGACACACGTCTAGGCTCAGTGATGATCAACCTGTCGCTAATCGGCGCCATTGTATCGTACCTCTTCCAGCTCACGGCCTTCATCATGCTGCGCATCAGGGAACCGGAGCGCAAACGTCCGTACAAAAGCCCGTTCGGCATTCCTGGAGCAGTGCTGTGCATCATTCTGTGTATCTTCTCGATGGTATCCATTATCTACAGCGGAACATCGAGTTATGTGTTCCTGGCATCCGTGTTGGTGGCAATCGGCTACTTTGCGATAGGGGCGGTTTACTTCTTCTACAAGGTCAAGCCGCGACTGGAGATCGGCAATGGCCCTGTGTCTGCGAAGGAGTTCCGTGAAAACCTGATGAGTTCTCGCGTTTCCAACAAGGCATAAGGATGGGTAACACGACCGAAGTCCAAGCAGTTAACGATCGGAGCTGCGATCTGTACACGGTAGAATTAATTTCTTTATTGCGTAAGTCGTATTTGCAGCTGATAAACAAAAGTCTAGCATATTTCTTTTACGAGTCTTCTGTTTGAAAGCAATACTTATAAGATGAATAATTTAACAAGTTTCAAGCTGTTGGCATCTACTCGAAGCCAACTATATACATAGTTTGAGGTGTGTAGCATGCCTGACACCCTTTTCGTAGGTGTGTGTCTGTAGGCAACTTTGCCCGATGCCAACTTCGTGTGCTTGACCTTCACAACTGCAGGTATCGGGTGAACAGCTCCGGCGCTAATGGACTGGCACTTTCGATGGTGAAATGTGCACAAACCAAGCGTGGTGTTCGAGCGCTGTGGCTGCATGCAAGATGTCTTGCCCGAGCATCTTGACCATTTGGCACGATAAATTCTACTTGACCACGACACGCATGATGACCATCAACTCGGCTCTTTTCGAGCACGTGTACGCCGGGACGATTCATACCGTTAATCGTTTGGTGGCTTGATGTTTGAACGCGCAGTGCATCTTGACATGCATGCGATACAGGTTTCATGGGTTAAATGATGCTCCGGACTTTGAGTCCGGAGTCAAGACAATACAATAGTGCTTGTGCCATGACAAGCTACTTGCGCCCCTCAGAACGTGAAGATACTTTTTCGTTTGGCGATGCAAAAAAATGTTTCGGCGACAATTTTGCCCCTGGATTAACGAACTCCTCAGTTCGTCATGCTGCGAATATAAGTGAATCTTTACCGAGTTGATTAATTCGAGCCAACTTAGTGCGGCTCAATGCCCAAGTAGCACGGCATGCGATCAAAAATAAATAGGCATCCATATGTCCTGTGCTGCGCGCTTCTATGACGACAACAATGCAGACACTTGACGCTCGACCTTTGCTCGACGAAAACACCATTGGTGTGGGCGCGATCTTGGAGAGCACTTTCAACGGGAGTTCGAAAACATCAAGGAGATCCACGACATGCTGGTAGAAGAGAACAAGCTCCACAACTGGAATATCCCGCCTCATGTCGACGCGGCCAGTGGCGGCTTCATTGCACCGTTCATCAGCCCCGACCTGCTGTGGGACTTCCGACTTCCGACTTCCGACTGCCGACTGCCGACTGCCGACTGCCGACTGCCGACTGCCGACTGCCGACTGCCGAGCGTCAAGTCCATCAACGTTAGCGGTCACAAATTCGGCCTCGTGTACGCCGGCATGGGGTGGGCCATTTGGCGCGAAAGAGGACCTCCCGGATGACCTGGTGTTCCACGTGAATTATTTGGGCGGGGATCAGTTGTCGTTCACGCTCAATTTCTCCAAAGGTGCCGACAATGTGGTCGCTCAGTACTACAATCTGCTGCGTTTTGGCTTCGACGGATACCGTCGCACTATGGAGGCCAGCATAGAAAACGCCGATTACCTCCGCAAGGCCCTAGAGGACACGGAGCTCTTCGATATCGTGGACAAGGCCCACACGCCACTTGTCGCCTTCGCACTCAAGGACACATCCAGGAGAAGTTGAAGGCCCGAGGGTGGATCGTCCCGGCGTACACGTGCTCGAAAAGAGCCGAGTTGATGGTCATCATGCGTGTCGTGGTCAAGTAGAATTTATCGTGCCAAATGGTCAAGATGCTCGGGCAAGACATCTTGCATGCAGCCACAGCGCTCGAACACCACGCTTGGTTTGTGCACATTTCACCATCGAAAGAGTGCCAGTCCATTAGCGCCGGAGCTGTTCACCCGATACCTGCAGTTGTGAAGGTCAAGCACACGAAGTTGGCATCGGGCAAAGTTGCCCATAGACACACACCTACGAAAAGGGTGTCAGGCATGCTACACACCTCAAACTATGTATCTAACCTCTTCAACTACTGTATAGCAGCTACTTTGTAGTTGTACCAATGGATAATGAAACATATAAGTATTCCAGGATTAATTGATCATTTATTGCTGTGCTTGTGAAGCTAGCGAAGGATGATTTTAGCGGTTTGTCCTGGACTAACACCAATAGGTAGTGGAATAGACAGCAACTAACGTTATGCAAGTGATATCGTGACATCTACGGATAACATCGATCAAATAATAAGCTCCGGGAGACGGAAGGAGGTCTGCTGGTGCTCGTACTGCAACCTGGCCTATCAAAACTCAAACTTTGGATGAGGCGGAGCTTAGCAAGTTCTCACGCACCGTTTTCGTGTTCGGTGCCACTTCGAAGCGTGACTGCACGTGCACAACGAAGTACACCGCGCCAATTCCGAAGTACAGGATAGCCACAATGATAGATGCCAGGAATTCGTAGCTGGACACACCGCTATAGATAATCGACACCATTCCTGCAACACAGAGTACTAGGCATACCACAGCACCGACAACGCCGAACGGACTGCGGTATGGGCGAGGACGATCCGGTTCGTTGATACGCAGCCGGATGAATGACGTCAGCTGGAAGCTGTAAGAGATCACGGCTCCGATCAACGCGAGGTTGATCAGCACAGACCCGAGTCGAGTGTCACCGATAATGTAGTGTAGCACAAGCACGACGATGAAGCCGATAGAGCTGCCTGCGGTAATGCAACATACATCGTTCCGCGTGTCGGATGTAGTCTAGTCAGTATCTGTGGCAAGAATCCGTCTCGAGCGATAGCGTACAGCAGTTGGCCCATACAGAATACGAACGAGTGGAAGCTCGCAATGAGGCCGAGAATGAGCATCCACGAAAAGCCCGAGGTAGTACTGTTATCGCCGAAGACACTCTGGAATCCAGTCAGCAACGGCGACGAGCTGTTGTAGATTTCGTCGGCACCAGGGTAAATCATCGAGTTGAAGATGACGGTACAGAAGGCCATAATGACCAGTGTGGCGATAGACGTCATAAGACCAATGGGCATGTTACGCTCCGGATTGATGGTCACCTCCACCGCGAGTGGCAGCTCCTCAATACCCAGATAGAACCACAACGCAAACGAGTACCCCTTCACTGCGCCGTCCCAGCCTTCAGGGTATTCCCAGTTGCGGTCCGCCACCCACTCACTGTACGAGACCTGCGTCGCTGCGCCGATGTAAAACACCAGAAGGATGAGTACCGACACGACGGTCGTGAACGCCTGCACCCGGAAGGTCATCTCGATACCCACGACGTTGAGACTCGCAAAGAAGACGTAGAAGATTGCCCACCAGATCGGACCGTAGTCGCTGCTGAGACTCAGCAGTTGGTTCAAGTACGAGCTGATGCCCGTGACGATCACGGCGCACGTGATTACAACCTTGAGGCTCTCAGCCAAACCGGCGAAGTACGCGGCGCGAGGTCCGATGGCATGTAGAGCGAAGATGTAGGGCCCTCCACCCGATGGCACCGTCGTGGAGAGTTCAGCGATGGAGAAGGAGAGTAACACGTAGAGCGTCGTGACGAAGGCCAAGATGATGAGGAGTCCGTTGAAACCGGCCACGAGTCCCGACTGCCAACCGAAGAAGTCGCCGCTGACGACGGCGCCCACCCCAGAGCCCACAGATGCGGTGCCTTGGCGTATCGTGTCGAGTCCGTCATGGTATGAATACGACGAGAGGTTCTCGAATTGCGAGTTCCAAGATATCGATCCCGAATCGAGGTCTGAAGCTGTTTTGTCACACCAAGCAGGCGGCACGATTTGACTGGAGCGGACAGAACACGTAAGCGATCAGATTAGTGCGGATGGGCTCATTTCGGTGAGATTTCGTCTGCTTGTTGATCTCTGTGTGACGGCACACACAGACGTATCGTGCCAATCCTCCTCCATGGATTCACCATGTAGAACGTGCCTCACGTCTTATTTTATCCTCCATCCAACTTCCTCTTGATTGCCGTCTTGTAGAATATAATAGAGCGAATACCAAGAGTATCGTACTGGTACTCGAATGTACTCGAACATGTTGAAAACTTCCCCAGTGGAGGTGCTCGACTCAACTCCAAACTCGTTTGTCGCGACGGTAGCAACAAGCCTTATCGGTGCCAATTAACATGGTGACCTGTTCGAGTAATATAAGCGCAGAAGCGATAAGCCGCATTGGCGTATGGTATTGGGGACGCCAACGAAGAACCCGTTTTGCGATAGCCATGGGCCACGCCAGAAATTCTTGCTACTCTACGTTTTTAACTTCCGTATAGTTGCAGCTAGCATTGTAGCCACCACGATATCTCTGCTAACAGATTACCTGGCACGCCAGGCAAATATACTACCCACTCAACCTGCATGATGCCACCATCGCTCGCTCGCTCTTTTCCGCCAAGAAAGACGAACGTCTGCAAACTTCATGGCCTCGTTTCAACACACTTTTAGCAAAAGATTGATCCAGACGGTGCACTTCACTGTCACACGCCCTCCGAGTGCTCCGGCGCGTTTTGACTACGAACAGCAACAACTTTTTGCTCGGAGGAATGGAGAATCGAGTGCGAGCCAGCTTCCGATCTTTGTTCGACTGGTTGTGACAGTGGCAAGCAGCAATTTACCTATCTAAATAGCGTGTTTAGGCAGGACCATGCAATTTGCTGACGCGGTCACAGTGTAGTGGCCATTTGTGATTATTTCACCCCAAAAAACATTTTTCTGATTTCCCACTCGCCTCCCCGAGAATCCTCACTTAAAATGGGCGAAGTAATCCGCGTGCTGCTGCTGAACCCGCTGACCGGCGTCACGTCGCTCGTGTGTCTGCAGCGGCCGCTGGAATGGGACAGCGTGCTCAGCGACTTCTACCAGGTCATCACCAACTCGGACGACGACCCGGCGCCCAGCATCCTGGCCAACTGCAAAGTGCTGCTGCACCGACCAAATCCAAAGGCGAAAAGGGCGTCGTTGTAAGTCACACTCTCTAAACTGTTTAGGTTCATCTAACCAATAATCTCTATTGCTTACAATAATATTATTGTAATTGCTGGCTGTGCAGATCCGTAAGAATGCACTGGATCGGTCCATTCGAGACGGAGATCTGCTGTCTCTGGAGGGATTCCAGCTCGATGAAGCTTTTGGCCCGCCCCAGAGCTTCTGGACATCATGGACACCCTCGATTTCGACGTTCCCGTGGACTTTGGCGCTGGTTTGACGCCCTCGGACAACTTAAACTCGGCTGTAAAGCCAGCGGAGCCGATGATTAAACCCATGATCAAGCCCATGAGCGGGCAGGCGCAGCCTCCTGCAGGTGCAGGTGCAGCACGGGGAAACCCACGCAAGTCGAAGCGTGGACGCAGCTTGTCGTCCAAGTTCTGGCTCGTGAACAAACTGGCGGCCAGTGGCAAGATCAACAAAGAGCAGAAGGACTCACTCAAGATGCTGCTCATTGCGTCGGACGACTCGGCGCTGCATAAAGCTTTCGAGCATTATGAGGAGACAGGAGACCTGGACACGCTGCTGAACCTGCAGATCAACTCGAAGAAATCGTTCGCAGGCTTGCCACCCATGTCGACGGAAGGGTTTGACTTCCAGCTCACGCAGAATATTGAAAACGAGCTGGATCTGCTGTCCATGAGGAGTTTCAACCTCGGGACGGCGTGCTCTCCTGTAAATGAAGTGGCATCTCCTGCTGCGGCGCCAGCAACCAGCACGAGGACGAGCACTTCGAATAACAGCGTCGCGGGTGAGCCGATCCGTTCTCGGATACGAGCGGAGACCTCCTGGGCCCGTTAGACGTGTTGTTAGAGCCTTCATTGGATTCGTTGCCGATGCCTATAGGTCACGGTGAGGACCAAAATCTGCCGTCAGCACTGCCTGGGGACCTGCACGGCATGGAGGAGTGGCTAAAGGATTAGATAATGGCGCGAGGGTGGAGCAGACAGACAAATAAACATAGCAAACAGACAGCACCGAAGGTAGGTGATGATGCACAGGAAGATACAGGGAAGAGCTGAGCATATGCACAAGATTTTTAAAAGCTAAGCCACCGAAGAAGACCGAGTGCAGTCAGTAGTAGTAGTGGAATTCAAGCGGTGCCGTCTACTCCGTTCCACAACCAGGTCTTCAGTCCAGCAGACGTAGACAGACTGATCTACCAGCCAGGGGTCTCCTTCTGCTCCCACACATCAGCAACGTGCGAGGGCTTGGAGGCGTCCAGGGGCGTATCCTTGAGGAACTCTTCGCGCTTGTCCTCGTTCATCATACTGGAGCGGTAGCACAGATACATGTTCTTCCATGTGGTCTTGCATTCATCCACTCTGCCATGTCGGTAGAAGTGCGTCATCTGGTTGCCCGGTGCTACAGTGTAGTAAAAGACAATAAATACATGACAATTTTCAGTCAATTCTCGACCACACACTCGTTTGGATGTGATAATTAAGTTGTTTTTTCCTCCATCTAACGCATAAGGCAGTGAACAACGTACTGACGCAGTAGAAAGACCGATCGAGGAACCACCGACACGACATTTTCTTGGAGCCTTCGCCATCCTCCTCCTGCAGGAAGCGCGCCGCGCGCTCAATGTTCGAGTCCGACATGACGTCTGCGCCAAGTGCTTCAGAATGGAAAGGAAAAAACTTTCATCATTATGGACACATACAAACATACAGTATAATAAAATGAAATGACGGTAAATGCATTTTTTGTTGAAGTACGTCAGCAGCGAGGAGTGACGTTCCAGCCCTTGAGTTTGAGCTCGTGCAATTGCTCGTGCAGGACTTTGGTGAGCTCGATGGTGCTTTCCAACACGCCACGTAGCTCTTCCTGCACTTGAGTGCGATCAGTAGGTTTGATTTTAGCTCGAGAACGTGGTCTGTCCGGTTCCCATTGCGAGTCGCGCGTGGTGGCACTGGACGGTCGAGAGCTCAATCGACCTGCTCGAGGGGCCAAGCTGCTGCGTTGCGATGAGTACTTAGTGTGGGAAGAGGAACTATTGGTCTGCTTATTACTGGGCGCGTTGTTGCCAGCTGATGATGAGGTGAATTGCGCGGTCTGACCCAAAGGGACGGTTGCTAGCTGCTCAAACTCGCGGAGTGAAGTGACAGAGGACAAAGTTAAGGAGTTCTACAGAAATAAGTAAAGGGTGTAGACAGTAAAATATAAGTGTGGTAAAGTGGAGAGGATATGGAAGACTTCCACGGAGATGACGCGACTGCCACTCGCGGGGTCCTGGACTCTGATCATGTGTGCACCCTCCCGATCCTAGTGAGCACAAGCCGAGCAAAGACACGGTGAAAAATGAAAGAACCTGGCAAATCCAAGCTACCATCGTACTGGGGCGGAACTGAATGACTTGGAGCTGCCCAACACAGTCATCATCTTGTTCGCCTGCTCGATCTTGACAGTTATTTTCTTGCGAAACTCTGTTTCCTCGCGAAAGAGTTCGCGCTACATTCATGACAAGGACAGCATGGGGATATTCGCATGAGCGCTTCTGTTACTCAGAGGTTGCACGGAGAAGATTCCATTACGTACAGCAAATTCTCGATCGCGCGACTTCTTCTTCTCAGCGGTAGCTCGCAAGTACGCGATTGAAATGGCCGCAGCCGATCGTTGTTTGTACTTGTCCTCATTGCTGGTTTTGTCGTGAGTATTTCGAGACGTTGTCGCTGACTTAGGTCGCCCTGCTGGCGCTGACGCCGGTCGGAACGTTGGCTTTGAGCTGGATCTGTTGACTGTAAAATGGACAATTAGCGATGGTGCTGCGTTGTCCATCTACAATTTTGCAACTTCAACATACCTCCAGCAGACACAGTTTGCTTTCCGGACCAGTATCGCCGTGGTTGCTGAGACTGTGACTGTGACTGCAACTGCTGCTGCTGACGGAATTGCTGCTGCCGTTTGTGTTCCTGCTCAGCAGCAGCACCAAATTCTGCTTCACCATAATCGTCGTCGTCATCGTCGTCATCAACGACCTCTTCGTCCTCCTCTTCATGGTCGCTATTGGCTTCATAGGGCGCGAGATCCGGTCGTGCAGATGCCAACGCTGCCTTGGAGTACGTCGATGAAGATGCGGACAGCTTGGCGCTCGTCGGCCGTGGTCGAGGAGGGCGAGCTCCTGCCGCTGACCACATCGAAGACCCCAACATCGTTGCAATCGTGAAACTGAACCAAGCGCGAACCTGCTAAAGATGTCAGAGACGACTATTCACAGCCCCACCACCAAACAGCTCAATTCCCCTAGAGCAAAATTATTAACAGGTTTTTTTCTTCTCATTTTTGTTTGCTTTTTTCATTTTCTGCATGGCGTTCTGCTTGCAACGCTCCTCATAGACAACATTCATCGTCGTTGACATTGTCCTCTAAAAACACTGCCCTGGGCATTGCTTCTGTCTGCTGATCTGTCTGGGCGTAGCATTTTGTCCGTCTGTTTACCACCGCGTAAGGTCGGCGCGCTCCTCCGCGAGCTTCTCGGCCTCCACGACCTTGTCGCTCATGTAGAAGTCGAGCGGGCGCTGGATGGCCTGAATCTCGTCCGGCAGGTAGCTGCGCTTGAGCGAGCAGTCGGCGGCACGGGCGATACGCTTGGTGCGCGACTGGTAGTCCTCACCCGTGACCCAGTGTAGGGCCGTCTGCACGGCGGCCGTGTCCACGAGGGCGTCGTCGTACTTGAGGCCGTACATGCCGAACGACTTGCTTACAGACTTCTGGTAGAGTCCCGCGACCTTGGAGATGAGGCTCATGATTGTTATTTGGTGGTCTCTTCTTGGAAGTCGAAGTGAAGCGTTTTTGTGGCTGGGCTTGGTGAAGGGGGAACCGCACAGGCAAACGTTTACTAAATTCAAGTCAATTGACTTGAATGATCACGACTATTGTATTCGAATGATTGTATCAGATATACTGTAATGACCACATTATAACGCCTTTTGACGAAAACAATCGCTTTTCAGAAGTGGCAATATAAAGTAGATCTATGTGAAGTAAGCATTATCAAGAAGTAGCGATGTGAAGTTGCTTAACTAAAGCAAGACGGAGCTGCATGGTCGACGGCGCGGAACAGCACTCTCTCTCTCTCTCGATCATCCATGTGTACACATCCTAGTGCTGCGTGGACGCCCTGGTCTGCGTTGCGCTACCTATTAATATCCTTCCGCTCCTGTTCAACCGGGCTCCTAATCTCTATTCCCTAAGCAGTACACAAAGAAGCGTTGAAGAACCATCTCCTGGAGCTGAATGTGGAAGTAAGAGATTGGCCATGCCAACTACGCTCTGGATCCTCTTCTCGTCAATTTTCCCGAGTGCATATGTGTCACCAGACCCCGTCGTATACGTCTCCAGGTATGTAGAACGAAACCGAGCGTCGAGGCACTTTCGGTGCGCCAAACGAAGCCCCGTGGACATGTTCGCCGTGTGAAACCCCACCGAGGCGAGTGTCGAGACACCACTATATTGTCGAGACATCCCTCTATGCGACTGGCGCAAAATATATCTTTATCCACTTCGAAGCGGCGCTTCGCTCTCACTCAAGATGGAAGATCGCCAGACCCCAGGCGTGCCCGCCCCAGAACGAGAGGCGCTCGACGTCGCCCACCGACTCCACTGGTGTCTGGCTCGCCCACTATCCGCACCCAGAGAGATGCAGCTTTCTTTCCGGCGCTATCGACGCCTCAGATGACGACCGGAGACGACCAAACACGCTACAACTCGCTCGAGGAGAGACTGCACGCCTCCGGTTTAAAGCGTAGCGTCGTACAGGCGCAATTGTTCCCAGAAGTGGCTAGCAAACGAGCAGGGAATCCGAGATTATTATCAAGAAAACGTCACGAAATGACGATTCTGGACGACAATCAGGCTGTCGCTGAAATGGAGGAAAGTTTGGCGTACAAACCGCTGATGGAGTCGCTCAATGTTCATCCCACAGGAAACGTATTGATTCCGTCCCGACCAACTTCGTCCTCAGCAACAGCGTCGACTACGCAGCGTCAGAAAGTAAAGTCTGCAGGGGCGAAAACAGCACGAGAATATTCTTCACGTTTATCTACAGAGGCCGAACGAGGAGTAGTAAGAGAACCTATGACTGCCAGGGATCGATATTATGTCGAACAGCGAGCTACAAGAGTGCCAGGTGGAGGACGGCAGAGCCACCGCCTCAGACCGCCACCTGTGTCTCGAGGATTTGTCTGCGATGCAAATATTCCTGCGAATGATCAGTATAAGCAGCGAAAGAGTGTCAATAATGGGGAAAGAAATCATACCCAAAGACCTGTTGAGGAAAGATTGACAGCTACGGACGTTCCTGACGCTCCGCGGCGAAGCGACCTTCTCACCCGCCGCAACGAGGTCAAGACGCTTACAGACAGACTGGTGGAGGATCTCACCCAACAAGCTACCGATATGTCACCAGGAGGCGCTGCTGCTGCCACGTATGGACTGTCGACACCAAGCGGGGCAGTCCCACGCGACTCATTCTTTTATTTAAGGCGGGTTGACTCGAACCCGTACAACCTGGAGGTAACAACACACTCACGCATCAATCCCAAAGACTACTACACCGTCAGTCGGCTGGGTATAACACACTTCGCCCAAGATGGCGTCGGGTTCCAGCCGTTGGAAAAGTTCGAGCGTGAAAATTACATTTATTCCCTCCTTATCAAGGTAAGCTTGCTGTGTCTGATATTATGCGTGTTGTCGTCTAACGTTTACTTATGTTTATTATAATCGCTTTTGTTACTACTACTCTACAGTTGCCGTTCTTCAAAAATACCGCGTCTGGAAAAGATTTACGATGTGGAAACGAGCTGTCAACGCCAGGAAACGCATGGACGCCTTCATTTCGCTGAATAACAGTCTCTTTATTCTTCTTCCGCACCTCCACGATGCGCTCTTTCAGCTGCGCCATACGTGTCTTGATTTGCAGCAAGTCAACTTATTTGATTTTGACCACCCCATAGGAGCAACTGAAGCCACTGCTTGGGCGGCTGATGGGCAGCAACAGCAAAAGACGTACACGTTATCTGAATTCTCACTTCGCCTGAAGGCCCAGAAGATCCGGGTAGAGCGACTCGTGGACCATTTTATCTCAAGTGCCGAAATGACAGCGAAAACCGCATGTGAGAGCCATCTCTACTCGTTTCTCCAAAGCACTGGCTTTAATGATATCAAATCGACTGGAACCAATTCTGATGATCGGAAGCGATCATCGGTAGGAGCTCAGCGGAAGGAGAGCAGAGTGAGTACTGGTGTAGACGCCAGCCTGGATCAACAGAAAGCTATGACATACACCGAACGTGCCACCATGAAAACACAGTGCCGTCGGCTCACGAAATTTCTCCGGGTGGTTGAGTTTTTAATTTCAGATGCGCTTTTGCGAATGGCAATCTCATCCACGGTTCTTCTCAGAGATACATTGGTAAAATTTATGCTTGATTTGGATGGCGAAGACTCTTCCGGGGACGAAGAACTGAAGAAGAATTTCACCACTGCAACACTCCCCGGACATCCCATCTACCACTTTTTCGTGTCGAGGTGGTGCTTAAGAGCTCTACAGTACCTATATCCAATCATCATAATGCGTCAGGCCGGCCACGAGCGAGGAGGACAAGCATCCAATCCGGAGCAATATCGAGTACTGCCGGAGGAAACCACATTAATCACTCGATTTCTACCCGAGACCAAATGTCATCCGAAATGGAAGGGCCGATGGATTGCCTCGAATTCATCCCAGCCACAGAGACCCTACGATCACAACTAGAAACTCTGGTTTTCAATGGTCTGATGGCTGTCACGAAGCGTGACAGACTTATTCGAAACCCGATGTTTAAGGTCTACGTGGAGGCAAGTTTGGAAGACGGTGATCTTGGTGGTGATGGAGATAATGACGGCGCTGAAGTGTCAGGCGTAGGAATGGATCTAGATATCTTGATCATGGAAGATTCCACGTTCGTGGAAACCCTGCAGAGCCTAAATTCGATCGTACTGGATGGGTATGAGATTGCAGAGGAAAACTGTGGCGAACTCTCGGTCTTTCTGAAACGATATCAAGAGGATGAGCAATTTTGCAAACTGGCGTTAGAGCCATTACGCTACCTCCACACTGATGTCCACGATTTTCGAGGATACCTCGATAAGTATATACAAGAAACACATGACGTAGACGGCGTTGCAGACAGTGCATCATGTGGCCTCATATTAACGGATCGGATTAAGCTAAACGCATTGCTAAAACCTTCCCCGCGGAAGTGCTTGGAAGCGCTCCACAAGCTAATCCCAGTGGTTTTTCGCCAGCTTAATGATACCTTGATGAACGAGCTGACTGTCATGAACGACAGAATCAGCATGATCCCGACGACAGTGGAGGAATTCTCGGTGTCGTTAGCGTTTTTGCGCGAGCTGCAAGCCAGCCAAGATGAAATCGAGGATAGATATCGTTGTGTCCGAAGCTTGTACCACCTACTCGACGAGTATCGAGTAAAGATTACCGATGCGGATCAAATGAACGCATTCACGCTTACTCAAAAGAGGTCACAACTAAAAACTTCAATGGACCTCTTTGAAAGTAGCTGTGAACAGTACACAGCGAAGTTCGGCATTGAGCTTGAAGCCCGTCTTCCGAGTCTTGTGTCAAAGTTGACAACTGTCTCAGAGGCGTTATCGAGTTCTGCTCTTTTGATTTGAATTCCGATATCAACAATACGATCGTGTACCTTATGAGCGTTGAAGAGGACATGACTCAGCTGGAAAAATCTGTAAAGCTGCATTTCACGTACGAAAAACACTAGGTCTACCACTGAGCACTGCGTTCGACGAAGTGGATAATCTGAAAGATGATTTGAAACTGAAGATTGACATGTGGAAAGCTTTCCGCGAATGGAGAACTGTAAAGTCCGGGTGGGAACGGCAGCAATTCCCGGAAGATGTTGACATGCCCTCGATTGTGGAGCACGTGGAACGCTTTCATAGTCAAATCGCCAAGTGGGAAGATAAGCTATCGCAGGGGATGGATGCCTTGTGCACGCATTTAAAATCCGATGTTGAAGAATACCGTGTTACCATGCCGATACTGACCGATTTACGGTGTCCGAACTTTGAAGAGCGTCACTTTTCTAAGCTGCGCGAGTTGCTTGGCTTTGGCATGCGGCATCTGGGCAATAACCGCGCGTCTGGGAGTCCCTCTACTATTACACTGGGGAGTTAGTGCAAATGCGCTTATCGCCATTTGGCCCGAACGTTAACCGCATCGCGACAGAGGCCACACAGGAGCGATTACTGAAAGATATGCTGACAAAAATCATTGTACTTTGGGAACGTCTGGAGTTTGAGGTCAAACCACACAAAGAAACCAGGGACTACTACGTTCTCGCTTCTCTTGAGCATGTGTACGGGACTCTGGAAGAGTCGTTGATAAACATGACTGCGGTACTAAGCTCTAAATTTCTTGCGCCACTGAAGGACCTAGCAGTCATGTGGCAGAAACGATTGCTCTTGTTTCAAGAGACATTTGACGCTTGGATTGAGTGCCAGCGAAAATGGATGCATCTCGAGACCATTTTTTCAGCCCCAGACATTCAGAAGCAGCTCCCGAACGAGGGTAGTATGTTTTAGCTGTAAACCAGTTCTGGAAGGATTTGATGCGCAGGACACGGGACCAAAAAGCTGTTTGAAGGTGACGGGGCAATTTTGATCGGCGCATCCAGTAACTCCAAGACTTCCAAAGATGGTGGTAGTGGTGGTGGTGTCGGGCAGGCTCTGTTGGATAGTCTTACGAAGCATAACGCCTCGCTCGAGCGGATAGAGAAGTCGTTGGAAGATTACCTAGAAACAAAGCGACGATCGTTCCCGCGCTTCTACTTCATTTCGAGTGACGAATTATTGGAAATGCTAGCGCACGCAAAGGAGCCTCAGGTGGTCCAACGCCACTTGCCAAAGTGCTTCGACGCCTTGGTAAAGCTGGACATCAGTGATGACGCTGGATCGACCACAATGAACTCGCAAGATATTGTAGCGATGATCAGCCCCGAAGGAGAGCGTGTTGCATTTGGTCGAACATTGAAAGCGCGCGGGAATGTTGAAGACTGGCTGAATGCTGTCCTCGTCAATATGAAAGCATCATTGCACAGGCATATGAAGACCTGCCTTTCGGACTATCAGCATGCCTCGAGAGAAATGTGGCTCTTTCGCCACCCTGCTCAAGTGGTTGCCGTAGTATCCTACATCATTTGGGCAAAGGAGTGTGAGGTTTGCTTCAAATCTCCTTCGCAAGATCCTGTTCGGGAGCTGTCCCTCTGGCACCAAACTATTTGCACGCAGTTGAACAATCTGACTCGGCTAGTACGAACTCCGCTCACACAAGTTCAACGTCGAGTTGTGGTATCTCTGGTGACGACCGACGTGCATTTTCGCGATGTAGTAGAGTCTTTGGTGGCCAAACGAGTGACTGATGCAACCGACTTTTGTGGGAACAACAACTTCGATACCGCTGGTATTCGGAGCATGATGAATGTGAGATTCTCCAGGCAAATTGTCGAATCAAGTACGGCTATGAGTACATGGGTGCTTGCAGCCGCCTTGTGATTACCCGCTAACAGACCGCTGCTGGATGACAATCACGGGAGCACTTGAGTTGAGGTATGGTGCGGCTCCCTCAGGTCCTGCTGGAACGGGAAAAACCGAAACGTCGAAGGATCTCGCGAAAGCACTTGGCATCTTGTGCATCGTGATTAACTGTAGCAACCAGATGACATACAAAATGATGGGAAACATACTCAACGGTGTGATTCAAGCCGGAGCATGGGTATGCTTGGATGAATTTAACCGCATCGATATTGAGGTGCTGTCGGTCGTTGGGCAGCAAATGTCGGCGCTGCGAAGTGCGCGACTAATGAATTCGCCTACTGTGATTCTAGACGGTCACTGTGTTCCTATACGGGACCACCATGTCATCATTACCATGAATCCTGGTTACGCAGGACGCACGGAGCTGCCAGACAACTTAAAAGCATCGTTCCGCCCGGTAGCAATGATGGTGCCAGACTATGCGTTGATCGCTGAAATTTTGCTGTTTGCTGAGGGATTTCAGCTTGCAAAGCCGCTCTCAAGAAAAGTGACAAAGATGTATAAACTTTGTAGTGAGCAGCTATCCCAGCAAGCGCACTATGATTTTGGCATGCGAGCTGTAAGATCAGTTCTCACGATGGCAGGCTCGCTAAAGCGTTCTGCCGCTACGATTACACGTTCGTCTTCTGGAGCCATCGATCCAGCTTCTGCCAGCGGTTTCGACGAGAGTGTTGTTCTTATCAAGGCAATGGTCGGGGCAAACATCCCAAAACTTACAGATGCAGACGCTCAGCTGTTTCAAGGAATACTTAAAGATCTCTTCCCAGACATTATTTCATCCATGAGCATTGTTGAAATTGATGGACTTCTCCAAGGTGTGGGGTACCGTCTCCATCGTCTGCATCTGATAGCGCAACTTGGTTAACCGACTTGGGAGAAGAGATTGATCAGCAGTTGCGACACCATGGTCTGCAGGGCCCCCGTCAGTGGAAGAAGAAGCTGCTGCATTTATTTTCGACGCTGGAAGTGCGAGTGGGGTCGTTCAGACCGGGACAAGTGGCAGTGGAAAAGTACCGCGCTGCGTATACTGAAATCTGCTGTGACTGCACTGCGAGAGCGAGCTACCCACCCAGACGCACGATTTCAGCGAGTGGTTTCGTTCACTCTTAACCCGAAAGCCATTTCGATGGCCGAGCTCTACGGCTTTTTCCACCCAGCTACGCGTGAGTGGACTGATGGACTAGCGTCAAGTTGCTGCGCACATGCATTATGAAAAAATGAGGAAATACTAGCACGGCACAACAGCCATCACGATCCTTCCTCATGGAATTTACCATTCTACTGGATAACATTCGATGGTCCTATTGATGCTAACTGGATCGAGAGCATGAATACGGTTCTGGATGATAATATGACGCTCTGTTTAGCGAATGGTGAGCGTATCAAGCTCCTACCGAGGATCCAACTGCTTTTTGAAGTGGCGGATACTGCTGCTGCTTCACCTGCAACTATCAGTCGCTTGGGTGTTGTTTATTATCACCCTGACTACCTCGGCTGGCATCCTTTCGTTGAGACTTGGGCATCAACACTAATGGTTCCATCAGTCTTACCGTCGTCACCGACCCATGATTCAACCTCCAAAGAATCCCAAGCATTGATGCCACTAAGCACCAAGGTGAAGGCTCGAATCCTCAAATACTTCGACCTGTTTGTGGAACCAGGCTTGGCATTTCTTCGTTCAGCAACAACATTGACGAGTTCATCTTTACGAATTCCCATCTTAACCTGCGACTTGGCCTTCGTCGCATCGATTTGCCACATATTTCAAGCCCTATTAGCACACAAAGCACCTCCAGAGATTTTGCTTCAACTACTCCGTCTGCACGAGGTAATACGTCTCGAGTTGAGGAAGCATCCCCATCTGGTGTACCCTTGTCGGAAGAGGAGCGCCACAGGTGTATGGATCTCATGTTCATCTTCAGCTTTACGTGGTCTATTGAGGCAACCTAAACCTCGACCAACTGAAGACAGAATTTCAAGATTTCCTCTTCAAGTTGATCTCTTTGCATGAACAGTATTTGAGCATCGACATACTGGCAGTTGATGGGAAAATCCCAACACCTGCAGGACTGTCGCAAGCTACGGTGACATCCAGGACTTCTTCATTAACTTCCAGTATTTAAGCTTTCGCCGTGGGCTAATACCTTCCTGGAACAGACACAGCAATTGCAGCAACACAGTCGCATCACAGGTGGTCATCTTTTGGTCCCAACGTTGGATATCGTTAAGTATCGTTATTTGGTAGAGTTAATGACGATCGATGCCAGACAACCAGTTCTTCTAACAGGTGCAACTGGTTCGGGTAAATCAGCTATGATTCATCACATTCTAGATGTACACGCGCGGATCGCGGCTGATGTTGACCCGGTTGATTCAGACACCGACTCACCGCTGTCTGTTGTTGCACATGGAAAGTCCTTCCGCTCATCCTGAATTTGTCCGCCCAAACATCGAGTGCTGGTGCCCAACTCAGTATCGAGAGCAAGTTTTCTAGGAAACGCAGGACGTTGCTTGGAGCACCGGTGAATAAGCAGCTTGTTGTCGTGTTTGTGGACGATGTTAATATGCCAAGTACCGAGAACCACGGTGCACAACCAGTCATCGAGCTCTTGAGGCAGTATCTGGAATTCAGAGGTTTTTATGACCGCGAGAAGTTCTTTGGAAGGATGTCGAGGACTCCGTTTTAATTGCAGCGGGCGGATTGCCAGGTGGGGGTCGCCAGACGCTTTGTCCGCGCTTTGTACGACATTTCTCTGCGGTGTTTTGCCTTCCGAGTTGTGATGAATCAGCGATGAAAGCGATATTCAACTCAATCCTCGCTTTACATATAACAGGGTGTGGATCTGCATTCACTAAATCGGTGAAAGATACGCTACTGCAAACCGTAAACGCGACCTGCGAACTTTACCAGAAAGTCGTGCAAGGGCTGCTACCGACACCTTCGAAATGCCACTATATGTTTAACTTGCGTGATGTGACCAAGTTAATGCAAGGTATTGTGTTTGGTACGCGGAGTTTTGCTGGTAATCCCAACAAAAACGCAAAAGTACAGCCAACAAACACGCTCACTACAAATACAGTGCTTAATCTATGGGCACATGAAGGTATTCGCGTTTTCGGGACCGTTTGATGGACAACGCTGACAGAAAATGGTTCTCTGAGCAACTAGTGGGGACAGCGAACAGAGTCTTTGGTATTTCCTGGACGCTTGATATGGTATTTGAGACGGATCACGCAGTGGAACAGCGACGAAAGCAACCCAGTGGCAAGAATGGAAGCCCACCAAAGCAGGAGCACGCTATTTTATTCTTTTCTCCAAGACGAGTCAAGAAGAGAGTATTTCAACAAAAAATAACCTTGCCACTACTATCCGATACGATCAAGTGGGAGATTTAGTGCGTTACGAAGCATTTCTCAATGGCCAGATTGCAGAATACAACGCCAGCCCGATAGCGCAGTCATCATGCAGCCCACCGCTTGAACTTGTGTTGTTTGAAGATGCAATGGTGCACACTGCGTCAATAGCACGCATTTTGATGCAGCCTCGAGGCCACGCACTACTCCTGGGCATGGGAGGTTGCGGCAAGCGCTCGCTTGCAAGATTGGCCGCATTTATGACAGGGTACCGTTGTTTTGAGATTGAACTGAAGAAAGATTATGGCTTGACGGATTTTCGAGAAGACCTGAAGGCGATGATGAAATTAGCCGCGTTGGGCCAGAGTCCCGATGACTTTTCAAAAGACAGCCGCGGCCGTCGTGCTAGCACTGTGAATAATGACACTGGCAACGAAGGCATGACGTTAGGTTGTGCGACGCCAACAGTCTTCTTACTAAACGACTCCCAACTGACATCCGATGCCTTTCTGGAGGATATCAATACCATCCTGAATGGTGGTGATATACCCAAGCTATTCGCACCCGAAGAGCATGAGATAATTATCAGCAACATTCGCACTTTGCTGGAGCGTATGACTGCTGACGCGAAGTCCCAACTCACAGCAGAAGACCCAGCATCCACGACTTCAATAGTGGGCGATTTCACTCGAAAGGATTGTGAGGATTATTTCCATTTGATGGTTCAGAACTCATTTCACTTTGTGCTTTGCATGAGCCCTCTAGGAGAAGTATTTCGGGGAAGGGTACGGCAATTTCCAGCTCTTATCAACTGTACTACCATTGACTACTTTGATGAATGGCCTAAAAGTGCGCTGGAATACGTTGCTGAGTTTTATTTGTCACGAGAGGATCCCGAAAATCTTAGTCAAAAATACGTCGGCGGTCCCACTAGTGCCAGCACTCCCGACTTAGCTAGCTTCCCGGATATCAGGTCGGCTGTGGGAGCACTTTGTGTGGAAGTGCATCAATCGGCTAGTGCTCTGCTTCCAACATTTCTCGCTGAATGTCGAAGGCGGGTATATGTTACGTCACAGCACTATCTGGACCTGATTACGCTGTTCCGACGCATTAATCGCGAAGAAAGCCCGTTGGGAAACCAAACTGTATCGACTAATGACGGGAGTCGTCAAACTAGATGAGACCAATACGCTGGTGAACACACTACAGGATGAGTTAGTCGCACTTCAGCCGGTCCTTTCGAGCAAGGCGAAAGAAGCGGAGGAGCTACTAGCACAAGTAGCCGTCGACCAGGAAGAAGCAGAGGAAGTAGCAAAGCGAGTTGGGTCAGACGAGGCTCTCGTGAAACAGCAGCAACGAGAAGTTGCAACGTGCCAAGCGGATGCACAGCGCGATGTCGACCAGGCGCTACCAGCACTAAATGCCGCTGTAGCAGCGCTTGATTCCTTGGACAAAAAGGATATTACGGAGGTGAAAGGTTTTGTGAAACCACCCCAGGCTGTGCAGATGGTGATGGAGGCTGTATGCATCATGCTAGGGGAGAAAGCGGACTGGGACAACAGCAAACGCATATTGTCGCGTAGTACCTTCATGATTGAGCTCAAGGAGTACGATAAGGATAACATTCCCGCTGGGATTCTTAAAAGGATCCGCAAGTACATTGAAAATCCGGAGTTTGCCGTCGACGAGGTCAAAAGGTATCGCACGCTGCGATGTCACTGTGCATGTGGGTGCATGCCATCGATACTTACGCACGTGTCTTTCGAGAAGTAGCACCGAAGCGCCAGAGACTAGTGGAGATGAACTCTGTGCTCGCGGACGCGAACTCCAAGCTTGCGGCCAAGCAGCAAGAACTATCAAAGGTGATGGAAAAGGTGCGCAAACTGAAAAGAAGTGCGAGGTAACTCTGGTAGAAAAGCAACGGCTCATCGAAGAATCTGAGCTGACGCGACGACGATTGCAGAACGCCGAGAAGTTAACGGTGGGTCTGGATGATGAACGGATACGATGGAAAGGCAGCATCGAACTGTTAAAGCAGGAGGGCAACGCCATGCTGGGGATTCATTTCTTGCAGCTGCATGCATGTCGTACCTGGGGCCATTTGACGGGTCGTTCCGTGACAGGATGTTGCGTCGCTGGGAAGACGTAGCTGAGAGTTCAGTTGGTGCATCAATGCCATTTAAGCTGGCTAATGCCTACGGGGACTCTCAAGAGCTCCGTGAGTGGCAGTTACTTGGATTACCGAGTGATGACTTTTCTGCAGACAACGCGATTTGTGTTTTGAAGAGCAAACAGCGTTGGTCTTTGATGATTGATCCACAGCAGCAAGCAACCCGATGGATAAAACGACTTGAGATTCGTCATCACCTGGAGGCAGCAAAAGTGACGACAGTAATTTGATGCAGATTGTGGAAGACTGCCTTCGTGGAGGGAAACCACTGTTGATTGAAGACGTAACTGAGTCGTTAGATCCGTCACTGGAACCCGTTTTGGCATTGAAAGCATATCAACACTCGCCTGGAAGCAATAAACGTGCCAGGAAGGTGCACGTGAAGCTTTGTGACCTGCAGGTGGAAACAGATGTGGAGCATTTCCGCTTGTATCTCACGACGAAGTTACCCAATCCGCATTTTGTGCCCGACGTCTTCATCCGAGTGAACGTAGTGAACTTTACTGTGACTAGCGATGGTCTGGAAGAGCAATTACTGAGTGATGTTGTGCAACGAGAACGCATGGAGGTTGAGGAACGGAAGCATACCCTTCTGGCCAGTATTTCCCGAGACCAAAAACAGTTACATGACATCGAAATCCAGATATTGAATCTACTTTCGAGTGCTACAGGTAACATTTTGGATGACGTGGAGCTGATTAAAGTACTAGAAACGTCCAAGAAAACGTCCATCGTGGTAGCACATCGACTGGCAGAGTCCGAGGCGACAAAACAAGAAGTACTGGAAATCCGCAACCAGTACCACACTGTAGCAGTCCGTGGGGCTTTGCTTTTTCATCATTGCCGATTTGGCGGACATCGACCCAATGTATCAATATTCACTGGAGTATTTTACTCGGCTATTCAACAAAAGTTTGAACGAGGCACCACCGAAGCGAATACTTTCGGATCGACTGGAGAGTCTCGAATATTGTGTGACACTGGCTGTCTACCGCAATATCTGCCGTGGACTCTTTCAGGCACATGAATCACTATTTGCTTTTGTGATCTGTCTAAGGATCATGATTAAGGCTGGTGAGCTGAACCAACACGAAATTCACCTTCTTGACCAGTCGGCAGTCAACCTTCACACGCCTCCGGCCGACTCAAAGACCAGCACGTGTGATATCGACCCTCAATCCTCAAAGCGATCCTGCAGTATTGAAATGCACGACAGTGTGAAAGAACTTCAACGTGGTGGTGTCGACGGCATATTTCTCGCACTCGCTCGAAGCTTGCCGGTCTTCAACAACCTGCTGGATTCATATTATCGCGAAAATGACTCCTGGGAGAACTGGATAGCAAGCGACAACCCATACATGTCACAACTTCCAGGAGATTTAGACACTGTAATACCCCGATTCCTTCGTCTTGTGGTCGTGAAGTGGCTGCGTGAAGATGCATTTACTGCAGCAGTTCGATGCTTCATCGAGCAAACCTTGGGTGCAGATTTTTTGGATGCGGAGAACAGTGGTGTGGCGATGGATGAAGTCTACCGCGATTTAGACAAATCCACGCCATGTTTATTTATCTTGTCGCCAGGTGCAGACCCAGTCTCAACATTAGAGAGCTATGCTCATAAACAAGGTATCGGCGAAGACAGGTATCACATTATCTCTCTTGGACAAGGTCAGGGCCCGATCGCGGAAGCAAAGCTGAATGAGTGCAAGATTGAGGGCCACTGGATCATTCTTCAGAATGCGCATTTATCCAAGTCGTGGCTACCAAGATTACAGTCACTTGTGGTTGGTCTCAAGCAGGAGGCTCGGAGTGGTGAAGTTCACAAGGATTTTCGCCTATTCCTTGCGTCATTCCCAGTGGCATACTTCCCCATAACAATTCTTCAGAATAGTGTGAAGGTGATGACTGAGCCACCAAAGGGAATCAAGGCAAACCTGCAGCGATCCATGATGTTGATCAAGCAAATGGATGTAAGAAAAGATGGCACACCCAGCGCAAAAAGCACGAATGAGATCATGAAGCTTCGTCTAGCGTTTGGTCTCAGCTTTTTTCATGCTGTGGTACGAGAACGTGCCAAGTTTGGGTCTCTTGGATGGAACCTGATGTACGACTTCTCCGATGCTGACTTTATTAGCGTTGTTACCCTTCAACGACGACTCGTTGATATAACAGCAAGTGTGAAGCTTGGCAGTGAAAACTTTCGTGCTCCTACAGAGGCTGCTTGTTGCGAGGAGGGAACAGGTGGCAATAGTGATCAGATACCGATTTCGGGCTCAGACTCATTAAAACAACAAGCCGTACCATGGGATGCACTGCTGTTTTTGGCAGGGGAGATATACTACGGTGGACGTGTCACCGATGAGTTTGATCGTCGCTGCCTGATGGCCGTTTTAAGACGCTTTTGCTCCGAGATATGCTTCACATCCAAACCGCGCTCTCTACGTCGCAGATCATCTGCACCACTAGGATCGATAAAGCCGCTGATCAAGGCGAAGAGTATATCACGACTCCAGAGCTGCTTATTCTCAGCAGAAAATGACTCTTTTGCTGTCCCGAGTTTCAAAACGAAGACGAAATGGCACGGTTTGTTGATACGCTACCAGACATGGATGGCCCTCACGTTTTTGGGATGCATCCAAATGCACACATATCTTACCAACGACAACAAAGCCAGAATTTTTGAAATTGGTCATGCAGTTGCAGCCACCACAGTCCAGCAGTGGTAGCGCGCTCACAGATGACAATCTGTCGGAAAGTATTGAGTCGCCAGCAAGCGGGACATCAGACAGCACGATACCTCCTACGTCAGATAACCACAGACTCGAGTTCCTCGTCCTACGTCTATCCGAGGATATCCAAGCCAAGCTTCCTCGACAACACTTCTCGACAATGCTGAATCTTCCCTGTTAATGAAACACCACGAGAAATCGCACGACCCGCTCAACGTTGTGTTGCAGCAAGAACTAGCTGCATGCCATAAACTTGTACGGTATGTCGATGCAAGCATTAAGGAGCTGCAGCTCGCTATTAGAGGTGCCGCCGTCATGTCCGTGGCAATGGAACAAACACTCCACAGACTCACACTACAGCAAGTGCCAGTTGACTGGATTTCCAACGACACACATTCGATACCGTCAACGCAATCTCTATCCCAGTGGGTAGCACAACTTCTTTCCGCTGCGACTATCTTCATGGTGGGCTGAACGTGGCAAAGCCCCGTGCAATGCATTCCCACTGGCGATATTTTCGTTCCCACAGGGGCTATTCACTGCAATTCAGCAGCGGTATGCACGGAAATACGCCACCCCGATTCACTTTTTGATTTCCAGTTTCGCGTACTAGATGAAGTCGAATTCGACGCCATCTTATCCGTCGATGCGGTGTTAGAGGAGCAACAGGATAAAAACAACAGCGAAGGGGAGACAGCTCAAGATGCGAATGATGGTGCATATTTGACAGGGCTGGTGCTTGAAGGTGCGCAATGGAATAGTGAGCTCAAGTGTCTTTGTTGCTCGCTGCCAGGCGTGATGCGACAGACCATGCCTGCTATTCAAGTGCTCCCATATCGTAACCAGACCCTAGTTACTCCGTTGACTATCCCAGTGAAATCGAAAGTATCGAGTACATCTAGTGTTTCAGCGCGAGGTGCAACCGTCCCTGAGGCTAAAGCAGGTTCTCGTGTGAAGGAATCTTATCAGACTGCGAATGGGCATGCGAAAAAACACGCTTGGTGCTGCAAGGCCGATCGAACAGAATCGGATGGAGACACAAACGACTGAATCCCCAGCCCCAAGAAGCACGTATTCGTGCCCTGTTTATCGAACGGCCATGAGGAAAGGCACCTTGTCGACCACGGGCATATCCACAAATCTGGTGTTGGCGATGGGGCTCCCGTGCGAAGGTGATCCAGACTACTTCGTGCTTAATGGCACGGCACTTGTGTGCAGTACCGCCATGGAGTGATCTGTGGACTTTAGATTCTCTTCAGCAACTATGAAGGAATGCACGATGCGTGACAGCACACCATTTATCGCGTATGCAATATTTCATGTGAGCGGCTCAACCGGACGGTGGCGGTCAAAGTGAGGTCATGCGCGCGGATTTTTTGTTTTGATGGAAGCATGCCCGTGCCATTGAACTGTGCAAACTTCAGATGAAGAATAACTGTGGACAACGCGAACTTACAATTTATCTGCGAGTGACTAATTCCTTGGTTTCGAATATAGGTGCCTGTCGGCCGTAGCATTAGCTATACTTCAAGTATCCTAGCTACATCTGTACGATTCCGGGTACAAGTTGTACGAGCGCTTGAGGAACACACTGCAGCCGGTTTCATTACACACCGGTTCGTCAAGACGCAAATTCTGGGAGTCCTTCGACTAGACAACGTCCTCACCGTGGCTCGTATGCTCGCTGCGGTATGTACATTTATTGTCCTCCGAAAATCTGTTTGTGTGTGTGTGGGGGCTATCAAATCAACTGCTTGTGCAATTCCGACCCCCATCAGTGGCCTCATTTCAGCCTTATTTGCAACAGTCATTATCAGCACCAGTGCCGCTGAGTTTTACACCACACAGTGTTCCTTGGGGACGTGTTGGGGACACGTTGCATGGGACTGAAATTGAGACGGAGACTTTGGGGACCTTTGTCGCCTCGTCTTTATTCTGACTCGTTTTAGTCTTGGTTTTTGTATTGGTCTCATTTTTGACATCTGACTCTATTTTGCCGCGTCACATGCAACCCATGCAACCCATGCAACCCATACAACCTAAGCACCATAGGACAAGCAGTTTCTCTGTTTGATTTCTTCCCGAATGCCTACCAGATTCTTCTCACCGTCATCAAATCTTGGCGTCCAAGCTCCATGGCGTTTAAATCCCTTGCCGTTGTGCCCCCCATGCCGCTCGCCGCTGTATCATACTACAGTCGCGGCTGACATGGGCGTACGATCGACTACCGCAGACTTTTTTGAAGCTGTACAGACGAGCGGAGGAAAGACACGCATATGTACGTGGCGTACAAGAGATAGATTTTGGATCGCCAGCGGCTAGTATGAGACAACGGCAACGGCGGACAGCAGAGTCCTAAAAAGCGCGTGGTGCAATGGGGACAAGCGTACCGTAAACCGTCGTCGTATTAGATCGACTTCGTTTGACTCGACCACTTCCATTCCTGCTGCTCCAAGGCCACCTCGTCCTCACACTCTTGACGTTGAAGATGCTCCAGCTCTCCAGCAACAACGTCTTCCGCCCAGTGGTAGAAGGTGCCTGCCGACTCAACATCGGCGGAATCGCTATCCGGAAGACCCGTCGCCGGCTTTCAAGCTCAAGCTCAAGATTCAAACCAATTTCGATGAGAGCGGCGACTGTCAAGAAACCGTACAACAAGGAGGTCTATGGGGTGACGAAGTGATCGCGTCGAAACGCATCCCACGCGATGAAATCCAGATCGATCAGCTCCTCGGCCATGACACGTTTGGTGCCGTCTACTCAGGTTTGTTTAAATGCGAACGTGTCACTGTGAAGAAGCTCCTGCCGGAAACACAAGAAAATGTAGAACGTGTGGACATCTTCTTGGCCGAAGTGAAGCTCACAGCGACCATCGATCATCCCACATCGTGCGCTTCATCGGTGTGGCATGGAACTCGGTGTCAGATTTGTGCGTTGTGGAAGAATACATGAACACCGGTGACCTGCGTTCGCTGTTGGACAAATATGAAGAAACCCGACATGCGATGGGTTTCGATCGCGAAAAGACCAAGATCGCAATGCAAGTGTGCCACGCATTGGCATACATGCACTCGTTGTCGCCTCCTGTGATCCACTGTAACTTCAAGTCGCGCAACGTCCTCTTGAACGAGCAAATGGAGGCCAAGGTGACGAATTTCGGCACTTCACCCAAACAGGTATATAAGACACCGGCGGAATGCACTACTACAACATTGTGGACGGCTCCAGAGGTGATTCGTGGAGAAATGCACGACACGAACGCCGACATGTTTTCATTTGGAGTGGTGATGTCAGAGTTGGACATGCTCTCGCCTCCGTACGCTCAGGCGCGGCAACAAATCCGTGGCATGGGTTGTCGTCAGTTGCGCGACGCAGAGATCCTGGAGAAGGTGATGAAGGGAAGCCTACGTGTGAACTTCTCGGAGTCCGGTCCGATGGCGTTGGCAGAGCTTGGACGTGCTTGCACGTCGGGGAATCCTCTGAACCGGCCGACAGCATCTGAAGCGCTGTACAGGCTCCAATCGATTTTGGCACACGAGCTGGCATAGATCACTTGTTGAGACTGTGCTGTAGTTAGCATATCTTTTTTCTCTCAATAGACTTGCACATGATATGTATTTCTTCAACACGCTTTTCGTGCATGATGGTAGTTATCAATCGATTAAAAGTGCTGATAGGTTCACTTCAACATGAGCTATCAGGTACCGCCACTACAGCCGCTACAGCCTACCAGCATTGGGTTCTTCATCTGAAATGTCCAGTCTATCGCTGCCATGAATGAGTGGTGTGTACCTATCGTTACGTGGAAAGAGACCTTGGGTGTTGCCTGCATTTCCGTATTTGCGCTTCTCCTGTCGGTTGAACCATGCGGTCGCTGGTTCTCTTGGTAGCGGCACTAGGTGATCTTCTCAGTCCTATCCAGACGACTGCACAAAACGACTTCATTACATCATCCACAGTTGCGAGCACAACCACGTCATTAGACTCCTCTGGGTCCTCTGGGTCTTCTGGGTCTTCTGTGTCCTCTGGGTCTTCTGGGTCTTCTGGGTCTTCTGAGTCCTCTGGGTCTTCTGGGTCTTCTGGGTCCTCTGTGTCCCCTGGGTCATATGATCCCTCTGGATCCTATGGGTCCTATGGGCCCTCTGGGTCCTATGGGCCCTCTGGGTCCTATGGGCCCTCTGGGTCTTCTAGGTCCTTAGAGGCAGCAATATGACCCACATACCTCACCAACTACCGACGGATCGAATACGCACACATTATCACCCACAGTTGCGGACACAACATCGTCATCGTCATCAAGCTCCAATAATCTAGGCATGATCGCTGCCATTGCCGGTGGAGTGTTTTTCGTCGTACTGATGGTGATGGCTGGGACCTGTTTCTATCGCCGACGACGAACTGCTAAATCTCGAAACAGCATACCTTATCATGCACATACAAGCAGTACCTTCACTCCACCTACGGCAGCGCCACAAGGTCAGTCTGGCTTATGGAACGACAATGTCATCACAGCCAAGCGGATCTCCAGACGAAAAGTAAACACCTTGCACCTACTTAGTCGTGGAGGATTCGGAGAGGTTTACGCGGGGAACTACAACGGCCAGCACGTTACGGTCAAGATGTTATCACCTGAAATCCGGGGTGACATTAATCACGTGAACAAATTTCTAGCTGAAGCGAAAATAACAGCCATCATGGACCACCCACGCATCGTGCACTTTATCGGAGTCGCGTGGGACTCTTTATCGGATTTGTGTGTCGTCATGGAGTACATGGAGGGCGGTGACCTGCGCACTCTGCTCGCAGGATACAAGGCAATGAAGCACCCGGTGGGCATTGACCACAAAAGCAACCATCGCACTGCATGTGTGTCATGCCCTCACTTATTTGCATTCACTATCGCCGCCTGTCATCCACAGAGACTTGAAATCCCGCAACATCCTGCTCAACCACACGCTCGAAGCTAAGCTGACAGACTTTGGTATCTCGCGGGAGCGCCACGACAGCACTATGACAGCTGGTGTGGGCACATCGCTCTGGATGGCACCCGAGGTGATGCTGGGCGAAAAATATGACGACAAGGCCGACATGTTTTCGTTTGGTGTCGTGCTGTCTGAGCTCGACACGCATGCATTGCCATATGCGCAGTCAACGGAGAGGAACCGCGATTCAAACGGGCGGAGGTTGCCAGACGCTATCATATTGCAGCAAGTTGCGTTGGGTAGACTGCATGTGGGTTTCTCGGATGCATCACCAGCATCGATCGTGGAACTAGGAACGGCATGCGTGTCCGTGGATCCAACATTGCGTCCAACGGCAGCCGAGGCTCTGTATAAACTCCAGGTTGTACTTACGCAGGAACTAGCTTGACTTGATGAATGGTCTACTCAATGAGAGCTTGTTCTGTTTGTCCATTGAGCAATGTTGTCTCCACTGCTCGCATTCAAGTAAGCAAAGCTCCACATTTCTCAGTCGAAGTGAACAATTCGCATGTCACTAACAAAGTAATATACTTATCTGCATTTCCAACACTAATAATCGCAGAGCAAGCTATCGCCGTCAGTGAACCTGAAGAGGTTATCGGATACCACACGGAATCTTAGCCTGTCCGCTCATATCCAAAACCGACAAGAAAGTCCCCGAGCGACTTTCACTCCTCGTTTTAACCTCATTCGCGCAGATAGATCCGGGGAACTTTACGTCATGCTTCGCCTGGTATTGACCGCTTTTCTCTTCATTGGAGCGAGCCTGTACGGAATGGCGAACGCGTACAACGTTCTCTCATACTACGTGCAGGATACCTGTGCAGGTAGTCCGAATCGAGTCGACGTCGAGATACAGTCGGAATGTACCGCCGGGTGTCAGACCGACAATACAGATTGGGTTTCGAGAGACGCCGCGTGCACCAGGAACTACAAGACAGCTCTATGGGAATCGTTTGGGGCGCCGATTTCATTCTGCAGGAGGCTTTCACCATTGACTGCGGATCGCTGCTTGGTGCTTCAGCATTCCTTGCCTCGGGTGAATGCGAACAAGGCATTTCAGGCTGGGGTTCTACGGCGTATGTGATCGCTCAGCTGTACGCCGACGATTCTGCTTCGATTCGGTATTTCAGCGACGACAAGTGCACTACATCGCTACGTGAACCCGTTCGGTTGACTGAAAGCATTCAGACTCAAGATTCTGTGATCGACTCAGCGCGTCTAGATGACACCAACGTTAGTTGTGACGTGAACGGTTATCGCTGGAGTTCCTACAAATCTTCCAGTAGTATTGAAACTCGCGAACTCTGGAGCTTTGATAAGTGCGAGAATTCCACCGACACTGTTGGTTGCAACAGCTCCACCGGTATCGTCGAAAGTGGGAGTTCCAGCACTAATACAGCCAGCAAAACACTCGGTAGAGATGACTCGAACTCAACAGCAGCCATATCGACAGCATCATCATATGCAACTGCAGGCCCCGTGAATATGATCATATGCACTATTGCGGTAGTTATCGCTGTCGTGCTCGTCGCGCTGGCACTTATCTACCACAGGTTCAAAGCTAATACCGAAAGTGATGAAGAAACGACTGAGCCGCGACTCTGCGCCAGGAGCGTAAGCGCGTATTTGGATCAAAACTCGCCGGCTACGAAACATCAGCGAGCAGCACGTACCCCTCGGCAGCTAACAGAGACACGAAAGACAAGGCTCTAGGACGGTCAAGGCAATGCAACGATGCCATCACTGTCGAACGGCAGTGCATTGCAGTCGTCTGGGGGTTTGCTCGGGTACTTGTGTCTGGTGGTGGTGATAACTGTCAATGGCTTTGTCAGATGGCTACATCGTAGACTCAGAAATTGGCTGTCTGATCGCACACGTTCCGCACACTTTGCTCGAATTAGAACGCCCTTTTTATGAGTATTTCTCCGCACTTAGTGCGTACTTAAGATTTTTCACCGAATGTACCGTATCTGTCACCGAAAGTGACCTTCCTAGCCAATCGTCTTTGCCAGAGAGTCTATGGGCCCACAACTCGCCTCTTATTACCAACGGTATTGCGCTCCATTTAGCTTTGGTCGCACCATTCCTGATTCTTTTTTCGCGCAGGTCTCTCCATGTGACTTTCATCCAGCGCTTTAGTCGTTCAGTAGTGGAAACACTCGCCAAACCTCCAGCAGTCGCTATTCCCATTTGGATGGGGCACTACAAGACTGCAAGTTTCAATGCGTCGCCAGATACGATCTCTGGCGACGTCGTTAGCGCTGGTGGCGACGTTGGGCGTAATATATCGTCACACAGCCATTGAGGACGGCCTCGTCTCATGGCTCAGAGGGCTTGTGTTTCCGTCGGGTGACATAACATTAAGCAAGTTGCTGTGGATGGCATTGGGACTGGCGTTAGCATATGTCCACTTACAGGATGTTGTTTGCAATACAATTGGCAGTGTCCACCTCTGGAGGACATCATTGCAACAACAGCTGTTTTTGGTGGACGAATACAGTCGAAGAGTGAGGAAAATTGTATTACTGACGGACAAAAAGGAGCGACTGTATGTTGAGACGAAGCAGTTCCAAGGCCAAGTGTCTATTACAACGACTGGGAAGAGTGTCGGAGTGCAGGTACAGGGTCGATTCACTCGGAATGTACCAGCCAGGAGCAACATCTTCTTAGCTCTGGAGCTACCAGTGGAAGCGAGAGATGTGGGGATCGGCATACGAATGATATTTGCAGTGGTGCACAAGTCGTGGAGGTGGAGTGGCGTGCACGTATCATCAGGAGAGAACAGGAAGAGCGATGCTGACGATCTGGAATTGCCTCACATTGCAGTCGCGATGCAGTTGAACGAACACTCGCACGTTGAAATGCCGTTAAATGGACACCAAGGGCTCCATAAATCATTGTCGCTGAATGAAAATCGACTGGAGAAGAAATTTTCTGTGGGGAAGGTCTACACATTCCAGGCAAAGATCAGTGATTGGAGATGGAGATGGCTCGTGAAGCTGGTGCTGGCTGTCACATCATGGCTTTCGTTCGAGTGGATATCCTCTCATCCAGTCCATTTCACTGCTTACTTAGTGACACCGCCACCTAAGCACACTAAATTACCAGACGAAAGTACACGGCACACGACAGCATGCAAGCGTCACCTCTTCTGTTTTTCCGTGCACCGCCAAGAAAACCCCCTGCCAAGTCCTGGCACTCAGAGCTTACGAATCATGCTCCCCACGATCTCCAATTAAACGAGCTGGACGTAGGCTCACCTATCTCTCTCTGGACCAGCAAAAAGCAACGCGGTAGTGGTGTGCCGCTAGCTCATGCAGAAGCTTGTCGTCGCATTGCTGAAGATGCCCGAGCGCTGAGTCGATTGGCCTTTTCGCTTGATGTTTGGGTGGAGTTTGTCGACCGCGTGGCCGGACGGCGGAAGGTAGGGTACCTCCTTGAAGTCGTGGATATGTTGCAGCAGCGAAAGCGCACGGTGTTACGTAGCGCTACTACGTTGAAGAATGTTCTCTTGTTACTACGGCTCGAGCATCAGCTTGACAGGAAGGAGAACCAAAGTGAGCGAGATCTTCTCGAAGGTGAAGATTTGGAGGAGCCCGACACCGAAGCTGTTGACTTTCAGAATCTCGTTGTTGAGTCGCGCGAATACCGCTATGAGCAGATCGAGCGGGAGACGTCTGTCGTCGCTCGCACTCTTGATCAGGTTGCATCGAAGCCTTCGCAAGGCAGACGAAGGTGGCGGCAGCCTCAGAGCTGCTACCAGCATCAACTTGAAAAAGCGACACTATTCAGATGTCTGTCAGCCCCTTCACATTTGCCGTCGGTGTCTAGCTACAAAATGATCGGCGTGCAAATAAGTGAGGCGCAGCATACAGCCATGAATGTCGTGTATGAGGCCGGTATTTATCGCCTGCATGGTGCTGGGGACGGTACGACACAGCTGCTCCGTCAGGAATGGTTTGTCGTCACTACAAGCCAGCTCCAATTTTTCCGTTCATACTCAGTGGCCCCTGCGTTGAGCGTCCCCATTACGCACGTCCTCAACATCTGCAACATAGATAATGCTCGATTACTCAATGGTACTGGAACTCGTCATGAAAAGGCGAAGTGCCGCGTTGGTACTGCGTGGAAATTCACCTGGTGCTCGAGATTATCACGCTCTTCGTGGAGACATTGGAAACTCGTGATCAACTGGTCGCGTCTCTAAAGCCTCTCACAAACGATGACTGCGATCTGAAAGTACTAACACCGACGGCACAAGTGATTGATCTGAAGCCGTTGCCACTGCGCCACTCTTTTCTCCACTGATTCTCAACTCACAAACCCATCCTGTGTGCCTGAACCAGCGGATTTCGCGATTTGTGTGTGCTAATTCTAAGACAGACGCACCCACGACGTTGAAATTGGTGCAGGAGAGCGTGGAAGCGGGGCTGGAAGTTTTTGCTCTAGGGGAGGTAGCATCAAGACGTCGCATCAGCCGAGCAGTGGTGCTCCGCTTCCTCGATAAAGTGGAATTGCTCAACGGACTTGATCTTGACGAGACAGCTGCACAGACATCACACGAAGAGCGATTTGCGCTGGCACTCAACCTGTATCACACATTGTTCATTCACTCGACACTGGTATTTGGCTATCCCCAGTCACACGAGCAATGGAAACTGATTCAGACCGTGCCGTGCTACCTCGTACGTGTCAATCGAGGCGATTGTGTGCGCTTTACGTTATCAGATATCCAGCACGTAATGCTACGTTGCCCAGTACCGGTGACTCTGGAGGCCTCAGGACTCAAGCGGAGCCTGTCCCAAAACGCACTGATGGACCTTGCTATTGGCGGCGGAGATGCCATCAACGGTTTGTGTAGAACGGTCTTGGGTGTGACTTGGACTCCCATTTTCCCGAATAGTAGCTCTTACGCTGCTGTCAAGAACACACCTCTCCCGGTTCCAGCTCAACTATCCGTTGATCACTCCAACTTCCGCACCAGCCTGGTGCTGCAGATTAATAGCTCGCCCCCACACCCAAAGACGACAGGGATCATGCGTGTGTATGACGGTAGACAGCATCTGGACGAACAGTTGACCGCAACGTGCACCGCGTTTTTGAGCCGCGAGCTGCACCTCGATGAAACAAGTCGAGTGATCTACTTACCTCGCGTATGCGAGTGGTATCACGTAAGTCATCGTGATGACAAAGTGGACGACCACGACAATCCAGTCAGCAGACGGATGGGCCCACTCACTCAGCATCGGCGTCGGCGCCGAAGCAGCAGCAGTAGTGTCAGCGGTGTGACCGCGTTGTCTACGTCACGAAGTTTCTTCTGTCTCCAGCGTTTGTTGGGCTTCATGGAGGTGGAACAACACCACCGAGTGATGCATCTCCTGCTCGGAGCAGGAGAGGAGTGTCGCTTTGTATTCGATGAATTCTGGACGAGACCAAGTCGATCAGCTGCCGTGGATCTGTTGAACAACGCCGGTGTCGCTGCACTCGCAGCTTTCAAGGGATCAAGCTCCAGGAATTCTGTCCATCCAAAGGCACGTAAGCCTATGGGAAGTGGAGACGATTGGGTTGAATCTGGCAAGCGTGGTTTGCGTGCATACTTTTGACATGGGGTACGAAGCCCAAAACATTTATTTTGAAGAAGAATATTAATTACCTACACTGATCTTTCATGGTGTTATCTGTCCATGATGCGACCAGAACCGTTGGCCTACCGAGCTGGATAGTATTCTGCGAAGTGAAGGCGGTCAAATAATCCTCGTTCGCAGTTCATCCCGATTAACATGTGAAGTGTCTGGGCAGTCGTCAGGTGCTTAGACTCTACGTGGTTTGGAAGCTCATTATTCGATTGAAAGAGCACCACTGAAGGCGAAAACAACACCAAGCCGGCTAAGATCACTCCATCCAAGCACGCTCTCGTCATTGGTGCATCCTCCGGAATCGGAATCGGACTCGCCATCGTAAAGGAATTAGCGCTGATTGTTGCTAAGCTGACGCTTTGCTCCAGAGTAGCCGAAAAATAAATTGCAGAAATAATTATTGCAATAAATATTTGCAAAAAGTCTATAGTGGAGGGTTGGACCAATACCATAATTTATTGTAGGACCTATGATACAATAGAGGTTTTGTCATTATTTATTTATAGATTTGCCAATTTCCAACTCATTATTTATTTTGTTGGATAAATAACAACATCATAAACGGCAGTCCAGCTCTGCTCCTGGTCAACTCGAGACGATCAATGCATTGCACACGTTGGAAACAGTAAAGTGCACTACTGATTATCACCGGGGCGTGAAGGGCCCATTCAACGGAGCCCTCTACTCGGTTCGAGATGTTTTTCACGACGATAATTGTTCATCATTCTTTGCTCCGTCGCACTAGGGAATGTAGAAGCGACAACTTTTAGATCACGTGGTCGTTCAGATTACCGATAACGGGTCTGCTTCGGTTGAATTCTTTGACAAATCGTGTGAATAGTCGCTAAATCCGGCAGTAATCATGGACAAAGAGGACCTCGGCAACCACACGTGTGTCCATGCCCCATGCGGTGGGTACCAATGGTACGGGCGCCAGTAGCACCAGCTCCAACTCGTCTGCATCTGCGATTGGGAACAACTCTAGCGATGTCTCCGGTAGCTCTAGTTTATCGGCAAATAACACCTTTGTCAATAGTGGCGAAGGCCTCAACACATCTACCACTGTCTTTATCTTCGGCGGCATTGTTATCGCGCTAATGGGAATAGCGGGTGCTGTCATCTTCATCAAACGTCGGATTTGGGTAAAGACACACACGGAGACGGAGCACCAAGAAACTGCTAGCGCGAGGTCACCGGAAGAAGTGCCTCGAGGAAGGAGCGATTTATAGGACGATGAAGTCATCATCACTGCCAAGCGCGTTCCACAAGACCAGATTCGTGCCCAGCACTTACTGAGTCGCGCGGCATCCGGTGAGGTGTACATCGGGATGTTTAACGATCAACAAATTGCAGTCAAGATGCTGTTACCAGAGATGCGTGGCAACCTTCGCCAAACCAACGGTTTCCTGACCGAGGCGAAGTTGACTGCAACTATGGACGACCCGCGCATTGTGAACTTTGCTGACGTCGCATGGAACGCGCTCTCTGACTTATGTGTGGCATTGGAGTTCATGACCTGCGCACATTACTCAACAAGTGCGATACAACAAACCACCCATTGCAACCAACTACGCGGAGACGATTATCGCACTACACGTGTGCCACGCACTAACTTATCTGTATTCGCTGTCGCTGCCAGTCACCCACTGCAATTTCAAGTCTCGTAACATTCTTCTTACGGATACTCTCGAAGCTAAGCTCACAGATGTCAGTAACTCGCGAGAGCGTTTGGATAACACTATGGCGGCAAATGTTGGCACGTTGCTGTGGATGTCGCCTGAGGTGATGTTGGGTAAGCATTGCGACATGATGGCGGACATGTTCTCATTTGGTGTAGTGCTGTTGGAGTTGGATTAACACAAGGTGCTGTACACTCTAGCCAGAGATCAACTTTGAGGCTCGAACGGTCGAAAACTGCCTGAAGCTGCCATTTTACAGCAGGTAGCCACAGGACGACTATGTGAGAATTTTTCCGATGCTACACCTTCATCGATTGAGGAGCTGGGCCACGCTTGTGTGTCAGTGGACCTGAGCCAGTATCCGACAGCAGCTGAAGCACTTTACAGACTCCAGATTGCAATTACACAGGATGTCTTGACGTTCTGCTAGCCATCAAGTTTTCAAAGGGAAGGACCCAAATTCGCTTAAGTCTGCACAACAACTAACCTATGACATTGCTTTCCACCATTTCCACTAAGCGGTCGGTAAAATGCACCGCCATGCCGTTGAAACGACTTCAACATGAACTTCGAAATCAATCCACGCGTCATGGGTTCACTTGCACTGAATCGGTTGACAATTCATGAAGAAGTTCTTGGTGGTGAATTGAGGCGCTCACCACTCCCCATAATCGAATTTTCTCGCCACTTCACGGTTGAAACGTAAATCTGCACACTCGATATGGCGCACAAGGCTGTAGTTCTGCTACAGATAGCCATTCTTGTGACGCAAACGGCAAATGCGACTTTGTTTGGGGTGTGGGTCCGCTACGCAGGAAATTCGTGCGACGGCACGCCTTACAGAACATACGCTGAAATATACCGCAGCTGTTCCACCGAGTCATGCTTCATGGACGGAAATATGACTGCTTCCGGGGTCGGAGTGATGTTAATTGACTGTGCTTCGGACTACAAAACCAGCATGCACAATTTCTTCGGCAGCTCTCCGTATATCCTGATCGAAACGTTTGAAGACAGCCAATGCTCGACGATCTCTTACGCTCAAGGTTACTTCGCGTCCAGCAATTGCGAGGATCTCCAAATCACCATTTGAATGAAGTAGCTCACGTCATTGCGCGGCTGGAATCTGACGGATCTGCTTCGCTGGAATATTACTACGATGATTCGTGTGACTACAGACATCTCAACGCCACCTATACTGCAACCAAAGATGATCTCGATAGCCACCAGTGTACCGCGGATTGGATAAAGTGGTATTACATCAGCGGCGACGATACTGCTGATCTCAGCAGTACAGATGCACCTGAACTTAACTACGGCATCACAGACAGCAGCAATGGATTGAGCGCATCGGTGACCAGCGCCATCGCTGGAGGATGCTTCGTAGGCATCCTCGTCGTTTGCGGAATTTGTTGCTGCTGTAAACACCGCTCTCACTCAAAACCTACCGAGACCCAGCAACAACCCACTGTCAGCGTTCAACTTGACAATACAGCATCACTGGAGGGTGCCGTGCACGGACAGATCGGTTTGTGGGACGACGATATAATCACGGCTAATCGTATCCCACGAGACAAAATTCGTGAGAAGAAACTCATTAGTCGCGGCGCGTTCGGTGAGGTGTATGACGGTGTATTTAATGGGAAGAGGGTCGCAGTTAAAATGTTGCTTCCTGAGACTCGTGGGCACCTTCAGCATGTGAACGAGTTCCTTGAGAGGCAAAGCTGATGGCCACAATGGACCACCCGCATATTGTGAGTTTTGTTGAGTCGCATGGGATTCTCTTTCGAATGTCTGCGTTGTGCTTGAGTTCATGGGCGGCGGGGATCTCCGAACGTTGCTCGACAAGTTCAAGACTTCAAACCGACCAGTGGGGTTTGATAAACAGAAAGCTACGATTGCCCTTCACGTATGCCATGCCCTCACCTATCTGCATTCATTAATGCCTCCGGTGATACACCGTGATTTGAAGTCTCGCAATATTTTGCTGAGTGACTCCTTAGATGCTAAAGTAACAGACTTTGGTATCTCGCGCGAGCGACTTGACCGTACAATGACGGCTGGAGTTGGTACTTCGCTGTGGATGGCGCCCGAGGTTATGCTGGGCGAGCGTTACGACGACAAGGCTGATATATTTTCGTTCGGTGTGGTGCTATCCGAGCTTGACTTGCACACCCTTCCGTATACGCAGACCAAGGACAAGATTCGAGACTCGCTTAACCGTCAACTTCCGGATGCTGCTATTTTGCAGCAGGTAGCGATGGGGGCACTGCACGTTGATTTCTCACAGGCTAGCCCCCAGTCGGTCGTCGAGCTGGGGCGTGCATGCGTGTCGGTGGATGCAAAAGAGCGTCCCAGTGCAGCTGAGACGCTGTACAGATTGCAGATGATTCTTACTCGAGAAATTGTATAAGCTCAGGAACACAGCACGTGAACAGCGTACCGAAAAACAACATTACGTATTAACCGATAGTAGTCTAACGGGTAGAAAATATTTTAGCCTGAATATTCTCGTTCGAGCGTTGCGGCTCGATCTAAAAACAATTCGACAGCGTTGAGAAGACCATGGCTTTCTAAAACTTTCGCGACATGGCGTAGCTTCGGGATATGATAAAGCTCTTTAGCTGCTATTAGTCCTGCCTTCAGTTGCGCTTCTGCTTCCCTGTGATTTTTGAGCTCCAGTAGTATTAGAGCAGCGTTCACGTGGAGATCTGTTTCTTCCGGTACTTGGCGATCCCCGTCTGCAGAATCTCCAGGGCCTCGCTCTTTTGATTTTTCTTACTGTAGCAGACCCCCAGCATGTTATAGATAGCGGGAGGCTCGATAAGCAGCTCGGGGTCCACTTGCCGGTCACGGATCACGCCATTTGCCAGCTCAGTCATGCGGAAAAGTTTGATAGCCTCGTCATAGTCGCCACTTTCATAGGCAATACTCGCACGATGATAGAAATGAGTCGGAAAGACGCTGCTCCGATCAATTGCACGGTCCAGAAATCGTGTGGCGCTCATGATAGTGTCGCTTGCAAGAAATTCCTCGCGCGAGATTCTGTCCTCATCTTTCTTTCCCAATAGCCAGTGTTTAAACAGTTCGCTACCAAGAAAGCCAGGAGCTGGATACAGCTTTGGTGCAAGCATGGCAGCCTTGTACAGATGACGCACTCCATTGAGAAATTGCTCTTTGTTTCCATCGTTATTGGTGGCTAACGTGACATACGCGAGTCCAGTATTCAATTGACTCTCGATATGTTTTGGCACCATTCCCAATGAAAGGCGCAGATACTCAAGAGCTTGTTCCGGGTCAGGATTGAGCAAAGTCTTAGCTTGATTCGAAAGAACCTTGACATTAGTAGGTACCACCTTAACTGCGGCCTTGAATAGCATCTCTTCGCTGGCCCACTCGGCATTTCGCACATGACTACGGTAGCATCCAGTCGCAAGTAAAAGCGGACCGCAAGTTAGCATGATTGATCTTGCTGCACCGAAGAAATGAGTTGTCGCGTGTTTACTGGAAAATGTTGGGTCGATCAACTCTGAGCTGGCGTCGCCTTCAAAACTTTCAGCAACAAGGTTGCCCCGTATTTCTCCGCAATTGAAAATGCCTGATCAACACAGCACCCAAGTAAAAGGCAAAAGCCAACACTCGGAAAATACAATAACCGCTCTGCGACTACTGTCCCCACAGGAAACAATATATTCGAGGCCGGTATGAACGGGATCACTCCGAACGCGATACTCATCATCAATAATGATGATGACCGAGAATATTGGTTCCTACTGTTTGATAACTGAAGAACAGCGGTACGAACCCCACACATACTACTATGTATGCTAGTAGCGTGTACAGATTGCGGGGTCGGTGATACTTTCTATGACGGGAAGCGTATTGAATCCGTAGTCGAAACAGAGCCAACGCGGCCAAACCAGTTTCCAAAGGTACCACGCGTGCACATGTGCATACGAAAGAATCCGCGTCAGTCTACTTTCTTGCACAACAATGTTATTTGCCAGGATATTCCACTCCATCTGGCGGTGCTCGCCATTGATCCACACCCTGACAATCGCCGCTACAACCCCACAATCACAGTGACCATGATACGAAACTTCATCGCACGTAACTTCAGATTAACTCGGCTATGGCGGTCGAATCCCAAAAGGTCATACACCACATGCAAGGCAAATGTAGTAAATCCTAGCTCCTTGCACAGTCCAGCCGCAAGCGTCAGCATCATCGCCAACACCACATACAGCCAAGATGTCTTCACAAAATCTCCCCAGAAACGCCTCGTACATACGACAAAAATGCCAATAACGATAGAAAAGTGCACAATAAATCTGCGCGTCCGACGATACTTGCAACCGCGTCGCAGTGGATTGGGTGCACTGCAAACAAAATTCCAGCACTCAGAGCCCCCATTGAAACAACATTCTCACTCTGTTCTGCATCCTCCAGTGTTGGATCTCTAGGAGAATCGTCCTGTGGGTTTTCCTTCTCACTTGCTTTTGGTCCTGCAGGCTGATCCCTTCCCTGTTCTGATGCTGCTTGAACAGGGCGCAGGCCACGCAATAAACGAGCAGAGCGCAGCCTGCATGCACCACTGCGTTGGTGGCGTGGTAGAGCCAGGAACTGTGGCCTCCTGTCATTATGAAGTTGAATCAGGCTCAGAATTGTGAGTGGACGGTAGCTTTTGTGGCTGTGGGCAGAGCGGATGTCCGTCCCCAGAAGTCGTGCGTGAAGATCTCGTACAGCGAGCTGCTCTGAGTATCAAGATTGTTGAGTACAGCAGAGCGATCGTCCCACACGAAGCCATTAAGGTTAGCATTCCATGCAGTCAGCAGCGCTGCCAAAAGACGCTGAGCGGAGCCAAGACGAAGGCCTCACGAGGAGAGAGGTCCACCAGCATTGCTACAAGATCTTCAATGGTCACAAGTCGCAGATACGCATTTGTTTTCTACCAATGAACGTAGAGCGCATCTAAGTGAATAGAAAAGATGCCACTTGCCGCGTTTTATAGCTGCAGTTTGGTTTTGGGCCTCAGACACGTATAGCATCCGTTTTCGCATTATTATTAAATAATACAAGTAAAAAAGAGCTTGAAACTTTAATATTTGGTACTAGTGTATAAAGGTTATTTTTTGTTGCAGTAATGCCTCCTGACTTCACTTTGGTAGGGGTGTCGTCCTCATGTTTCGTGTCTATCTCTTTTCACACCTATTAATTACCACCGAATTACATGGTCGTCGTGTCTGTGCCCTCCATCCTCAGTGGGCTGCTATTCTGACGGTCCACAGACCCCTCGCTCAGTCAGTAACCTCCCCAGAACCCCCAGTATACACAACTGAGATGATCTCCCATTGAAGGACATTGTGATCGCCACGGCGCTTGGCCTGGGCGCCGCCATGGTCTGGGACAACTATAAGAACGAGGAGATGGACCGCATCAGCCGATTCTACAAGTGGTACGACGTCCAGCAGCTCAAGAAGACGTCGGCCCACGACGACGACGAGTAAAGCGGCGGCTGTCAGTCATAATAGGGAATCCTACTACAAACAGGCCCCTGAGAGTCTCTCCGTCCAGTGTGTTCCCGTTGACTCTCCTCCTCTAAGAGAAAAGACCTGATGCAGTTTTAAAGAGATTGAAGAAGCTCCAAGACGAAGGGAAGGAGAGTCAGATTAATGCTAAAGAAAAACACGACAAAAGAAGGAAACATCATGGCGGTCACAGTGCAGTGTTTTGCATTCGTCCTGCATGCACTGAATGTAGTTTGTCTTCCTTCCTTCTGCTTGAACAGTTCACGACCACAAGCTATTGGTAGTCCTGGGCACGATGAGATACACGAGTCTTGGGCAATAGACTGTTGCTGTATACACACTATACACTCCATTGTGCGTCCTTCCAGCTTCAGGATGCGACTCTACGTGCACTTCGAGGCTACAGATGAGGCCCACGCGTGGACAAAGAGACTGAATCTGCCACTCGTGGACGACCCGAGTGCCTCCCCATCTGTTCGCTTTGTCTTACAGTGCTTTTTCTCCTCATATACAACCAAATTTCGTCCTAAACGGCCAATAAACCTCTCCGACCTTGATGTATACGTGGAATTCCAACAGATTGCTGCGTCTCGACGGCTTCTTCCGTCTCTAGATGTGTGTGTAGCGTTGGTAGGAGGTTCAAGAGACAGAGTGATGGTCCAGACGGAAGAAACCTGCGACTTTGAGCTCGTGGTGGCCCCAAGACCCTTGAGAGGAAGGTCCTGGGGCCTTCTCCTCCTCCAGTACACAAGACAGGGAACAAATGCCCAATGCATGCAGAGAAGAAGAGAAATGGACGAAATCCCAAGCTTCAATCGGTGCTGGAGCTAGCAGCTGCAAATATGAAGCTCAAGAAGTTCAGAGCGGCCAGGGAGCTGTACAAGACTGTGGTGTTGCCTGCAGAGCCAGAGAACCCTGAGGCGTTGCTGGCTCTGGGGAATATTTTAATGGTTAATGGCCAATATGAAGCTACTGCAAAGGGGTATTTTCTCAAGTGCTGGAGGGCACATGGATGTCCTACTGCTGTACTGAGATTAGCAGTGTGTTACATTGAGATGCAGAAATACCAGCAAGCAGTAGAGGTTCTGGACGAGCTCCAGACGTTTTACGTGTCAATAGTGGAGCAAGCCCGGGAAATGCAGGGAGCAAAAGTAAGCCGTTTTTCCTTGATGCCAAGGAACGGTTGTCGATGGAGGCGCAGATGGATGTCTTGAAGGCACAGGCACTGTACGACACCAAAACCTCGGATAATCAGGAGAAAGCCATATCACTTATCATGCATTTGCTGCCAGACCTGCAAGCTCCGGTGTTGAATCTGGATGCATTATTGCTATATGCTAGGATGGCTGACGACCGTGGCGAAAAGAGCGAAGCATTGAGTATGGCATTGCGTGTCCTTGTTGGCAAATCTAACGACCGATCTGTGAAGAAGACACTTGTGTTGCTGTTGAAAGATCCTGGATCCATGGAGCGGTTACAGCGAGCTGTTCCTCCTACTAGCCCATCGGCCGGAGCAGCATACGCCTATATTGCTACCATTTTGAAGGATTTTGGGGCCATCGAGAAAGCATCATGTGCTTTCATCAGGCACAACTCAGCGCTCCACACAGCGCTTCTTATGCGCTCAGCCATGCGCACGCGCTGGAAGTAAGTACTGCTATGGCGAGGCCTACGATGTGTTGGCTTCGTTCTTTCGCCAGAACCGCGTGCTTAGCGTCGGGAGTGATGCCGATGGATTAGCTCAATTATCGGCTGGGTCTTTGTAGAGATCCTTGATCGCACTGGTGCATGGAGTGGAAGGAGTGTAGACACATCGACTATTCTGGAGGAAGCAATACCCACGGATGATAGAACATCCCAATGGCGTGTTGAATGGATTAATGCAGGCAACGATAGCTATGCGAAAATCATGACACCATCAAGTATCCCTGGGAAATTATTAGAAAATGTGAGTGCTGCTCCAATTGTTTCCAAGAACGTAAAAGCTAGAAAGCATCCTTGGCTGCTCTACCAGAGGTGGAGTTAGACCTCTTGGCTTGCTTCTTTACAGTCGTCAAGATACTCTTCGTCAATGGCAAACTATCGGCGTTGCTGCCGTTGATTCAGGTGCTAGAGCCCCTCCGGATAGGACGAGAGCTTCATAGTACAACAATTCGCAATGAGCAGGCTTATTACTCCTGCATCGCACAGCTACTCTCGATCGACGAACGGCTCGTGCAACGCCCTCTATCAGTACCATTTGATACTCTGGAGGAGACAGTTTATGTGTGCGGGGACTCGCATACCCTGGCAACTGCGTGGCGTGAAATTAACGTTCACGGCCAACGCACATTATTGCGTCCAGCTCTGGTGACAGGACTGAAGCACTGGCACCTCCGAAAGGAATCGATGTTCTACCCGAAGATGAACTTTTGGCGTGTCATTTCCAGTATTCCGACGAAATCTCGCGTGATTTTCTTGTTTGGAGAAATTGACTGTCGAGAAGGTATCTTGGAAGCCGTGGAGAAGTGTAAATATGAGGTGGGTTTTTTTGCCGAATGATGGCATTTGCACTAGCATAAAAACTTACTCGTTCGTGCTATAGTCCATTGACGAAGGCATGAAGTATACCATCGGCATATTTATGGATGCGCTCATAGATGTGGTGAGGAAGTATGAATTTGAAGCGTACATTCACCCAGTGGTGCCTGTTCTCGACGAAACGCGAGGAATGGTGGTCCAATACAACAAGCTATTTCAGAAACGCGTTGCAAAAAGCAGGATATGCAAGTAAGTGGCCGGTATTATTACGTCTTTATCATTATGGGGCTCCCGTCTGACGTGGTGTGTTGGTTATTCACTAGATGGCTAGATTTCTTCGACGACTTGGTCTATCAAACTCCATATAAGGTACAATGGAGAATCCGATTTCTTATTGACTTAAATGTACGGTCTCACATTGTAGCTATCTGTTTATTGTAAAATTTTTGCAGCTACGACCAGAATTTCGACTAGATGGCACGCACTTACATCCATCGTACTTGACAAACCTTGAGGTTGAGCTCAATAAGCGGTTCCATTAACATGAACCTGTCGTGCTGAGATCACTGCCCTGGGCACTTCGCTGGGTTTATGAAGTCTTTGAGTCATGGACCTTGTACGCACTTGGGAAGCTGGTCAGATTTACAGGCGCACAAATGCAGCCCGACCGCCTAAACCGTTTTGAAGAAGGTTGTTTTGTTCGATCGGAATCAGAATCGGAGATCAATTGCATCGGTCATCTCGCTTCTTTCCCACAAGTTCGTTGGCCCAGTTCTTATGGGCTCATTTGCCTACACCCGAGATCCGGAAGAGGATAGAGGTTACCATTTCTCGATCGACCACCCAACAAGCAAGCACCGCAGCACAGCGCTCGTGATCATCCAAGCTTGACTACGGCGATTTAGAGTCGCTCTCGAAGACTCCAACGAAAACATCTCCGTTGCTACCTGCTCACAACTGCCAATACTGGATCGCAGATTTATGATCGCTTGGCAATGAGATATGGGCCTTCATGTACGCATGGCACTTCCTGAGTAAGTGTGCGACGTCACACCTGGAAACATGCTATCATGTGGAATGATGGAACTTCAAAGAATGCGACGATTTTGGCAGTGACAGCGAGTGGATGGACATTCGGGCGGTACAATACATATGCATATGCACCGCTGGGTGATCGACGGGCCCAGCATCAAATTTGCAATCGCCAAATGGCACTCGGATAATTCAACCACTTGGTCATGTGGAGCGATATGACAAACGCGGTGCGTCGGGCATTGCAAATCACACATTTTGGTAGAGCAGAGAAGCCTGGTAGCTCGCATTGAGCATTGATGGAGCGAGAGTTCCATACCTATGATGGATAGGAAGTTTCAGCGTTCGATAGAAATCATTTGTCAACGAGGTAAGACAAATATATTGTTGAACAAACGACTACGACGCATGAAGAAGAGCAGGCTGCAGAACAGGACGATACATTACAATTTCGATAGAATTACCTGGAGTCGGTAGAGCGCCTCTGCTGCCGCTGGACGTTCACTCGGCTCCACCGCCACACAAGCCAACCCTAGCTCCATTAACCCTTCTGGGTTAGCGTCCGAAAACTCCACACGGATCTCGCCCATCGTCACTTTCTGCAGCAGAGTTGCGTCTGCCATCTGACGGCCTTCACTCTCCAAGTTCCGCTGTTTCGCTTGGGCATAAGGTAAAGTGTGCACATCCAGCTCCGACAGCACCACACCGAATGAAAACATATCGGCCTTCACATCGTACTGTTCGCCTAACATCACCTCTGGAGCCATCCACAACGACGTTCCGACACCAGCGGTCATCGTTTGATCGACACGCTCACGTGAGATACCAAAGTCAGTCAGTTTGGCTTCTAAGGCTTTGTTCAGCAGGATATTCCGCGACTTGAGGTCTCGGTGAATAATGGGAGGTAGAAGCGAGTGCAAGTATGTGAGTGCGTGGCACACATGCAACGCAATGATAGTTTTACCTTGGTCGAAGCCGATGGGGTGGCTGATAGTTTTGTACCTGTCGAGTAGAGTCCGCAGATCGCCTCCATCCATGAACTCGAGCACCACACACAGATCTGAGAGCGAGTCCCAGGCGACACCAATAAACGTCACTATGTGTGGATGGTCCATCGTGGCGGTCATCTTTGCTTCTGCTAGAAAGTCGTTCACATGTTCGAGGTTGCCTCGCGTCGAAGGTAGCAACACCTTGACGGCAACTTGTTGGCCATTGTAAGCACCACTGTAGACCTCACCGAATGCACCACGACTGATGAGTTTCTTGGTTTGCACTTTATCTCTCGGGATCCTCTTGGCAGTGATGACATCGTCGTTCCAGAGACCTTTCTTTCCACTCAGTGCTGCTTCCAGTGTGCTCATACTACCTGTCTGGATAGTCGTGGTCAAAGTTTTACTGTGCTTCGCCTTAGCATGTCGTCGGTAGATAATGATTCCGACAATGATCAACAGGACGACAAAGCACCCAACGGCGATACCAACGATGGCGCCGGTGCTGAGACCACTGTCACTATCGCCACTGTTGCTAGTGTACCATTCCCAGTAGTATCCAGTGGGGTAGATATACGAATTTACATCGGCCGGAATGCAACTAGCACTATCGATGATACTCTTGGATGCTGAGACGGGGTTAATATATGATGAATCGTCGGATGAGCAGTTGGCTGTCGTGAAAAACTCAATCTCGATGGATTCATCTTCGCCCAGCGTGGCAACATAGTAGAACTTTGCGCCGACGTCTAGGGTATCGTTATACCCGGCCTTACAAGTCCCAGAAGCGTAAAACCCCATCGCATACCCAAACGTGGAGCAGTCGTTGTCTTCGAAAACAGGCTGAATAATGTACTCGAGTCACCGAAAAACTCTTCCATGTACTTTTGTAGTCGGTCGTGCAGTCTACAGATACCAAGTCGTTGTTAACATCAACGTAGCACGTCTTGCTGGAACAATTGTCCCATTCGTCCGCGTACAAGAAAGTCGGTGTAGTGGTGCAGTCACCGGTTAGATGATATTTTACGATCTCATACGTTGTCGCTACAACCAGTGTCCAGACCACTTGGGTGGTCAGGATCACTGCCAACAAAAAGCAGGCGAAACATCAGTCGGGAACGGAGAGCGCTTTGTTAATAATTGTCGAAACTGCGAGTGACGATAAAAGGTCGTGGTAGTTATCAACGGCCAGAGAGAGAGGGGAGGGGGGGAGTGCTATCGCTCGATGCACGACAGCTCTCGATAGCTACACCGTCGGCTGATATCGGTGATCCTGAGAGTGGTCCCAATGATCCATAGTAGAACGTTCCACTAACTCTATGGCAAGACGGATCACTTCAAAACGACTATTCGCTGCATTCAGGTTCCTTTGGAGGTGGTTGTGCTGTGGTCAGGTATCTCATAATCGCAACAGCAATGCGATGGCGGTCTACTCACAACAGGATAGATAGACGCCCGGGTTCCAAGCACCCTTGATATCCCGACGGGATTGGATTTCAAGCAGCGCCTCCTGAGTAAAATACTTGGGGAGAGGGGGTAGTAGCGTTATTGAAATCGAATCTGATGTCGATGACCTCGTGCCAGCCAAACAAGGCAGCAGTCTTCACGAGTCTCACACAGGTACAACCTTCAATCCTTTTTCAAAGACTGATTGGTAAATCCTTGCTCAATATCACTTGAAGCCGATACAGTGCCTCTGCTGCCGTCGGCCGATCGCGGGGGTCCACCGCCGCCACAAGCCAACCCTAGCTCCATTAACCCTTCTGGGTTAGCGTCCGAAAACTCCACACGGATCTCGCCCATCGTCACTTTCTGCAGCAGAGTTGCGTCTGCCATCTGACGGCCTTCACTCTCCAAGTTCCGCTGTTTCGCTTGGGCATAAGGTAAAGTGTGCACATCCAGCTCCGACAGCACCACACCGAATGAAAACATATCGGCCTTCACATCGTACTGTTCGCCTAACATCACCTCTGGAGCCATCCACAACGACGTTCCGACACCAGCGGTCATCGTTTGATCGACACGCTCACGTGAGATACCAAAGTCAGTCAGTTTGGCTTCTAAGGCTTTGTTCAGCAGGATATTCCGCGACTTGAGGTCTCGGTGAATAATGGGAGGTAGAAGCGAGTGCAAGTATGTGAGTGCGTGGCACACATGCAACGCAATGATAGTTTTACCTTGGTCGAAGCCGATGGGGTGGCTGATAGTTTTGTACCTGTCGAGTAGAGTCCGCAGATCGCCTCCATCCATGAACTCGAGCACCACACACAGATCTGAGAGCGAGTCCCAGGCGACACCAATAAACGTCACTATGTGTGGATGGTCCATCGTGGCGGTCATCTTTGCTTCTGCTAGAAAGTCGTTCACATGTTCGAGGTTGCCTCGCGTCGAAGGTAGCAACATCTTGACGGCAACTTGTTGGCCATTGTAAGCACCACTGTAGACCTCACCGAATGCACCACGACTGATGAGTTTCTTGGTTTGCACTTTATCTCTCGGGATCCTCTTGGCAGTGATGACATCGTCGTTCCAGAGACCTTGCTGTCCTATTGGTGATGTTACTAATATGCTCAAGTCACCCGTCTGAAAAGTACTTGTCAACATTTTGTTGAGTCTTGCCTCGGCATATCGCCGGTAGAATATGACACCAACAACAATCAGCACGACAACGGAGCTCAGTACAATACCAACGATAGCACCGGTGCTGAGACCATCATCGCCATCGTCACTGTTGCTAGTGTACCATTCCCAGTAGACTCCAGTGGGGTAGATAAATGAATTGTAATCTGCTGCGGCACACGTAGTTGAGTCGATAACACTCTTACTTGCTGAGACTGAAGCGATGTCGTAGTCGTCAGAAGAACAATCTGTAGTTGTGAAAAACTCAACGGAGGCAGTTCCATTCTCGTCAAGTGTGGCTTTATAAAAAGCTTTGTTGAAAATGGTTTCCCCGTCACTGCCAGCTGCAACCGAAGCGTTGTACCCAGCTTCACAGGAACCACCAGCACGAAACCCCAACGCAGACGAAAATGTGGTGCAATCCCGGCCCGTGAATTCGACTTGGATGATGTACTTGAGTCGCTGAAAAATTCCTCCATGTATTGCATGTAGTCAGACGTGCAGTCTGCGGACATCACGTCGTTGTTGGCACCGATGTAGCACGTTTTATTAGCGCACTCATCAGATTCCTCGGCGAACAACAGACCAGGCGCAGCGGTGCAGTCACTACCGGGATAAATTTTCCATACCGTGTACGTTGTCTCTGCGACCGGAGTCCATACTACATTCGTGGTGAGGACCACTGCCAACAGCAGCGGGAACAGCATGACGGAGCACGTTATTGACAAAACTGAGAGTGAGCTGACAAAGGTCGGGCTGCTGGCAACGGTTCTTTGCGGTTATCGTAGCACCACATTTGGAATCTTTATCTCATTCTTGAGGATATGTCTTCGCGGATATCCGCCTTTGCCTTAAAAGAAAAATATTGACGTTTTCGAGATTGCCGCGTATGACAGGAAGCAGCATCTTAACGGCGACTTATTGGCCGTTGTAGACTTCGTAGTAGATTTCTCCGAAGAAGGATCTACATTTTGCCACGAAGAACCCTGTTCGCTGTGATAATATCGCTCCGAAGACAAGAACGATATGACTTCCTGGCTTAGAACCTAACACAGTTCTCCATTGAAATTGTTTCGTGACCATTAATATTGTGGCGACTGAGGATTGGATGATCGAATGGCGGCATCAACTTGGGAGATTTTTCATCGGTTGATCGAATCAAGACTTGTGACGCCTCAATCCATATAGAAAATACGTCGCACGCAATTGCATCGGGTAGTGATATTCATCACCAGTAAATACTCGTGAGTGATCTTGCCAATTTCACAAGAGTTTTGTAGCTTTACTTGTTCAGCGCATTTTGAAGCACGATGCAAAGGTTTTCAGCAAAGCTACGCCAGCTCTTTCGTCAAAGTTACATGCAGTATATGCAGTGCCTCAGCTGCACTCGGACGCATGCTTGATTCACTGATACGCAAGCACAACCGAGATCTACTAATCTCTGGAGACTTGCACTTGAAAACTCGACTCGAATTTCTCCCGTGGTCACTTTCCGCAAGAGAATTGCGTCCGCTATTTGCTTATCGTGTGCGTACGGTAATGCATGCACATCCAACTCCGACAGCACCACACCAAAAGAGAACATATCTGCTTTAGCATCGTATTTCACCCAACATCACCTCTGGAGCCATCCACAAGGACGTTCCAACGCCAGCAGTCAAAGTTCGATCGTTATGTTCACGCAAAATGCCAAAGTCTGTCAGCTTGGCTTCCATGCTTTTGTTCAATAGGACATTCCGAGACTTGAGATCTCGATGTAAGACGGTGGATCGAGTGAGTGTAGATACGTGAGCGCGTGGCACACGTGCAGCGCGATCGTGATTTTCTGTCGATCTAAGCCAACTGCGCGGTTGGAGGATTTGTACTTGTCGAGTAGTGATCTTAAATCGCCACCATCCATAAACTCCAGTGCAACACAGAGATCCGAAAGCGAGCCCCACGCAACACCGACAAAGTGCACGATATGCGGATGATCCATGGAGGCGGTCAACTTGGCTTCAGCGAGGAAATCGTTCACTTGTTGCAAACTGTCGCGTGTAGTGGGAGTAACATCTTGACAGCGATTTTCTGACGATTGAAGACTCCAGTGTAAACCTCTCCGTACGCTCCTCGAGTAATGAGCTTTTTCACACGAACCTTGCCTCGAGGAATCCTTCTCGCTGTGATGATATCGTCCTCCCAAAGCCCGCGTCTACCATGAGAGATATCCTCATAGAAATCTGTCTCAATCGGTTGTAGAATAGCGGTCTCCAGAGGCGAACTGTATTGTGTTTGTACCTTCTTGGAGCGTAGTCTCCGAAAAACAAATATCCCAACAACCACAAGAACAGTCAAGCAAGCGGCAATAATCCCGATGATGGCACCCATGCTGAGACTGCTGGTGTAGCTATCATCATGGCTGCTATACCATCTATATCTGTTCGTGGCGCACGAATGCTTGGCTAGGGCTTCCCTGTCTACGCTTTCAGTTAAAAACCACTGGTTGCTGACGCACGGGGAGCCAGAAAATACTGCATAGTTGCCGACCCGTTCGCTTCTAGAGTGCCGACCAAGTGAACACCCATGGAGTCATTCACGTTGAAGGAGCCCTCGCAATTCCCCGTTGCTGGGAATCCTGATGCTGTACCAAACATGGCGTAGTCGCTGTCTGGAGAATACACCTGGATGATGTAGGGGGAACTGCCGAATTTCTCACGTAGAGCTGTCATGTAGTCCGTGGTGCACTCAATTGACACCATCCCCACCCCCTGTAAAGTTAAATTACTAGGATTATCATTATGCTTGCATACTTCGGCTGCACAGTTCGGGTCTTCGTTAGCATTCACAAGGTAAGGTGTGCCATCACATGCAGCACCGCCGTAGAAAGCCTCGATCGAAAATGTTGTCGCCGAAACATCGACCCAATCCGTAGCCGCGAAGCTCAGCGCCCCCATGACCGAAAGCGAAAGTGAACGGGGGCACGTCGCGATGAGGACGAGCACTTCGTGTACTATACAATGTACACCACCGCGACGGTCACGCAATGCTCAGAGTGGTTCGCCAACGGTCCGGTTCCCGACGATTTGCAACTGATATGTGAGTTATTGATTTTTCTGTTCGGGGCCGCTTAACTTCTCGTGGTGCGGCATCCTAGGACGTAAGATGCCGTTTGCCAAACATGAATAAATTCAATTGCATTCTGTTAGTAGCAAGTAGCAGTCCTGACATTTTTGTTGTTGTTTGTGCCACGAAGCTGATAATATTTTACATGTATTCCAATGTATGTGTCACCGCGTCTTCCGCGACAAGATGAGTTGCAGCTTATACAACGCTTCTGCCGCTTTCGGACGCTTTGTCGGATCCACTGACACACAAGCACGCCCGAGTTCCGCAATCGACTGCGAACTCGCATCGGAAAACTCCACCTTGACAACTCCTAACACCACCTTCGCCAGAAGCATTGAGTCCGTCATCTCACGTCCATTTGGATCCAGCATCTCCTTCTTCACTCGCGTATACGGCATTGTGTGCACATCCAGCTCCGACAGCATCACACCGAAAGAAAACATGTCAGCCTTGTCGTCATACCTCTCGCCTAACATCACTTCCGGTGCCATCCACAACGACGTTCCTACGCCGGCCGTCATGGTTCGGTCATGACGTTCACGGGAAATGCCGAAATCCGATAACTTTGCTTCCATGTCGCTATTCAGCAGAACGTTGCGAGATTTTAGGTCACGGTGGATAACGGACGGCTTGAGCGAGTGCAGGTATGTGAGTGCATGACAAACTTGTAGCGCAATGGTGGCCTTCTGTTGATCAAAGCCGACGGGGTGCTTTGTCACCTCGTACTTGTCGAGAAGCGTGCGTAGTTCACCACCATCCATACATTCGAGGACTACGCAAAGATCGGAGAGTGAGTCCCATGCAACACCGACGAAAGACACGATGTGCGGGTGCTCCAGGGTGGCCGTCATTTTTGCCTCTAAGAGAAAGTCTGTCACCTGCTCGAGATTGCTGCAAGTAGCTGCAGGAAGCATCTTGACAGCGACCTTCTGATTATTGTAAACTCCGCTGTAAACCTCACCGAATGAGCCACGGCTGATGAGTTTATCTGTGAGAACTTTGTCACGCGGGATACGTTTGGCTGTGATGATGTCGTCGTTCCAAAGTCCGGATTGTCCGCGTATGGCTGCTTCTAGTGAAGCAAGGCTGGTTGCCTGCAAACTCTCTTTCAGTTGTTTCTGTATCTCTGACTCGTGGGAGTGTGCGCGGCGGCTGCGTAGGGCGAACGCTGCCACAAACACCACAACCAGAAGGCTACCAATGACAGCACCAAAGATGGCTCCGGCACTCATCTCGTCGGTAGATTCGTCAGCTGGGGTCGGGTCACTAGTGTTAGGAGTCTTGCCGTCGTTGCTGCTGTACCACCGGAACATGTTAATATCACATGAATGGCTCGCAAGCGTGTTCTTGTCAGCGCTCACTAGTGTAAACGAGTCGTTGGATAAACACGATCGATCCATGAAAATCTCGATCGATGCTGAGCCGTTAGCATCGAGGTTGGCAATGACATAGTAGCTCGTTGTATCGCTGTAAGCACCTTCGCATGTGCCCGACGCAGGGTATGCGAAACCAATTCCGAGTTCTGTGCAGTTTTCGTCGGTATGGATGATCTGAATGATGTATGGGGCGTTGCCGAACTTGGACCTCATGGGCACTATGTAGTCGCCCGACGTACACTCGACCGAGACCATGTCAGCCGTGGTGTTGACGCTTGTAGAACATGTCGAGGCTGAACAGTTATTATCTTCTGCGACCCATATTGCGTACGGCGTACCGGAGCACTTGTCGCCGAGGTAGGAAGACGAAATCGAGTACATTTTCCCTACGACTGCGTCCCAAGCTACCTGAAACAGAACCGCCACCAAGAACACTTGACGAAGCAGACCCATCGTCTTGTTGTTCGCGAAAGCTGAAGACAAACTATGGAGTGTGATTTTGTCTTGCCCAGAACTGGGAGCACATGTGACTTGAACAGCTGGCGAGGGAGGTGCTAAACTCGGCATGGGTGCTCACAGACTGCACTGGCAAACGTCAGAGGCCAATACGGATAACCATATGCTACAAATACATCGTAGATAAGATCATTTTGCATCTAAATGGTTGCGCAGCAGTTAAGTCTTCGGTATTGTATATGGCCAGACGCTGAGGGCGTAGTGCGTTGAAAAGGTGAGCAAGAAGATAAAGCAGTGGAGGCAGTTAGATTGTGTCGTGGAGCAAGTCTCCGAAGTAATTGTCTGTATACACTCCGCGACAAAAGTTTGTGAATATTTGAAAATAGTCAATAAAAGTTTTGATTTTAATCAAATTAAAATATTAGGGTGTACAACTAATCGTCAATGAAAACGCGTTTTACGGACTGTTACCAGTTAGAGTTGAAATATTTGTAATAACAGCTGAGAAATCAAACAATATAATGTTATAGAGGTGCATCATAGTAGGAGGAGAAGCGCGTAAGAATTGAATGCTGGCTTTCAGTGCGCGCAATTTTCACTTTTAAATAGCTAGTTATGCTGCGCCAGCTATGTAGAATGTCTGATGGCAAGAGCAGATCAATCACATATTTTTTGCGATGTCACGGGAGCAAGAACTGGCGATCAGCGAGCAACGAGCAATTTTGGACCTACAGAAGGCTAAGTTGAGTGTCCGAGACATCGCCAAACAAGTGAAGCGATCTATCGGAGCCATGCAAAGGTTTTTGCTCGTGGCAAAACCTCAGTGGCCCAAAAATGGTCAGGTAGACCACGCAAAATCAGTGAACGAGGGTGCGGAATGAGTCTGTTTCGGCGCACACTGTGACGAAGAGGTTGTAATTGTCTGTGTACGTACGCTCAACCCCACACAGCATGCAAGCAAATTTACAGCTTCGATGGAAATCTTTTCGCCGTACACCATCGCTCTCTAAACGACACATGGATGCTCGTTTACAGTGGGCGATTGACAAAGTGGATTGGACTGATGCGAGGTGGAATTCAGTATTTTTTCTGATGAAAAGATGGATGTTGAAGGGGCCAGACGGTTTAAGGAAATATTGGCATGTCAAGTACACCTCTGAGAGAGTTGCAGTGCACCGACATTCTGGTGGTGGTAACGTCATGGTGTGAGGCGGATTTTCAAGCGAAGACACGACCGCACTCGCGTTTGCTTCCCAGTCTATGACCTCGACCATGCATGCAGAGACGTTGGAAGCCAACATGGCGCCTTTGTATGCAAAAACCACGGCGCATCGTTCTTGTTCAGCAGGACAATGCACCGTGCCACAAGAGTCAAGCGACAATGGGGTGGCTTCGCGATCGCGGAATTGAGATCATGGCGTGACCAGCGTTCTCACCAGACTTGAACCCAGTGGCAAATCTCTGGACACGTCTCGCCAACAAGTTTTATGCAGGTGGACCCAGTTTTCTAGCGTTTTGCGTCTCAAGAAGGCAATTTTGGCAGTATGGGCAGAGATTTCAGCCGAAATATTGCGACAACTTATTCGTTCAAGACCAAAACACTGCTAAGAGGTTCGACAGTGGTGGGAGGCATTTGCAACGTACTAAATGCAAAGTATTCGTAGTTTTCATTGCCTCTTACCATTCATACGCATTGCTGGAGTCTCCTTAGAAAACCTCTATGACGAAGTATGTTGTCATTTCTCTGTCAGTACTTGGAATGTTCAAGCATGAAAATCATACTGAAGACCGCATTTTCATTGGGTTTCAGGAGAATTGTGGTTGGATAAGATTAAATAAACTTGTTCACTCTTTTGTCGCAGACATCGAATTATTAAATCAAAGGAGAAAATTATCGCCACTTTCTTGCCAATATGACCTGAAACTTGTACAATGCTTCCGCTGCACTTGAGCGTTCGGTAGGATCGATCGACACACATCCACGCCCGAGTACCACAATCGAACGTGGACTTTTATCTGAAAACTCGACCTTCACAGTCACGAGCGCCACCTTTTGCAAAAGCATCGAGTCTGCCACCTCTCGATCATTTGAGTCGAGCATCTCCTTTTCACCCATGCGTATGGCAAAGTGTGGACATCCATATCAGATAATACCACACCAAACGAAAAGATATCCACCTTGTGGTCGTGCCTTTCGCCCAGCATCACATCCAGAGCCATCCACAGAGATGTACCGACACCGGCAGTCATTGTTCGGTTGAGGTGCTCTCGAGAAATACCAAAACCCGATAATTTCGCCTGCACGTCGTTGTTGAGAAGGGTATTTCTCGACTTCAAGTCGCGGTGAATCACAGGTGGCGTGAGAGAGTAAAGGTACGTGGGTGCATGGCAAACTTGCAGCGCAATTGTCGCTTTCTGGTGATTGAAGCCCATGGGGTGGTTAGACGTCCCATAACTATCAAGTAGTGCGCGGAGTTCTACAACGTTCATGAACTCGAGCACTCAACCGACACCATGTCGGTTCTGGAGGAATAGAGGCTTTCTGAGCACACCTTGGTAGAGCAAGTTACACCGTCTACGACTTCTGTGACATAAACTACGTAAGGAGTGTTGGTGCACTGGTCACCGAGGTAGGAAGCCGAGATGGAGTAAAGTTTCTCTGCAACTGCGTTACAGGCCACCTGGAGTGCTAAGACCACCACCAACAATAACACTGGGTGGATGGTAGTCCATCGCATCGCGGAGAATCAATCACGAAAGACGAAGACAAGCTTAAACTGAACAGTGACCTATCGGGCTCAAAATCCACAGCTCTTGGTGTAAGGGTTCAGGTGGATCGGATGGCTACAGCCTTTGAATTGTAAAGGCATAGCTATACCACGTCCGCCTACAGTGTTGCTATCGCCACTGCGACAACGCTGTAAGGTATAACCGTCTTAGATCTATGAAATTGCTTTCAGCGTGGCAAGTAAGGGCTCGCTTTTTTCTCGACGATCGCGAGTCAAAAGTACTTCGTTTATTAGATAAAAGCTATGCTGTAACTCATGGCAGCATCCACGACAAGATGAGCTGCAGTTTGTACAACGCTTCCGCCGCACTCGGACGCTTCGTCGGATCTATCGACACACAAGCACGTCCTAGCTCCGAAATTGACTGCGAACTCGCATCGGAAAACTCGACCTTGACAACACCCACGATCACCTTCGCCAGAAGCATTGAGTCTGCCATCTCACGCCCATTTGAGTCCAGCATCTCCTTCTTAACGTGTGCGTAGGGAAACGTGTGCACATCTAGTTCCGATAACACCACTCCAAACGAGAACATATCGGCCTTGTCGTCATATCTCTCGCCTAGCATCACCTCTGGAGCCATCCACAGTGACGTGCCAACACCCGCGGTCATCGTTCGGTCGAGACGTTCGCGGATATACCAAAATCTGACAGCTTAGCAACCATGTCGCTGTTCAGCAGGACGTTGCGAGACTTAAGATCGCGATGAATCACAGGTGGCTTGAGTGAGTGGAGATACGTCAGTGCGTGGCAAACCTGTAGAGCAATACTTGCTTTTTGCCGATCAAAACCCATGGGGTGGTTAGACACCACAAAACCATCAAGCAGCGTGCGCAATTCACCGCCTTCCATGAACTCGAGCACGACACAGAGATCGCTGAGTGACTCCCATGCGACGCCAACGAAAGAAACAATGTGCGGGTGCTCCATCGTGGCGGTCATTTTCGCTTCCATCAGGAAATCCGTCACGTGCTGGAGATTCCCGTTCATAGTAGGAAGAAGCATTTTGACAGCTACTTTTTGCGTGTTGAAAACCCCACTGTAAACCTCCCCGAATGAACCATGACTAATGAGTTCTTTTTATGAGTACCTTGTCACGCGAAACCCTCTTTGCCGTGATGACATCGTCGCTCCAAAGTCCGGTCTGCCCGCGTATAGCTTCTTCCAGGTTGGCTGACTGCAGACTTTCCTGGAGCTGTTTCTGTATCTCTGATTTTTTAGCGTTGGCGCGCCATTTACGGGCGACGATTGCTGCGATAAACGCTAGTGCGAAAACCAGACTGCCAAAGACGATCCCGACGATGGCAGCAGAATTGATGTTGCCACTGGATTCGTCTACTGATATCGATGGACTACCACTGGAACTCTCGTCATGATCGCGGCTGCTGTACCATTTGTACCAATAAAAATCACATGAATGACTCGCGAGGGTGTCTTTGTCTGCGTCTTCCGTCATGTACACGGTGTCGGATAAACACGGAATATCGGAGAAGAATTGGACGGATGCGGAGCCATTTTCGTTGAGACTGGCGATGACATAGTAACTTTCCGTGTAGTTTAAAGCACCGACGCATGTGCCCGATGCAGGATATCCGTAGGCCATGGCGACTTCGGTGCAGTCTTGGTCTGAATGCACCACCTCGATGATGTACGGGGAGTCCTCAAACTTTGACCGCATGGAGCCCAAAAATCCGACGAACATTCAATTGACAGCATGTCGGTACTCGAGGCGCTTGAGTTGCCGGTGCTGGAAGAACACTTCTGGGCAACGCAGTTGTCGTTCGGTTCCACGTGCACAGTGTACGGAGTGCCGCTACACAGATCGCCGAGGAATGAAGACGAGATTGAGTACATCTTCTCCGCGACTACAAACCGAGTCGGTAGGGATAGAACCATCGCCAATAACGCTCGGCCAAGCATTATTCGTCGCACCGAGTGACGTCGATCAAGAACGACCGAGCCAAACGCCAAAGTGAGACCGTGAATTCGCAGCGACTGGAGTCACAGCTGTAAACACGCGCTTACTACAGCTGGCTGAACGCACTGGTCTTGCACAGTGAATCGACCAAGGGTTGAGGCTTGATTCGGTATGGATGACTTCGAGACAGACAGCATCAAGATTGTGCTCTGGTAAAGGCATTGATGTCGAAAACCACATGGTGCACTACAGAGACGTCTGTCAGAGATTCTTGGATGTCTTGAGAGCACACTTTTGAGGCTTGTGGCGGTCGCTTCTATAAGAAACGAGCGATCACAAAGGAGGTGGCGTGTCACAATCTACCCATAACCGTGTATGAATCCTTGATAACGAAGAACAAACACCGAGAGATCATCATTTCAACTCCTGCGCGAGGATGACTTGAAGTTTACACAACGCCTCGGCTGCACTTGGCCGTTCATTCGGCTCTACAGAAGTGCAGACACGACCGAGCTCGACAATCGATCGTAGACTAACATCCGAAAAGTCCACATGAATTATTCTCATCGTTACTCGCTGGAATAAAGTAGCTTCAGCCATTTCACGCCTCCACCTGATAATGCTCCCTTTTCACTCGAATATACGACAGTGAATGAACGTCCAGTTCTGAGAGCACAACACGGAACGAGAACATGGCAGCTTTGTCGTCGTATCTCTCGCAAAGCATCACTTCCGGGGTATCCACAGCGATGTGCCCACAGCTGCTGTCATGGAACGATCGAGCTGCCTCAAAAGTCCGTCAAGTTAGCTGTCATGGCACGGTTCAGTATAATGTTGCGCGACTTCAGGTCGCGATGAATAACTGGCGTTGCGAGCGAATGCAAATACGTCAGCGCATGGCAGGCTTGCAGTGAGATGGTGGCCTTTGCCGGTTGAAGCCGATGAGGTGACCGGAGAATTTGAGCTCGTCGTGATGAGTGCGTAGGTCGCCGGCGTCTATAAACTCTAGTACGACGCAGAGATTGGATAGTGCGCCCCATGCGATGCCCACGAAGCGAATGGTGTGCGGGTAATCCATAGTGGTGGCCGTCTTGGCTTCAGTGAGAAAGATGTTGACGTCCTGGAGATTTCCGCGCGTGGTGGAGTAACATCTTCACAGCAACTTTCTGACGATTGAAGACTTCAATGTAAACCTCTTCAAACACACCTCGACTGGTACACTTCTTGATGTGAACCTTGTCTCGAGGGATTCGTTTGGCAACAATGACCTCATCTCACCACAATTCAGTTATGTCCTCGCCACAAACTTTCAGCTACTTGTCAGCTGAAAGGTTGGATCCGGTAGCACTTAGGCAGAGGAAGTCTTGTTTTATTTAGTTACAGTACCCGAGATCTCCTCACGAGGTCACTGATGGTGTGTGCCCACATCTGCTTGGCCAGAGCAGTTGTCGATTTTTATTCCTTCTGTTAGATCCCGCAGTCGCTCATTCACTACTTTCAAGCGTACTCTGTCTGTGTACATTCCTACGGGCTCGCTACTTGCCTTCTTAACATCTTTTGCCGTTGTATTTGTTGCTAAATGTCCTTTGGTTTCACTGGTTTTCGAGTTGCATGAGACCCTGTCGCTCCGATACCCGGTGGCTGCTCAATACCATCAATGTTCTTTTGAAACTCTTAGTTAGTTCACTCGGTCTTCGCACACGAGACTCCAAGAGATTTTCGTGACAATCCCCTCCAACGACGAGATACCAAGCACCAGGAAATTTCCAGTCTCACTTTTTGCACGCTTCGCCTAGGCTCGACAACGGAAGATGAACACCATTACAGTGATCGCCACCATAACAAGACCGCCAATAACGATTCCTGCGATGGCAAACCCACTAAGTCCCCCACTCGAATCATCCTCTGCACCGCTGGAATTGGTTGCACTGTCCTCCTTGCTGCTGTACCATCGACTCCATTCGTTTGCAGTGCCGGAGGGCACACACGAATGACTCTCGAGGGCGTCCTTATCCGCGTTATATGCCGCCGTGAGGTTGCTCGATAAACACGCTCTGTCGTCGAAGATACTGATCGATGCCGACCCATTCTCATGCAGAGTCCCCTTGTAGTGGTAACTTTGATCTTCGTTGTAGGCGCCCACGCACGATTCCGTGGCAGGGTATCCGTAGGAATGCTGGAATGTAGTGCAGTTTTCGTCTGAAAACGTTGACCGAATAACGTACGACGAACCGCTGAATATCTCGCGCATTGGTGTCAGATATTCCGACGAGCACTTGATTGCCGTCATGTCAGAGGTGAAAGCATTGGAGCCCAATGTCGTGACTGAACACGAGTCGCTGATACAGTCTGCGTATTTCGAAACGTACACTAGGTACGGGGTGTTGTTTTCACAGGAATCGCCGAGGTGGAAACCGGCGATCGAGTAAATCGTCCCAGCGGCAGCATCCGTGGCGATCAGTGTGAGAATCAAGAGCACGGATAGTAGTCGAGTGTCCATGACTCATGGAGGAAGAATGTAGAATGAAGTGTAAGACTAGTTGATCAGTGTATTTGCCATAGGTATCTACTGACATTTTAGTCATTGTAGTGAAGTGTGTTGCATGAGAAATATATTGCTACCACAGGATAGGTGCAACGTACTTGATTTCAAATCTATTGCAATGAATAATGTAGCTATTTGACAGATCTGATATTCCAAATGTATTCCTTCGTACTTAATCTTGTTAAGTACGATTCCGTCTGCGCCAACCAAAACGCTGTCGACCAAGAGCCGCCGCCAGTCAAAATTGTATTCAAATGGCGCGTCGGACGTCGTCGCGCAAGGCCAAGCAGCCGTCAACAGGCAATGACGTCAAGGCCACAAGCAAGCATCGCACTGGATCCAAACGCAAGAGCAACAACAATAAAAGCAAGGACGTTTTCAGTGACGATGATGATGAAGCGCAACAACAGGAGCGCCAGATGAACGCAAGAGCGGACGTCGACCAAGTGTTCGAGTATGAAGAACCTACATTTGAAGAGCAAGACTCGGAAGTCGACGAAGACGAAGCTTTCAATTCGGAAGACGAAGAACAGTATGGATTGTTCTTTAATAAGAGCAATACAGGTGAAGAGCAGGAGGGCTCGGACGAGGAGGCGGAAGTCACTCAATCAGGGACTTGTTGTCGGACTTGTTGGGATCGGAACCAGCTTCCAGACTGTCCACAGCTAGCGACGATGAAGACGAAGAGAAGCTTGCGAATCTCAGCAAACTGGTAGACGGACTGGTGGAGAAACCCAAGAAAACCCAGAAGCTCCAGGAAATTCACTCGCAGTTTGCCACTGCAGCAGACAGTGGTGGAGAGCTCACACTCGGCAGTCTGCTAGGATCTTCGATCGCCAAGCCTGGAGCTGAAGCTGCTGAGGAGGAGGAAGCCGAGACCAAAACCAAGACGGGGCTCGATCTCCGACGGATGCGCCAACAGGTTCGAGAACTGGAAGGAGACGGCACGACGCTCACGCTGCAGGCGAACAGGGAGCCGGTGCATGATGCTCGGGCAGCTCGGAAGTTGGCGTATGTGGAGAAGACTAAGGACGTGGACGTGTTTGAACCGGTGGTGCGTCGCAACCGACAGAAGGAGACGCTGGATCTACGTGGACAAGCCCCAAAGCTTGATAAACTGACGCCTGCTACGCTTTCCAGCAAATTTACCCCGCAGACGGACATGGAGAAGAGCGTCGCTGCATTGCTGCAAGCTGGCGACTTGAGTGACAAGAAGCTGGCAAAGGATGAGGAAGAGGAGCTGGCACGCAAGCGCGTCTCAACGGAGGAGGTGGCTGCACGTCAGAAGGAACTGGCCAAGTTGCGTTCACTGCTGTTCTACGAGGAGCAGAAGCAACGACGTGTGAAGAAGATTAAGAGCAAGCTCTACCACAAGATTCGCAACGCGCAGGACAAGAAGGCGATGGACAAACAAAGGAGGAGCTGCGCGCTTTGGATCCGGAGATGGCGCGTGTTAGATGAGGAACTCGCTGAGAAGCGAGCTGAGGAGCGTCTTACCCTCAAGCATCGCAACACCAGCAAGTGGGTGAAGCACCAGTTGCGTCGCGGTATCAATGCTGATGATACTACGCGCAGCGCCATTGCTGATCAACTGCGTCGTGGTGAAGAATTGCGCCGCAAAATGAATGCTGTGGATAGTGATGACGAGGACATGGATGACGATGATGACGATGATGATGAAGGCGATGCTGCGTCGCGTCTGCAGAAGCGTTTGGAGAAGCAGGCTAGTGCGCTGGTGACTGAGATCGACGACGATGCTACGGAAGCCGGTAAGAAGCGTGGCTTGCAAGGCATGAAGTTCATGCAGCGTGCCGCCGAAAAGCAGCGAGAGAAGGCTCGCGTGGAGGCCGAGAAGCTTCTTCGCGAGATTCGCAGTGGTGCTGACGATGACCGTATCCTCTCTGAGGGTGAGAATTACCTCAGCTCTGGCGAGGAAGGATCTGGCGTTAAGAGCAAAAAAGGCTAAGAAGGCTAAGAAAATGTGGTGGTCACGGCAGAGGACAAGCACGCTGTTGACCGAGCGTTGGCCAAGGGTGCCTTGCAGACGTCGAGTGTTAGCATGAGTGGTGGTGTGTCAGCTCGTGCGTCAGGTACTATTGCTGTGGACCTTGGTGAAGGTGGCGGCAGTGTGGCACTGGCGAATGGTAAAAAGGAGCTGGGTAAGGGTCTGGAGCTGGGTGCTAAGGCTTCGGGTAAGGAGAATGCTGAGACTTCAGCTGCTTCCGAGTTAGAAGCGAAGTCTAACAAGAAAGCTACGAATGAAGACGAGGACATGCAGCCGGCAGTTGCTGGTGAAGAGAACCCTTGGCTGTCAAGCACAGCCACGAAGAGCAAGTCACGCAACAGCAAAAGAACAAAAGAAAGCACAGCAACTGAAGACGGCCGCTGCGCAAGCGAATGGCATCGCGGCGGCTATCGAGTCTCTGGAACAAGACACGAAGGAGACGAGCAAGGAAGAATCATCGGTTGCAGCGCTGACTGGCGCGTCTTCGAAAACAGGCAAGAAGCGGAAGCTGGACCAGGCAAAACTTCAACCAAGGAAGAGTCTGAAGATGCATCACCCACTGGTCAGAAGAAGAGCAAGAAAGATGCCAACAAGCAAAAGGGAGGCAAGACTGCTGGCCAAGACGAATTGGTGCGCCGTGCTTTTGAGTTTGTGGCAGACGAAGAGGACGAGTTGGCTCTGGAGAAGGACCGATTGGCTGGGCAAGACGCCGATGCCAAAAAGGGTGCTGAGTTCGCCAAGCTCGTTGGCATGAGCGGATGGGGCAGCTGGGCAGGAGAGGGTGTCCGGGTTTCGAAGCGGCAGCTGGCACGCGAAAAGCAGGCTAAGGATTTGGCTCGCGAAGCCAAGCAGAAGGCGTTGGCTGGGCGCAAGGATGCTCGCCTGGAGAAGGTGCTGATTAACGAAAAGAAGGACAAGCGTGCTGCGAAGTTCGCGGTTCAGGACGTGCCGTACCCGTTTACGTCTCGCCAGGAGTACGAGGCCGCCATGCGCAACCCTCTGGGAAGCGACTGGAACACTGCTACAGTTACGAACGTGTTGACAGCACCGAAGATCATGAAGCGCCAGGGTACTGCTATTGCACCGCTTGTACTCTCGAAGGAGGACCGCAAGCAGGCGATAAAGAGCTGAGCTTGAAGCGCAAGGCCAAGTTTTAGGGCCATGCCGCGATGCAGATTGGAATAGAGTTTTGGATTTTGTTACATAAGTACCTTGCCATCTACCTTCCGTCTCTAGTCTAGATGTTCGTGGCTACTATCGCCAGAACTATTGCGAGTGTTGTGGAAGTGATGGATGCAACTGTCGTGTCTGATGTTCGCGTTGTCACGAGCTCTGCCGTTGTCGTCTCTGCAGGTTCCGATACCGATTCCTCTCCAGCTGGTATGACTTTGCCCACGAAGAAGTCCATTGAGGAGTTTGTGGAAACAAAGGAAGGGTGTTCTCCGTCTTTCATTTCGATGGAGGTGCCTTCCGAGTCACCGAGTATGATGGTGTAGTTGTTCATTACGGTGACTTTACTCGCGATCAGCGCCGCGCGTAGGTTCTTGGTAAAGGTACTGTACGTATCCGAGTCGCCGTCGAAAGGTGCACCAGCTGCTTTAGCGAGGTCCGAGTCACTACGCCACGCCATGAGCTCGTCATACTGTGCTGCTGTTGGGGCACTCGCGCCGTTGCCTATTATCGTCGAGAAATACAGCAACGTCTCACACGAAGCGCGCATTGGCAGCGAGTCAATGATGCACGGCGGCATGTTGAGCAGCACGACGGCGGTGATGATGCCCATGCACTCCGCTGAGTCGATGAGTTCCGTGATGATTTTTGCATCAGGTAGGACCCCGTGTACGGATAGAGTTGGTAGCCGCTATCAGCTTTGCACTTGTTGAACATTGCACGGTTCGCGGTGGCGACGGTCTTGACCGTTTTTACCACCTCATTGTCGCATTCGTAGCTGTCCACGACGGCGAAAATCTTGGAACCCACCTTCGCTGTCGCAATATTCCCTGCTGCTACTAACGAGACATTGGACCATGAAAATAGTTGGAGCGCTGTCAAAAGCAATAGAGAGAAGCGTTGAGTACGCATGGGCGTAAACTGGAAAGTTGGCGAATAGCAGGCGGCAGACAGAGCTTTTCCTGGGATCGGGAATCCGGGGAAGGTCGATCAGGATGAGGTCAAGGATGTTGGACGGCGTAAAGTCGAGGCATCGGACCATGAACCAGCTGTCGAATATGCATAGAGTTTGAGTAAAACCCAGCAGCACATCAGTGTAATGGACAAGGGCTGCAACGTTATGCTGTCCGTACAGATGTATGTTGTGTACTTCGAACAGTCAACGATGAATGCTGTAAGCTCGACACTCATTTTGCATGAGTTCTGAAGCAAGGATAGATGGCAACACGCTCAGCGGCTTGAACGTTAGCAATCGAGTCATTCTTGACAAAAACGCTGGACAAAAATTAACAGCTAAAAAGTGCATGGCATTATCGCACCGAGACGTTATTACGCAAATCCAAGCACTACCGCTACAGTGACGATCGCTGCAGTTCGTGCCTGGCTCCAATTTGCAGCGCTTGATGTCGAATCCACATCGGATGTGACTGCTTTCTCAATTTCTTGAGTGTTAGTGCTCTGCCGGGCAATAGGTTTTGTGGAAGCCTTCGCCACACCGTACTTGGTTGGTTTCACTGCAGTCTCTGAGGAGTAGGCGACCGTGGTTTCAGTACCATTACCAGAGTCGGAACCATGAAGAGCGGGCATGCTAGGCAGCGACACGATATGGTCTTGACTGAATGATCCATCCACGGTCGAGCGGTATTGCACCTCCTTGTCCGCTGTCAGGCGCACCAAACCATTCGTCGTTATCGTGTACAGGTTGCTCGAATACTCGGCATATAACTTTGACTTCGAGTCGTTCGGGACGCCAGCAGTCGCCGCGAGATTCACATCACGTCGCCACTGCATCATCTGCACGAACCGCTCAGTAGATGGCACGGTGTCCGCAATCTCCGGATATTTGTCGACATCGACGGCAATCTTCAACAAGGTTTCGGCGGCCGCGCGCATTGGGAAGTTTGAGATCTCGCATTCTGGGATCCCCGCAAGCAGAATAGAGGCGAAAATGGCACGACATGCGAGTGACCTTGACATCGCACCAATTTGTTGCGTCGTCGGGTGGGTGCCTGAAAACGGAAGATGTTGTACTTGCCGTCCGACACGCACGTTTGGAAGACCATGGTGTTGCGGGTGTACAGTTCGTAGACAACCGTGACTACCGAGGCATCACATTTTGTGTCGTTCACGAGCGCAAACGAGTTGGACTGAGGTGCCGCAGAGGCGATGGCCGCTAGCGTAAACGGCGTATTCTGTGCGTCTTGTGCAGTCGTATACGATGCTAAATATCCAATGATCACCACCAGTACGCGGAGTACGCGGAGTACGCGGAGTACAGAGCAGAGAGGTCATTGGAGACAGTAGGCCAATGAGTCCGCCTCAAGAGTGGCGAACAAACCAATTGTCAATTTCCACTGTGGCTGCTATATCCGGGATAGGTAGCTCTACAGCATGCACGGTTGCCTCCCGGTGATGAAATCGTAATTGGAGTTGTTGCCAAAACCTCTGCTACTGGCAGATGGAGATGGTTTCTAACGTATCATATTTTTGCCCTAGCGAAATCGACGGTAAAAATGTTGACCTTATGAGGTGCTGGGGTAAGTCAGTGGCCTGATGCTCATGTGAACACCTTGTTGCTTTTTTATTTACATAACCTTACATAGAACGCAATACATGTATCCGTGAAAGTCTTACGCAGTACTAGTATCAAGAACGGTAGCAATTGCAGCCATTACAGGTACTTGAAACACGTTCCAGTTCCTTAGTTGATAACCACTCGAAGTTGGGTCAGTCGGCCCGAGATTTTCGGTCTTATTGCTGGAAACCGCCTCCGAGGTAGAGTCGCCCGATGCTGATATTGATCATACTTCTCCTTCACCAATATTGACAGTCTGGATACCGGAGCCACTGCCAGATCATCGGGTCTGAGGCAATTGAGGATCCAACGCGATCTCCTCCTGACTGAACGTCCCGTTCACGGACGAGCAGTATTCGATCACATTATCGGAAGTGAACCGTAACAAGCCATTCACTGTGCTTTGGTAGAGGTTGCTGGCGTACTCGGAATAAAGTTCCGAGCGGGAGGCCCATGGAAGTCCGGCGGCTGCCGCCAAGTTGACATCTCGCCGCCATTCGACCATCCGCAGAAAGCGCTTAGTCGATGGGACCACATCCTTCGCGTTGGGGTAGATGTCCATATCCACAGCAATTTTCAGCAGCGTTTCAGCTGAAGCGTGAAGCATGAAGCGAAAAGCCCGAGAAACTGCACTCTAGGGTGTTCGCAAAAATTCCGATCGTAAAAAGCGCTCGACATGAGAGCGACCGTGCCATATCCTTGATCTGCTCCGGTGTCGGGTGTACTCCTGGATAGGGAAACATTTGATACTTTGCATCCAACACGCACTTCTGGAAGACCATCGCATTGCTGGTGTAAAGCTTGTAGGCTGTCTGGAGAATCGAAGGATCGCAATCTGTGTTCTTCGCGAGAACGAACGAATCTGATTGAGGTGTCACTGTATCGATGGGGGACAGCAAGAAGGTTGAGTCTTGGGCTACTTGGGCAATTGTCACGGAAATGGTCAATCCGACGAGCAGCAGGACCCGTAGCACCAACTGGAGTGGAGTCATAGATGTACTGCGCGATCAGGGACGAAGCGGTTGTGGTGTGATGATTGATGCGAAATTAAAAGTAACTCGTTAGTTTTTCGAGCAATCCTGTGGGAGTTCGAATCGTAGTGGGGCCGCGCAGCAACTTCCATCTGCATATGTTCCAGCACTTGCGTGAGCAAAACGTACGCCCCTTGAGTGGCGATCCAATGTTTTGCCGAACCAAGCAGATAAGAACACTTGTGTAGTTACACGTGTATTTTGTGGCCTGACCATTTCAATAGATTCTCGACCAGGATCGCAACCAAGTGGGTTGCTGTCATATGACAAGCAGGAATGCGGTGGACTTGTGATGAATTGCCAGGCTGTATCGGATACACTGTATTCCTAAACTCACTGATAAAAACAAATACTTTGAAGTATCTATCAAAACCCAATGCTGCATACGCTTTCTAGCGCAAGGCTATCTCAAAAGCTGACAGAGCGAAGATTGAAGCAACGACAAACGTTTGAAACTTGCCCCAGCAGAGCAACTGATCAGCACCAGATACGGAAGCAGACTTGGCAGGAATGTCAGCTGCTGTTCGTTGGCGTTTTGTGAATCTCATGCCACCAGAGCCTGAATCCGAAGTCAATATCGGCGATTCACCGCCAACAACAATAATCCCAGTAGCGCTGCCAGAACTGCTTTGACCTGGGATGTACGGGGGCAACGCGATTTCGTCTTGACTAAAGGACCCGTCGACCGTTAAACGATATTCAATCTTCATCTCGGCTGTAAGCCGAACTAAGCCATTTGTCGTAAGTGTATATAAATTGCCAGCAAATTCGGAGTAAAGCTTGGAATTGGAGTCGCACGGAAGACCAGCAGCATTCGCGAGGTTAACGTTGCGTCGCCATAGCATCAAGTGGATAAACCGATCTGTCGATGGGATGACATTCAGCGCTGTGGGGTACTTCTCCATATCCATACTAATCTTGAGTTCCGTTTCAGCAGCAGCACGAAGTGGAAAGCCCGAGAAATTGCACTCTGGGATTCCCGCAAGTAACACAGCGAGGAAAATGGCGCGACATGCAAGAGATCGCCCCATATCACCGATTTGTTTAGTTGTCGGGTACGCCCCTGAAAACGGAAAAATGCCGAATTGTCCCTGGACCACACAAGTCTGGAAAACCATGGCATTCTGTGTGTAGATTTCGTAGATTTTCGCGGTTACCAAATCGTCGCATGTTGTAGAATTGACTAAAGCAAACGAATTTGAGTCAGGCGCTGCGGAGTTGATGGCAGTCAGAGCAAAATCGTCGTGCTGGACATCTTGAGCATTCGTCCAGGATATACATATAGCGGTCGCGATAAGGAGTAGAGCGTGGGGCATAGACTGAGGGGGCTCATAAGTACACTGATCTTCTGCGGGCAATGATCTTGGTGTGATCGGGAGGAAAAAATAACTGACGCCAAGGCAGCAAAGTCGAATGACAACGGTGTTTGTCATCTGGCAAGATTCCGGGGTGACCTGCACCGACATCTGCATCGCGTGCTGTCAATCGAAGACAGAAGGTGTCGTGTGCAAGGCCTCGGACATTCCAGACGTCTGTATAAGAACGACGTGACGGATAAGTAAGTAACTTCATACTGTGCGTAGAAGTTGGTCACGGAAAAAGCGGATCACAATTGAGGTTCAACCCTCCGAATGTTGTGATGGAGCGAGCTCATGGTTAATGAGTATCGATTCAATACGGTTCGGGGTACTTAATTTGCTTCGTGGTTTCTTTACAACACAATAAACCGGGACCACTAATTCCAAACAAGCAATCGGGATACCATTGATTCGCTTTTACCAGAAAAACTCACTTTGACATGAACCGCAAGAGTGACGCTACCTCCACTACATTATGCAGCTGTAAGAGTTACGATGATAAAGGTGACCAATGTCGCTGCAGTCCTGCTCCAGCAAATTTGTCCAGCAGCGTTAGATGTTGTATCCGCCACGCTACTTTTCTCAGTGTCGGGGACATCAATCCTTTGGTTGTCGACAGACCTGACGTCGAAGATGCAAATGACGATTCCAGTGTTTTCTCGTCCACGCTGTTGACAAAGTCTTCATTGCTACCGGAAACGCGAAGCCCTGGCACGTCGGGCATCGAAATGATCTCATCTTGGCTAAATGACCCGTCAAGAGAAGGCCGATACTCGATCTTCTGCTCTGTCGTCAAGCGGATTAATCCGTTGCTTGTAATCGTGTACAAATTGCTCGCGAACTCCGAGTACAACTGAGACTCGGAGTCACACGGCAGACCAGCAGTCTTAGCGAGATTAACATTGCGTCGCCAATACATCATGTCGACAAATCGCTCGGTTGACGGTATGACATTCGATGCATTGGGATATTTGTCCATATCCACAGCAATGTTGAGCTCTGTTTCAGCAGCAGCACGCAGTGGAAAGCCCCCGACATTGCATTCCGGAACTCCAGCAAGCAACACAGCTAGGAAAATAGCTCGGCAGGCAAGCGATCGTCCCATGTCACCAATCTGCTCGGTGGTCGGGTGTGTGCCTGAAAATGGGAAGATGCGGAACTGACCCTCCGCCACGCATGTCTGAAAGACCATGGTGTTGCGCCCATAAAGTTCGTAGATTGTCGCGGTCACGGATTTATCGCATTCTGTTGGGTTGACCAGCGTAAAAGAATCCGATTGAGGGGTTGCAGAGTCGATGGGAGCTGCCGTGAACTGCGCGTCTTGTTGATCCTCAGCATCGATCGAGGGAGGATGAACCCGACGAGAAGTAGCGTGCGAAGCGCGAGGGTGAGTAGATACATGAATACTTTTCTCAGTGACAGTCTTGAGCCGATACGTCAGTGGATAGTGTTAAGGAAGAACGCAAATGAACTCCCTCGATGTGTTAAAAGTATCTGCTGCCAACGTACCAACCAACCGGGTGTTCACGTATCATCAGCTGCCTTTTAGTATGTCGATCAAGACACATGGCATTTTGTGCTGGTCCTGCATTCCGATAAGACCGATACTCAGGTCAACTATGGGGAGTATACTCTCAGCTGACAGCCGTCAGATGCAATATCAAATAGAGATCTCTAATCCGCGGAGAAGCTTCATTGAAAACAAACATGTAGCTCTGGTGATGTAACGATCGTTAACTCATGTAACGCAGTGTAAGGTGAAAGGTAATGGGGCAAACACCCTCATCGGATCAAGCCGAGCTGCACATTGTTCATATTTTGGATCCATCACGACAACTAATAAAATGCAAAGGCCAGTGCCCATCGAACTAACCTTCAACTACTAACGAGACTCAAGAGCGACTACAACGCTATGAGCAGTGTGCTAAGAAGCATACTTGCCACTGCAGTGACAACTGGTGACTGCCAACTGTCGTTGCGGCGTTGCTCGCAGTGACAGTTGGGTTTTCGACCACGCTACTTGCTTCTCCATCACTCACTTGCGAATCGTCACCAGCAGTGACCACACCGACAGTCGCATCATAGTCACCCCCACCAACCCAGGAGCCGCTGGTCAGCTGATACTGCACTGTGTAATCCGACAAGACGCGGATGGACGTGTCGCTGACGGCCGCGGCCAAGTTCTCTTCGTACTCCTTGTACAGTTCCGAGTTCTCATCATAGGGACGCCCGCCTCCTTGGCCAAGTTAACATATTTCCTCCAGATTATCATCTCCTGGAACCTCGCAGCGGACGGAGATTCCGCCAAGTTCTGTAGTAGGTCGACGTGGATTTTAGCAGCGTTTCCACTGCAGCTTTCAATGGGAAACCGGAGATCGTACACTGTGGGAAGTTGGTCATCTCGACGCCCGTGAGGACATAAGTGCACGCTGTGGAGGTAGCAATGGCTTTGATCTGACTTGCTGACGGCTGCGTGCCTAAGAAGGGAAATATTTGGTATTGGGCGTCGCTCACGCACGTGTCGAAGAGGTCACGGTTCTTGTTGTAGATGACGTAGATCTTGCTGGAGACTGTGCTGTTGCACGCAACGTTGTCCACGAACTGGAAGGTGGTGGAGGTGGAGGACGCTGTATCAATGGGGGCCAACGTCCCAGCCGACGACGATAGAGAGGAGGAGGAACTGGTGAAATCAATGGTATCGGAGCCCACAGAAGTGGCCATAGAGCTGGAACCAGAGGGGGCCCCTTGGACTGTCAGAATTGCCAGCAGCAACGCGAAAATCGTCATTAATGTCATGATTCAAGTTTCGGATTGAGTCGTGTGCACACTGGTGAAGTGCGTTCAGAGCTCTGTGCAATGGCGAAATGCGAAATGTCGGCGACCAGAAACACTTGAGTCGGTGCCACGTAGAGACAGGAACAACATCAATGACCAGCATAACGTTCGACGATAAAGTCGGACAAACTCGTCAGTACTAATAGGATTGTCTATTACGATTTATTTGATATCGAGAATAAAATACATTTGAATACAAATTTGTATTTAGATATATTTGATAAAATAGCTTCATATAGTCTTATAAGAAGGGATATCTTCGGATCAATATGCCCTTTCTATGATATGATTGAAGCTGATCTTACTTGTTACCTTCGCTTCAGTGTCAACTGCTGCTGTCCAGTCTTGATCCATTGGTCATCGCCAACTGTACACTCCCTCACTGCGTCTACAGTCCACTCCAACGCCTTGCTCTCTGCAACGCCGGTGTAAGTCGCACATTTGGTCGACGAGAGGCGAGTTTTTACGCGGGCTGGCCTCCTGTTGAGCTTTTCTTTAACGGAGACTTCTCTGTAGAGTACAGATCTCAGCTCAACTATTCCAAGCGTATCATCCACTGCTGCGAACCACTGGCTGGCAGTCAGTGACACAACAACAGTCAGAGTCCTAACATGCAGTCTGCAACTTGCAGCTGTGCTGATGTTGGCGTGGCGATGACCAAGACGCTACATTAACAAGCTTATACTGTACTTACTTATTTCCACCCTCATGCATTCAAACGAAAGCGGAGACAACTACAGCTACTACTACTACTATACTCCATACAGATGAAGTGCAACCTCGTAATGTGTTGGACGTCCCGGATACGACCCCCTTTACACTTTGGCTTGACGACAACTCGGCGTCAGCTTCAACATTGCTGGTCTTGGTGTAGCCAGGGGTTGCATCGGTGCTGGCGTCCGTGATTACCAGGTCGAGTGCGTCTTCAAAGGGCTCGTACGAGCCGTTCGGTAACCGCACATCCACCGAGAGGTCCTTATTGACGCGAATGGCTGTCTCTCCTAGTGCTACATTCAGGTTGGCCTCAAACTCCGCGTAGATCTCCGAATCGCTGTCATGAGGCACACCAGCAGCTTTAGCTAGATCCACTTCGTATCGCCAAGTCAAGAGCTTCTGGAACACATCAACCGACGGAGCTTCGTCTTCGCGACCATCCTCTAGATCTACGCTGATCTTCAGCAACGTCTCTACGGCACTGACAAGTGGCATGCCGCCGATCGTGCATGCCGGGAGCTTCGCTTCAATGACGATTATGAACACAGCGACACAAGCATCTGACTCCGCCATGCTCTGGATCTGTGCTTGTGTTGGGTGCTTACCCATGTACGGGAAGATCTGGTAGTCCGATGCGGACACGCACAAGTCGAAGGCAGAACGGCAGTTGGAGTACAGAGTGTACACGCTGTGCACAATTGCGTCGCTGCAAACCCCGCTCTCAACCGATTGGAACGTTGACGAGTCCAGCTCGGCCGACGCAATGGGCAGTTCACCGTCATCCTCTGCACTATCAGTGCTGGGGTCAGTTTGAGCAACGGTGCTAGCGCTGCTGGATTGTGAAGTTCCACTTGCAGTGATGGTCGGGGCATTAGATGCTGTCGACTGGTTTGGGATTTCTGTAGCTGCAGTGGGCTTGGTTGATTTGGTATTAACAGTGGCGCTATCGCTCGTGATATCGTTTGGCACGGTTGTCGGTGCTATGGTTGGTGCCGCAGTGGTCGGAATGTCTGTCATCGTTGGTGTCGTAGTAGCTGGAGTCTCTGTTGTTGCTGTCGTAGCAGCTGGGGTCTCTACTGTTGCTGTCGTAGCAGCTGGAGTCTCTATTGGTGCTGTCGTAGTAGCTGGAGTCTCTGTTGTTGCTGTCGGGGATCGGTACCCCATTCACTGTCGTCCGGAGCCGTCGTTTCTTCAGGGAAGGTGATTGTAAGACCTGACACGTTTGTATTCAAGCCACTGGACTCCTCACCAACCTCTTCTGATAGTCTGGGTATGGCTTCATTTACCACAAACGAATCATCTTCAACCGCGGGTGACGGGTGAACGTGTCCGCGAATGCTTAACTCGTCGTATTCAGCTACGCCAATGCTGCCAAGCCTCGCCAACTCCAGAAGCAACAGTAGCGCCCAGGGTGCAAAGAGCTGTTTGGTCCGCATTGCGGTTCCGCTGAAGCAACGACAATCTACTCACTTGCTGGGGTAATGTAGAATGCGCTATAACTGACTCGCCAAACCTAGGGGCACAAGTGGCTGGAGCCTCTCGGGTGAAAAGTGTATCTCCTGTATCACAGCGAGCTTCTCATGTGTTCGGCGCTTGCACTTCGCGCCAAGACGGGGCATGATCAGGCTCATGACATAGTAGACGTCCGGCATCATTAACCGGGCGAGCCTGGTTCCAGCTGTGGTGTAGAATGCATAGTACTCCTTTTCCGATGCACGGGAATACCTCGCGTGCTGCGCATGAACCTCAGGATGAAAATAAGGAATGCTAACAACGCTGGCCTAGCGTCGCGTTCAAATGATGAGCAGGATGCAAAGACACCATGTTGTTAGCAGGTGCATGGGCGATTGGAAATCGGGAAGCTGGTCGCGACCGGCTCGCTGATGCATAGCCACTGAATCTCGACCTGAAAGAACTTCAAGCAGTTCGAGAAAGAAATATTGATTATCGACGCGATAAGGTGTCGGCGACTACAGATGGCTGTGCGATACGAGTGGAATGGATGCATGCAGGGTTTACGGCGTGAATCACGCTCGTGAACTCTGTAAGACACGGAGACGGTGGACCAGTGCATGCTCCGAACGTTCAGGTATCAGCCGCGAGGCTTACTGAGCTCGGTGGAACCTCCCGTCATCGGCTGGAGTTCAGTGAACAATACTTTGTGCCATCTCTTCAATCTGAGGACAGTCTTCAAAGGGAGTTATAGTGGACCGTAGGAGACATTACCAGCTCTGGTCAGGTTAGTGCGTTCATACTGAGCTTTCAGTAGTGACTTGCAGCATGCTATGAAGACTTGCTGTGTCACTTCAACGTGTTGAAGTACTTGATCCAATGCCTGTACTTTTGGTGTTACTACTTCTTCATATGCACAGTGTACACGTCAGGATTGCCTATATAGTAGCGATCTCTTGGGGCGATTTATTGTCACAGCAGCAGACGCGTATCACGAGCGCTCGCAGAGGCATCTTCGATGAACTCGTTGGCTAACCTGCGCATTTTCTTGTTCGCCCGTAACAACTCCAAGATCAGTATTTGACGCTGATCCTCCAGCAAAGTCTTCACAGATTGCTCAGATGCTAGTTTTCTCGACAATTCTTCCAGCTCCAGGAATTGTGCGTCCCTGCCAACGTCCTCTGCATTCAGCGACTCCAGGCAGGTTTTCAGCTTGACCTGTAGTGCCACCACCGCTTCCTCGTTTCGTTCAACTTGCCATATATCGACGTCAACTTCTCGTGCGACGCGTTGGATACTCTGGGTTGGATGACATATCGCAAGCATTGATGTAGCTCTTCTTGTCTTTTACTCCACCCTTGGGCGACCACAGCAACAAGTGCAGCGTCACACCACCTTTTCTCCTGGTTTATTGATACAGTCAGCTCCTTGAGGCCATTCAAGTGCTGTGCTGCCCCATCACGTCAACGTCCATGATCATTTTGACGTAAGTCAGCGAATCCTCCATCGCTGTTTCATTCGTAGCAACTTGGTTGTTGAAGCGAGTATAGTCCTCTTCGTGATCCTTATTCACTCGAATCAACTCCTTGACAGTCTCAGTTGCTGTGTGGAAAATAACTGCGTTGTGGGGCCTTTGGCTTCTCGTGTCACGCTTTCCCGTGTTGTGTAATTCGGGTCGAATTTTTCCAGCAAATCCACAACATCGTTCTGTGAGACTCAGGCTTGACGCAGGGGTTAAGGGAAAACGTTCACGATGGTGTCCAGCACACTTGGAATTCTTGTCTTGTGAGCAATTCAAAAACACCTATAAGTTGACGAATATTCCGACGTTGTCAATTCAGCGGCAACATTAGCGATTCAGTTATGTCCCTCCTCGGTCATGGTAGCGAGTGGGTTTCGCTCTCTCAGTGGCATGTTTGGTTTCTTCCAGCAACTCCATGGCTAGCCGGTAGACAGCTTCGTTGGATGTCAACAAATCCACGCACAACATTTGTCGCTGAACCTCGAGGCGAGTGAGCGCAGATACTTCAGCATCCAGCTTAGTTTTCAGCTCTTGCAGCTCCTCGAATTGTGCATCTCTGCCAGCGTCTCCGCTGTTAAGCCAACCGAGTCGGCTTTTCAGTTTGGCTTGCAAAGCCAACATCTCATCTCCTTTCTGCTCCAATTTACCATATATCGACACCAGTCTCTCGTGCGAACCGCTTGGCTCTCTGCCACAGTCACGACGGTGAAGGTGCGAGTTGAGTTCTCCGTGTCTATTGGACCAGTCGTGGGCGATCAAAGTAGCAAGCACCGTGTCACGTCGTCGTTTCTCCTTGTTGATCGATATCGTCAACTTCTTGATCTGGCTCAGGTGATCCGCTGTCCCCGCCTTGTCAATATTCACAATCAAATTGACGTATGCCAGCGAGTCTTCAATCGACGTCTCTTTTGAAGCGATCTGGTCGGTCAAGCGGGTATAGTCTTGGGTTAAACGTTTTCACAAGATCTTCGTTCATTCGCACCGATTTCGCGAGAGTCTCTGTTGCTTCTTGAAAGATGATGGCATTGCGAGAGTGCTCAGTCTTTATAAAGACAACATCGGCAGCCTGATTATCAGCAGCAAGTGCTCGCGATAGTTCATGGTTGACGTCTTGCCTTGTATAGCAGCTTTGAACGGTCTCCGATTCTTTAGTATCATGTGTGGGATCGATCGACGAAGACTGATTGTGGCGTGCAGACAATCGAAGAGAACGACTTCGTTCTTGTCGTGCTGAGAGTGTGTCGCCTGGGTGGGGGTATGCAATGTGCTCGGGTGTTTCTGTTGGATTTAAGCAAGCAGAGAAGGATCTATAGACTTCCCTTCGTGGACTTTGCACATTCAGCGGCTCTTGTTCGGGTTCTTGGAAATGATTCACCTGGGTTTCTAGTTGCTTCACGCGCTGCGTCATTCCTTCTGCCCAGTTACGAATACACTGCGGTAATCTGGCTTCTGGATCGAGTGTAGCAAGAGCAACCGGACGTTTATTTTCAGGTGCGGGGTATTCAACCTCAGATAATGGTGAAGACGGAGACTGCTCTTTACCACCGTGAGCGTCGAGCCGTGGACGTTTCACGGTTCGATCACTATCGTGATCAAGTCCAACTTTGCTCACTGTCACTTTCCGGGTTGGACTGCGAATACTCTGATTCGACGTCGATTGCTGAACCGGAAAGTTTTGTCTCCGTGTGTTCCCTCAATCTTGCGTACGCGAAGCACTGTCGATATCGTCGTTCTTCCTCCGGGTCATCTTGCAGCATTTTCATCGACACCTTCTTCATAGCCAGCCACCGTTTAAAATTCAGCTCGAATTCTGCCATGGTCTCATAAGGCCTCAGCACCACTGCAATTGGACTGAGCTTGCTCCCAGCGAACATATCTCCATTAGGCCCAAAGTACTCCATCCTGGCCAAGAACTGGTCGGTATTCATGACACTCTTGGCCAGCAATTCTTTGCGACTTCGAACCCCTTGGTACTGGTGTCGTCCTGCCGGTTTAGCCTGGCCGCCACCTTCAGATCTTGATACAGCAGATTCGTCTGCCGTATCCTCACGGCTATTAGAACTAGAGACCACGGACTTTTGCAACGTCGAGCCAACGTTTGCGATGCTTCGACGTCGCAGTTCCCACGCCCTGGAGTCTGCAAAATCCAGTCGGAAACGACGTTCGACGTTCGGTTCTTTGCAACGACAGTAAAGTCACATTCCTCCTCTCTAACCAGAGATTAAAGCTCTCTTCGTACTGCTCCAAGGTCTCATTTGGCAGCAGAAGTGCTGAATTGGTCGCGAAGAAGAATCGCAGGTTTGTGCCCTCGCCATCTGCTCTTCCTCTTGTAGAAACTCCTCTAGTGTCATTGGATGCATGGCTAAAAGCTTTCTCACAGGCGACTGGCTAGAGGGGAAGATGGTGGCGATAGTCTCTTCAGCCAGCGGATGTCTTGCATGGTCGACGCTTCTTCACGACTGTGTGAAATTTTCTAAGATCGCATTATGCTCAGAACGAAAACCAGCCAATCGCTTGATTTGAAAACTAAGCTTCAATGTGGAAAGGTATCCTTGATACATTTGACACATTGACCAACTCACCACCGCCAGCTTAATCAGTCATTTGCAGTGCCAGTGGATAACGCTCATGCATGCAAAGACCTAACACGTGGGCTTCTGGTGTTACTACAGCAGCTCGACCAACATTTTGTGAACTCCCTTGTTCGACCTCAAGAACCCAACGCAGACACTTTGGCGTTGATTCTCCAGCACAGACAGCACGTCTAACTCGTCTTTCAACTGGTCTGCCAGTTTTCCAGCTCCTGGAATGTATCATCCCTGCTTGTGTCCTCAGCACTCACCCAGCTGAGTTGGTTCTGTAGTTTGGATTGGAGAACTGCAACTTGGTCACCTTTCTGCTTCAATTTGTCATACATTGCCATCAACTGTTCGTGGGACGTGCTTGGGGTCTGGATTTGAATATCACTCTGCAGGAGATCGTCTAGTTCCTCTCGTTTTCCGACCCAGTCATGGGCAATCATAGCAGCGAGCACGGAATCACGACGTCGCTTCTCCTTGTTGATCGACACCGTCAGTTCTTTGATCTGATTCAGGTGCTCCGTCGTCCCCGCTTTGTCGATGTCTGCAGTCAAATTGACGTATGCCAGTGTGTCTTGGATGGCTGTTTCGTTGGTGGAGATCTGATCGTTTATGTGAGTGTAATCTTCGACCAAACGCTTCTTCTTGGGATTATCGTTCACTCGCACTGATTCAACAAGAGTCTTTGCTGAATGAAAAATAGCTGCATTATGAGGCAGCTCAGCATCCTTCTCAGTCTTGATCATAATCTCATCAGCATCCGGTCTAACAGCAAAAACTGCTCCTCTGGCTCGTGGCTGCATTCTTCCTTTTCAAGCTGCTGTGGATTGGCATCGCTCATCGGTCCATAGACTATTTTAGAGTCATCCACCGTCGAAGGTGACTCATTTACAGGTACACACTGATCTCGCTCTGTGCTGGAAGAGGGTATTTCGCCTGGCTCGAGGCTGTCCGTGTGCCCTGGCATTTCTGGTTGCTCGGACGAAACAGTGGAAAGTTCGTTCTCGCCAGCGTCGTCCCCAACAGGATCCCGCAGAACACTTACTTGCCGCTCAATTTCTTGGAGTCGATCCTTCATTTCGTCTTCTAGCTTCTGCATGCTGCGATTCTTCTGGTCAGCCCAGTTGCGAATGCATTGCGGCAAGTCAGGGCAATCTAACCCGGAAGATTTGCAGTCATGCCCACATTTCTGACTCCTCTTTGAGGCGTCTGGGAATGACGAAGACGATCGCCGCGTTTCTTCGTTAAAATCAAACCGATGACGCTTCTGGCTGCGGTGATCAGTTTCGCTTGAGACGCTTCTCTTCCGACTTCGACTTCGACTCCACGAACGACGTCGCAATGGGCTCCGTGAACGACGTGATGTCGACTTGTAGCTGGGTCCTTCATCCCCCTTGTCAGGTATCGTATTCTAGCGTAAGCGAAGCATTGTCGAAAGCGACGTTCTTCCTCCGGATCGTTCCGTAACATACTCAACGTCACGTGTTTGTATCTCAGCCACCTCTTGAAGTGGATCTCAAACTCTGCTGGTGACTCCTGAGGTTTCAAGACGATTGCAATCCGTTTTAACTTCTTGGTGGCCAAGTACATGTCGCCATTGGGACCAAAGTACTCCATACTCTTCAAGAACTCATCGATACTTAAAATGCACGTCGCCAACAGCTCTTCACGACTGCGCGTTCTGCGAGATTGGTATTTCTCGGACCCAGTGCTTCGTTGCAGTTCCCAGGCTCTTAGCACTGCAAAGTCCAGTCGAAACTGACGTTCAAGGCTTGGTTCGTGTAGTGTCAAGTGTCTCTTGTTCAACCAACGCTTGAAACTATGTTCGTATTCCCGCAGCGTTTCGTCCGGTCTCAACAGTGCTGGTATGGGTCTTGACGAGGAATTCCGCTCTTCTTCTTGGTCTCCCTCCTGGATGAACTCTTCCAACGTCAGTGAACGTATTTCTAGCATTTTGCCAAGTAAGCCCTTCTGGAAAGCCTTAGCTTGTCATCGTCTGCGGTGCTTCGAGAGCTGTTGTTGAATCTTACTTTAATCAAGATTAAAAATTATGGATACCTCGGTCACCATATCTGGCGATTAGCGAAATGTAGACACAGTACCGTCTTTAAAATATGGGCGACCAACGTATCCACAGAATCCTCTCCAAAGCATCTCGATAGCCAACTTGTGGACTGTATCATTAACCTTCAACAGGTCAACGCACAACTATTGACGCTGATTCTCCAACCGAAACAATGCAGAGAAGTCAATCGCCAGTTTGTCTTTCAACTCTTCCAGCTCCTGGAACTGAACATCCCTGCCAGCGTCGTCAGCATCCAGCCAGCTCAATCGGTTCTTCAGTTGAATTTGCAGCGCCGTCACCCTCTCGCCTTGCTCATTCAGCTTCCTAAATACTGACATCAACTTCTCATGCGACGCATTCGACATTTTCTCGCGGTCGCCTTTTCTCGAGGAGGCGTACCCATTACCATCGTCCGTGGCTGAGCTTCGCATGTTCTTTACTTTTCTCTCGAGCTCTTGGAAGCGGCAGTCTACATGGTCTTCTAAATGCCGCACACGCAATGTCATTTCCTGAGCCCAATTCTGAATATCCTCTGGCAAGATACTGGTATCTAGGCCCAAAGATTTAGACTCAGCATAACGCAAACCGTCTACCGAGGAGGACGGCGAAACGCCAGCGCCACCAGAATCAAGACGTGGACGTTTCTGGTTTCGAGTGTTGCCATGATCGCGGCTAGATGCATTATTACTGATGGCATTGAGAATGTCCTACTGGTCCCTATGCCTGAATATAGGGATGTGGCTGCCTCCTTTTCCCGCTCTAACTCTCTAACTCTAGCATACGCGAAACATTGCCGATAGCGACATTCTTCCTCCGAGTCGGCTTTCAGATTTTCATCGTCACTTGCTTCATATCCAACCACCGTTGGAAATTGATTTCACACTCATGAAGCGTCTCGTGTGGTCTCAATACCGCCGCAATTTTTCTCAATCTAGTCCCAGCGTACATGGCTCCATTTGAACCAAAATCTTTCATTCCCCACCTAAATTCCTCTGGAGGCATGAAGCATGCCGCAAGAAGTTCATCGTGGCTTCAAATTCCTTGATACTGATGCCTCTTTGTGGACGAAGCAGCCCTTTTGTCTTGAGATCTCGACGATTTGTCTCTCTGGTGCTCAGTTGTGTCGGTCGCAGATTTTGAGCTGGTATTTCTTTTGTATTGCAGCTCCCAGGCTCTCCACGCAGCAAAGTCTAGTCGGAATAGACGCTCAACTCTTGAGGCACTTTGCAACGACGCTAGAATGAGGCTCCACTTGTCCAACCAACGTTTGAAACTTTTTCGTACTGGTCGAGCGGTTCATTTGGCCGCAAAGGTGTCAACACCTTACACCGTTGCGGGTTGCGCGTCTCGACTTTCGTAGGCCTGCTGAGATAGCATCCCTCGAAATTTCAAACATCGGGTGTAGCAGTACACTTACAACCTAGGAGATCCCCTTTTCTTTCAGTCCTCCACATACAACACACTCAAGCTGTCGTATGCATTCACCTGGGCGGCCTTCGTAAAAGCTCGACCCCTCAGCTCTCCACTGATAGCTATCCCTTCGCAAAGCTTCCGGAGAAATGTGCGTTGTTTTGTAAGATCGTTTGATTAAACTCGCGAACATGAATACTATCCGGGATATCGTTGATCAACCTCTCAAGAAACTTAAAAACAGGGTTATTCGAATCAATTGCTGCGATAACGTATCCTTCAAGTTCCACATTACGACATGCGTCTGGGAAAAGTGCTTGACAAGCTTGAGCAGTCGACCATCCACAGTTTTCGAAAAAATATTCATCGACTTCCGATTTCATCTCTAAGGTGGAGTATAGGTACTTGGCGATTCCCACGAAGTGCTTCTCAATAGCGAGCTCCAGTATACCTTGACGTGCAAGCCGTGAAAAGCTCTTTACGGAGTCTACATATAACGTATCGAGTAAATCTGACGTAGCAACTTTTGGGGTATCTCGATCGTAAGAATGTCTGCGGTGCAGTTGGAAAATGTACTTGAGCGCGTCCGCAACTGTCTCTTGAATATCGCCGTCTGTATAATCGCTCTCCAGCTCCAGAATGAGATATCTAATAACCTCTAATTGACTTTTGGTTACCGCATAACTTTAGGATGAAGGATGGAAGACGAGCGTGTTGAATTTTACAGCAGGGATCGTCCACTTGATCTGTTCGTAGACGTTTGCGTGTGGGGTCTTCTTCGACCGGGGTTAGCTTCCCCTCTCCGACATGTTGAAGTATGAATTAGGGGTTCATTGATATGTTACTTATTTACGGTTTAATACCTACCTTAGATACACAATAAATGCTATCCTGAAGCCCTTTTGTTTTGTTAGCTTTTGTTTGATACAATGCAGAAGAAGAAACTGCTTATTAGGTGTTTGCTTCTGCCTTAATGCCTCAATAAAAGAAGGGATGTGTTACGCTGCGGTGAAATCAGAAAATTGTTGCCCTAACAGTATTGCCTTAACAGTTTATAGAGGTGATAATAAAGAGGAAAATAATAAACGCTTAATAAGAAGTTTTTCTGCTTTTTTTCTAAAGTAACTTATGAAGCGTAAGTCGACAATTAAATCAACATTTTTTTAAAATTGAAACATGTTGAAGTGGATACGATCGTTTAGCCGATTAGTATCTACTTCCTGAGTGCCCTTCTTGGTTGAGCTCTTCCTGACAAGGTAGTTCACAACTCATTTCTCCACCAATCCCACCATGGCTCTATACGATGCGCGCATCTGCGAACGACTCCTCAGCATTTTAAATGCCGATTCGCTGATCAGCATGGTCGCGCATTCAGCGCGTTCATGGACGTGAGTGACATCATGGGTCACCGCGCTCTCGTTCAACGTTTCCTAACAGGAGACACTCCCGAGCCTGTTCTGTTCCAGCCGACTCTAACGTGACGACTGTACACGCCATACTCGTCCGCGAGGACGAAACCTTCGGCCCCGAAACCCAAACAGTACGCCGTCGAATCTACATAAAGTATGGACGGTCAAGAGAATGTTCCCCGCTATATGCACGTATTCCTATCGTTCTCTGTATACTTTTACCATCGGTAACGTGGCGTTAGGAACGTTCGCGTCCTGATGGGCTTGCAGACTGCAATGCAGTTGGTTTGGTAACCAGGATGTGTGTTCCGATAAGGAGGGCAAATGTCTCTCACTTCTTTCCTGCACGTCGCGACGATTGTAGCTGGTAATCCAGTCCATCTCATGAGCCGGTACTAACGCTGTACCATTCGAAGCGAGAGCTTTGAGATCGGTGCAAAGTTTCATGCAGCCGTCGGAGCTGCGGGATTAATAGGCGGTGGGACTCGCCTGTCGATGTAATGGAAGCCACCGGCTTGCTGGCTACATGCGTCCACCGAGTCCCAATTCGAAAGAATGCAAAGCTTTCACACCACACGTTCGGTGCTTCGGACGGGAAGAGACTTTCGCTTCACGTGCTGAAATGCCGCAAGTATCGACTGTACGTGCCGCGCGACAGCACCTTGGAGAAAAATCGAGGCACGTGTTTCCCTCGCGTTAAACTGGCACTAAGTTGAAATGAGTAATCATATGTACATGCAGATCGTTTCGAGCAGGTTCATACCTGTTCACGGTCACAGAGCTTCTTGTCGCCGTTGCCATTCACGAAATCTCCAGTGCCATTGCCACAGAATTGCTGCCATAGAATAATCCTGCCCCATCACTGTGCGATCAACAGTAGCAACACTTCCTAGGGTGGGTTTGCGCGACCGGCAATTACAGCCAACTTCTAATTTACTGCTTCCAGCGTGCTCGCCTTGTGCTCTTCTAGTGATACCACCATGATCTACAGCCGCTCCCTGTGCGCTCAACGCAAGCACCGCATACTGTTCAACCTCGAGGGCGGTCAACTGTTATTGATCCACATAATACCAATTAATACCTTGCAAATAATTATCCATTCATCGGCATCGCTACGCTGCTGCATATATCAATCCATGAGCAGCTTGGCGCTATTAGTACACGACTTAGAGTCAAGTTCTGTCATGCTTCGGCTCCCAGTAGTTGATTGAGGCGACGACGACTGTCGATCTCTTGGGGTTTGCTTAAGATCTTCTCTAGTGGTCAAACCCCCACTCACGTGAGACTCGCCAGTTGAAGAGGTGAACATTGGGACCTTGTGTTGAGTTTTCAACAACGTCATATGGTAGCTCAAACGCGTCATGAGCTCGTCAGCTTCATCCAGAAGACACAACAACTCGTCCAGAAGAGTCGACACCATTTTCTTCAAGATGGAGGCCGTTGGGCGTGGAAAAATGCTGCGAGACGAACTCTGCGGTGTCCTGGATAGTCGAGTCGAGTATTTGTATCGAGCGACGATACCATCAAAGAAGTTTGTTCAAAACTCTGTTGCAATGATTACCAAGGAGGATGGCGAAAAACTCGCTGGATTTGATCAGGAGGACGTGAGTTTTCGAGGTCTCAAGCTCACTGTCGTTCCCTCGGCCATATTTTCAATGGAGAATATTCAACGTTTGAACTTGTCCTCGAATTCCTTGACACGATTCCCTGGCGCACATGTGGTTCGGGAACTTTCGTATTTGAAGTATTGGTGCTGTGCAACAATCTTTTACATGTATCGGAAGACATGCTGGCATTAGTATTGACACCTCGGTTGTGTGAATTAGACTTGCTCGACAATCGCAACGCACAGCATTAGTCGTTCCTTTGATGATTGTCAATTTTACTTTACGCCGTCACTTTGATCAAGTCAATTTGGGTCGTTCCAGATTGTAAATGTGAAACACTTAATGGCACGCTCTACATTCAATTCTGGAGCTGCTCGCACACCACCAGCCAAGCCACTGGCCATTCAACCATCGAAAGTTGCAGCGACCTACAGCTCCCGTCTTTCGTCAGTAAAGCATCATGCCGCGTAAGGGAGGCAAACGCGTACGTATACACACAATATACACACTCTTCCGCATCTGTCCGTGCAATTTATACCTCTCCTAACACTTTTATTCAACCTCTTATCCCCTATACAGAGGAAGACACGCACCCACGTGGTGGAAGTTCCTGGTAATGAGAAGGATGACACACCCATGAGCTTCGTCTTCAAGATGGGAAAAGTGCCTAGTGTTGTGAGCACTCTGGTGCAGGATATGCGTCGTGTTATGGCCTCACACGGCAGACAAGCTGCGGGAGAAGCGCAAGAACACGCTCAAGGACTTTGTGCACGTGGGAGCCCCATGGGCGTCACGCACTTTATCTTCTTCACTAACACGGAGGCTGGCACCAATCTTAAGATTGCACGTATCCCTCGTGGTCCGACGCTGAGCTTCAAGGTGGTCAAGTACTCACTTATGAAGCACATGCACTTGGTGCTCAAGCGTCCGGTAGACGCGTCATTGGCAATGAAGTCGAAACCTCTTGTGGTGCTGAACAACTTCACAGCACCAGATGACCACATCAAACTCATGAATGTGACGTTCCAGAACATGTTCCCAGCTATTGATGTGCAGACAGTGGCGCTCTCGGAGTGCAGACGTGTGGTGTTGTTCAACTACGAGAAGGAGACGGACACGGTCGAGTTCCGGCAGTATGTGGTCCGTGCGGCACCTCTAGGACTTTCACGCAGTGTGAAGACTATTGTCAAGGCGAAGGTGCCCAACCTGAACAAGCTGGAGGACATCAGCGAGTACGTGCTGGGTAACGGAGCTGGTATTGGATCGGCTTCGGACAGTGAAGTGGATGACGAAGCGGCCTATGTGACGTTGCCTGACTCGTTCCGTGGTCGCGGTAACCGTAAGGCCGAGAAAAGTGCTGTGCGACTGACGGAGATTGGACCGCGTCTCACGCTAAGCTTGACTAAAGTTGAGCGCGGAATTTGCGAAGGAGATGTTTTATATCACGCCTACAAGACGAAGACGCCTGAGGAGGCAGCAAAGGCCAAGGCTAAGCACGAAGCTGCTGTGGCGCTTAAACGCCAGCGTCGCGAGGAACAGGAGACTAATGTGGCAAAGAAACAGGAAGTCAAGGATGCTAAAAAGGAGCGCAAACTCGAGCGGAAGCGGAAGCGTGAGGAGGGCCAAGGAAATGACGACGAGCTGGACGAGACGACAGCTCATACTGGCGGCAACGATGACGATTCGGAGCTGGACGATGCCGAATACTACCGCCAAGAGGTGGGTGAGGAGCCGGATACGTACATGTTCCCAGACAAGGACACGAAAGGACCGAAGGGCAAAAAGCAGGAGATCACCAAGCCTGCGCCACGTCCACTGCAGAAGCCCTCGGAGGTGGCAGCCTCGGACAAGAAGAACCGCTTTGTGAAACCTGGCTCCAAGGCTCCCAAGGGCCAAGTGATTCGCCAGCGCCAGCCTAAGAAGTAGAGAACCACCTCCCATACTCCCGCACGCCGTTTGTTCATGGGGACACTAATCTGCTTTGCTAATAGATTTCATTGCCATCTTTCGATACATGATCGCTACTACATGATCTTTATCCATCTGGATATGTTGCTAGCTGAAACATCACCTTCAGTACAGGGAGCAACTTTTTCGTGTTCCTTTTCCATGATCACTCGTATTCTTTTCAGGTTCGGTGCCTTGATAACCATTTCTCCAACACACACGCTATACTAAACTAGCCTACCTTAGCCTACTTATCGAGCTCAATGCTCAAATACGCAAAAGATGAAGAAGAGGCGCCCGGCGAAGGCCAGCACTAGCGCTCGCTTCACCGTCTGCCAGGAGGGGGCTGTAGTGACGGGTGCTGCTGGTGCTGCTGCTTCGGGTCGCTCATCGGGATGGGGAAACGATCGCGACGGCCGCCTTGCGGGACACCGCCAGGACCACCCAAGTTCTTCGGGTTCAACCCTGCCAGACGCTGAGGTGGTGCCTGCAGCTTGCGGTCACCCCCGTCCATGGCGTAACGCATCCCTCCCACTTTGCTCTCCTCCTTAATAGGCCGGCCAGGCATTCCTCGACGGCCATCTTGCTGCATGTGAACTGCCTGTGCGTGGTGCTGAGCCTGCATCTGGGCTTGCATTTGCGCGTGATGGTGAGCCTGGGCTGCCTGAGCTTGTGCCTGTGCATGCGCTTGTGCCTGAGCTTGGGCGTGAGCTTGAGCTTGCGGGTGCTGTGATTGCATCGGCTGAGCTTGCTGCGGATGCTGCATACCAGGTACCATGCCACCCATAACTCCACGAGGCATCATGCTGCCGCCGTTCATTCCAGCGCTGCGGCCCATGCCTCGCATCATGTTCATACCAGCACTGCCTACAGGCATTCCGCGCGCCATACCGGTGCTTGTCTCTGGGCCGCTAACACTCATCGCTCCTGAAGTCGGAGCACTGCCCATACTCATGCTCATGGGAGCGTCTGGGTTGCCACCACGCAGCATGTGTGCCATCGGTACGCCCTGGCTCACAGGTGCAGCACCATTTGGCTGAGGGGCAGCGCCACTTGTGTGGGCGCAGCCTGCTGCTGCGCTTGGTACTGCGTCTCAGCCGTCGGTCTCGACGAGAACGTCGGCATAGGGGATGTCGTGGGCGGCTCCGAAGGGCCTGGGGCAGAGTTAGCGCCAGCCATACCAATAGTGGACTGGCCTGTTTCCCGAACACGCAACAGCTCCAATCGTTCACGAATAAATTGCGCGTCTGCACCAAGTTCAGCTGCCTTCTGGTATGCGTCACGAGCATCACTGGTCTGATTGCACGTGTCATATAGTGTGCCGACGTTATACCACACTTCACAAATGTTGGGGTTGATGTTGATAGCACGTGAATATGCGTCCAGTGCGTCCAAGTGCTGGTTCAGCTGGTAGAAAAGTACACCCAGTGAGCACCACACATTCGGGTTTTGCGAGTCTGTTGTCACAGCGTGCTTGTAGGAGTCGTATGCCTCCTCAAACTCCTGCACAGCCATGTAGCATCTGCCCAGAAGATACCATCCCTTGCCGTCCTGTGGGTCGATAGTAACAGCTTTCTTCAAATAATCAATAGCGGGCGGGTGCTCGCTGTGCTTGAGACAAAGCCAGCCGAGCTGCTGCAGCGGCTTGGCATTGTTCGGATTAAGCTCTGCCACCTTCAGATAACTGGACTTGGCCAGCTGAATCTCGTCCTTGAGCTCGTACACGTGTCCAATCTGCGTCCAAATGTCACTGGCCATCTCCGTAGTCTGCACGTTGGCCTGCACATCGTGCAGTACCGACTTAAGTCGCTCCAAGGCACCTTCGTAGTCTCCACGTTGCTTGGCGATAATTCCCAAACGGAATTTTACCTCCAGCGCCATGTTAAAGTTGGGTTCAAAACGCAGCACAGCCTCGAACGATTCCTGCGCGTGCTCCAGAGATCCCAGACGTTCGTAGAGCTGGCCAATACCATACCACATGTTGGGGTCCTTCTGACTCATGGGGTTGTTGTACATGGCGTACTGGTAAGCTGTGTGAGCGCTCGTGAGGTCGTTCATCATAAGACAGCAGTAGCCCAAGTGGCCCCAGGCGTCCGAGTTCTGTTCATTGAGCGACACGAGGCCACGGAAGCAGTCGGCAGCCTTGGTGTAGTCCTCCACCTTCTCATAGCAGCAGCCGATGGCGAACAGCGCCGTGGCGTTCAGTCGGTTGTGAGACAGCACCTTCTCGTAAGCCAGCATCGTGTTCTCGTCGTCGCCCATCATCTCGGCGATGCGGCCCAGCGATAGCCAGGCCTCCTCGTTTGCGGCCGAGAGCTGGCGGCCAAGCTGTATAATAAATTGTGCCATTCACGACGTCAGGAATTAGTTAAGTGATATGTAGTGTACACGTGTCTCCTTTCGAGGGGAGTTTGTACACGAAGTGGAATCTTGTATTGTTTAAGGTTCGTACCGTGCTGTTTTCTTCCATTTTCGGGGTGGCCATGCGTATATCAAAAATCCTCTCGCTTTTTCTCTTGTGTGTGTTGAGCTGCGCTTTTGCGCTTCTGCGGTTCTCTTGGTGTCCTTCGCCCACTCCTGTGGACTCGTGTACGAGCCGTCTGTTTGTCTACTGCTGATTTGATGGTGGGCGGAGCTAGGGAGAGGGGGCACGACGGGACTGAGCGACAGGGGGATTGGGAGAGAAACTTGGGGTTTGTATAGAAACTTTCCATACAAAACACAAAACAGTAGAACAGAAACGGGCAATGCCGCACGCAGCGTGACGAGCGTGACCGACAAACATTACGCGTTTTCAACCAATCAATAACCCTTGTTGTGATTGCAGAATGGCAATCAAGCAACCACAAGACCAAAACGTCGACGGTTGCCAACTGGTGGATTGAAAGTGAGCACCAATCTGTCTAATGACCAGAGTCTCTATGCAGTCAGATAAGATGCTTCTTTTGGCTTTGAACTGTGGCAAACAAAGTTGTACTAATGTGAACGCAAGTTGCATCATGTTGCGTTCGTTTCTCATCTTTCGAATACATCATGGGCACGTGCTAGGATAGAGGCGCAGTCATTGACCCACGCTCTGTTGCTGTTACATCTGTACGTGAAGACACTGAGATCGCCTGGGCGTTTTTGGCAACGGGATGTCTATATCGGCGAATATGGTGGAGATAAATCCGTTCGATAAGAACACGGAAGCGCAGGTCCCTGAATACAGGCCCGATACCCTCAACACCATCAACTGAGACAGCTAACCCGGCCGGCAATCAAATCGCCCACCACAGCCACGCAACGCCTAATATAGCCAGCCATGTGTAACAAGTGTACCTTGCAATGGCCACCCGTCCTCTACAGCTGATTGCACACAGAACATCACCGCATGCGTTTCGCTAAGCCATATTTCGGTTCGACGGGCGTTATTAATCCAACACCCAGCAAGCATAGCATCCAATAAGCTCAAGGTGTCCCTAACTTACGAACAATCACCAACAATAATGAGACGCGTTTCGCGGTACAAAGTCCACGTCAGTGCTCTGCATTCAGGTGCCACAAAATTGGTACATCCAGAGAACTTCTTTATAGGGTTGTATTCCTTATAGAGAGGTTTTCTGTTCGTCGAATCTCGATGTCCGTCTCTCAGCGACCCGTTTGACACTTTGACATCATCATGTGGCGAGCTCGACGTAGCGTGTTCGCGTCGCTCAAGCCTCGCGCTACCAGTCGACGCCTCGTCGCGCACGATTATCCCGCCGCAGTTCGGCCGCCGCAACGACAATGGCGCGACTTTGGACTCTCGAAGCACATGGCTGCATCAAGTTCAAACCCATCTGGTCAAGTTCAAACTGAGGCGGCAGACACGAAGGTGAAAGACAAAGCGCCACGCTTCAGCCAGGGCGATGAGGCCATGAAAATCACGCGTGTGGGGATGTATGTGAACGTAGCTATGGCCGCGACCAAGGTGCGAGCTCGTATTAGAGGGGATACTAGGAGTTAAACAAGCGCACTGAATTGGACTGGACTGGATATTGCAGGGCATTGTCGGTGTGGGGATTCACTCGAGTGCGCTAGTGGCTGATGCTGCACACTCGCTATCCGACTTGCTGGCTGACGTGGTAACGCTGTGGAGTGTCCGAGTGGCGCGCCTTCCGTCCGATCCGAAGCATCCGTATGGTACGGGAGAATTGCTAGAATGCGCTGAGCACTGCTGACGGTGAGAAGATTCTAATGACCCTGTGCCGTTCTTGAAAAAAAATGCATAGGTTATGGCAAGTTTGAAGCCGTGGGGTCGCTCTCTGTTGGAGCAATTTTGGTGCTTTGTGGCTTTGGGATTGGTGCAGATGGTCTCCAGGTTTTGCAAGAAATCTGGAGTGGCGTTGCAGCTGCTGAGATAACTGATTTTAGTTTGCCGTACTTGCCAGGTATGTGGATAGCTATACAGATAGTAGATGAGTGGCAATAGCATGATGGATATTGATTCGTGAATTGTGGCAACAGAACTCGATCGAAACATGAAATGGGCACTTGCTATCAGTGCTGCTGGAGCGTCTATCGCTGCAAAAGAGGCGCTTTTTCATGCAACAGTAAAGATCGGGAAGCAGGCAAATAGCAAAGTGCTGATCGCAAATGCGTGGCATCATCGTACAGATGCGGTATCCTCAGTCGTGGCACTAGGCGGCATTGTCGGATCGATGGCAGGAGTCCCTCTTCTTGACCCAGGTGCGTTTAAATTATCACTCCACATAAATGTGGGGAATACACGAGCTAATTAAGTATTATTACATTGGAGTAGTTGCTGGTATAGCTGTTGCCGCAATGATCGTCAAAACCGGCGGTGAAATCTGTCTAGACAGGTGAGAATCCTCCATTACTCATTGATTCTGGTACACGTGCTACTGGATCAGACTAACCAAACAGTCGTGCAATGTCTAGTGTTCAAGAACTAACAGACAATACCGTAGAGGCAGACGTGTTAGAAACATTGAAAGAAGTGGTGAGTATCTCTAACAAGACAAAATGCTATCGAGCAAGACAACTGACATATTGCCGTGTTTATATGCGCAGTCCCGTAATGTCGATGATGTATTGCATGTCTCTCAAGTCCGAGCTCGACGTATGGGGCCCTATACGCTGGTAGACCTCCGCGTTCACGTATGTACACGCTTTTACCGATTTCGCTCGCAATGAGATGTATCTTGTACCTGACTGTTACTGTTACCTGTGTGTTTCTAGTTAGACGCCCGGACAAGTATTTCAATGGCTCAACAGGTAAGAAAGCGACTCATCTTTCTCCATTTTATTGCGATCTAACATTAAGTTTGACATATGTGCAGATCTCTGAGCGCGTACGAGCTCATATATTGCAGGAAGTGCCAGACGTTTCCGAGGTGCTGGTCCACATTGACGTCCAATTTGGTAAAGAGATCCTATTTGTCTTAATGATGCAATTAATATTTCCTAACGGTTTGAGTATGCTGCGGCAGGCCACTCGGGCTGTGCTGGAATGAGTCCAGACAACGTGGACAAAAGGATATCCGTCCGTACAGAGAAGTCAGGAGCGATATTTACAAGGCGTTAGCTACCATTCCTGAGATCACGGGAACGACGCACATCAACACCCACTGGTTGCCTCATCTTAATGGTCAGGGGACTGTCGTCGATGTCGCGATCATTGTCCAGCCAGACTTGAAGGTTGGCGGAGCACATGCTGTTGCGAAGAGAGCGAGGAGGTATGTTGGCTGATCCTGAAGTCTTAAAACCTGCACATTCTAACATGTCCGCTTTTGTTGCTTGACAGAGCCATTGAGGAAATTCCATACATTGCTGAAGCAGACATCCACCTGGAGCTCCAGGACGAGGACAACGAGCATGAACAGGTTTCCTAAGTGTAGATCCTTGTTGCCTATTTCATGCGACGTGTGCGAGAAACCTCTATGGATACCTAATCAATCACACGAATGTATCCAATTGTAAACATGTCCAAAGTACTTTGTTTCACAGTGCCTTACATATCCGAAGGTTAATCAAAACTTGCTTTATATTACTGATGAACACTGGTCTTCCTACCAAGCGTTTGCGCAGTTTGTTTTGCTATTTTCGTCCCGTTTTTAACCATTATCATTCATCGGTGAGCTTTGGCTAGTGCCAGAGTTTACTGGCTACCCTCGTGCCAAGTACACGGGGACACTCACACCTTGAACAATCGGAATCGCTGGCAGTGCAAGAAATCGGTTTGATCGTAATCTTTCACCGTTTTCAAACCAGCATTACGGTATTATTGTTTTCATGGTGAAGCCCATCAACTTTCCAAACCAAGAAGGAAGTTATAATATACGCGAAGCGGGAAGATATTTTCAAAACTATCGACAAATATCATCGAACGTTTTCTAAAATATCGCAGCTTTTCGAAAATAATGGTCGCCCGTTTAACGCCGCAAACCACTTTCTAACTGCCCCTGCAGTAAGCAACACCAGCGATGGCGGAGCGAGGTATTGGCATGGACTTCTTGCTGGCCAGCGCAGCTACCAGCGGGGCCTGCGTGGTGTCCAACCCCATGGAAGTGATCAAGACACGGATGCAGCTGCAGGGAGAGCTAGCGCACAACGTGACGCGTGGGCGGCTCCCATGGTGCAGTACCGGAACTTTGCCCACGCCTTCTACACGATCGGACGTACTGAAGGACTGCGTGGCATCCAGCGAGGGCTTGGCCCTGGTATCTCCTACCAGATATTCATGAATGGTCCTAGACTAGGACTCTTTGAACCGCTGCAGAAGGTCTTTGGCGCTACAGACCCAACAGCCTATTCATTCCCAGTACGAAACGTCTGCGCTGCTGCAACGTCAGGAATGATTGGGCGTTCATCGGCAGTCCATTCTTCCTGGTTAAAGCGCGGATTCAAGCGGCCAGTTCAGCTGGAAAGATCAATGCGCAGTATGCGTACAATGGCATGGTATGAAAAGAGTCTCAAGTACTTTCAAACTGACTGGTTTTACTGACGGAGGGTTGTTGGTATTGTTGTAGTGGGACGGGTTCCGACAAATTGTTAAGGCAGATGGACTGCTAGGATTGTATCGTGGTGCGACGGCGTCGATTCCTCGTGTTGCAGTACGTTGTTTTAAGTGCTTGAACTGATGAGGAGGTGGAGTGTTGATAAGCTGTTGCTGTTTGTAGATTGGCTCGGGTACGCAGCTGGCTACATACACACAGGCCAAGACGTTGGTGATTGCAGCGGGCTTTGAAGATGGCGTGCAACTCCATTTGGGCGGTAGGTGTTGCAATGCAGTTGCTGTTTTGATGGTGAATGTCGACGACTGATGTTAAAAATGTTTATAGCTAGCATCTTGACGGGATTGGTGGTGACGACAGCGATGAACCCGATGGATGTGGTGTCGACGCGGATTTACAGCCAGAAGGTGGTGAACGGCAAGGGCAAACTGTACTCTGGCGTCATGGACTGCATCATGAAGACCATGAAGAGTGAGGGTATTCGCGGCTTCTACAAGGGCTGGGCAGCTCACTACATGCGGCTTGGTCCCACACAGTCTTCACGTTCCTCTTCTGGGAGGAAGCCAAGCGACTCGCTGCCGAATTTGGATACTAAGTAGATGACAAATACCGAATCACAGACGCGCAGATAGACGTACACATATACGTAGAGCCTTAATCAAAGTTGAAAGAGGTATGCCTCCATTCTTCCATCTAGGTCGATTGTGTAGGATACATCAAGTTTTGGACAAAGCTAACAAAGCAAGTTCGATGGCAAGCGATAAATCAGTTGATGAGGTCGTTGAGCGTGTGGTTAACCCTCCGGTGGGGAAACTGATGAAGCACTCCGTGATTTCTTACGTGATTTCAATTCAAGGACCTACGCACTGCCTGTCGTACACTCCACATACGAGTGCGCTCGAAAAATGCCAATCTGGACAACAAGCCTGGCTATATGTCGATGCTGGTGCTTCTTGCTCGTTCGAGACGGGAGACTGAGCAGCAACAACAGCAAAACGAGAGGCTTCCTGACCCAAGGACGCCTGACTCAAGGACGCCTGATCCAAGGACGCCTGATCCAAGGACGCCTGATCCAAGGACGCCTGACCCAAGGGTTTCTGAGCCAGAGAGCCAACTGGACCAATTTCTGACCAGTACACGCAAAACGATACACTGCAGCTTCCGCCTCGTGAATGTTCTCTTCAGTGAGAGGTTCTACCAGCGTCTGGCTGGGATGGGGGCGCGTCCAGCTAAATGGAGGCAGTTAGAAGCTGAAGAGGCTGCTAGACGCAATCAGTTCTGGCAGGAAGTGGCGGACGAGTACTCTGTGAACAGAGCTGCATACGGAGGCCTCGTGTCGTCTGACGGACGGTTTACAGAGGTGGACCCTGGCCATATTGTGCCGCACACGAGTGAGAAACTCATGAACATGTGGAAGGAGATGTCAACAGACTACGCGGCTGCTTATGAGCGTTCCTTGGAGACTACCAGTATCAGTACTGGGGATCAAAGGAGCAATTTCTACAGTTACTGTTTGGGTAAATTGGAATCACTCTACGTGAGTGCTTGGCTGTTGACCCGACCGGAGGCATTCTTAGCTGTCATGAACAGGGTGCCGAAGCGAGCACAGGTTGTTACACTGGATGATGAATCGACTGGAGATGAAGATGCTAGTGTCACTTCAGCGCCTAGCAAGAAACGCCGGAGACATGCTAACCAAGGCAGTACGTCTGTCGAGGGAAGTTTTAGGGACATACAAGAAGAGAACGAGCGAGGCTTTTCAGTGAACTGGAGGCACTGACTAAGGCTCTGTGTGCTGCAAAACAAGCTGGCATGAGAATCGAAACAACCAAACGTCTCGAGGCCAAGATTGAGCAATATGTGGACCAGGTGGCGAAAATCAAGCCGTAGGAAATATGTCAGGCAGGGTTCAACGGAAATGTCCTGATGATACCAGCATGGATTATCGTACTTATACAGCTTTCCGTCAAAGGTACTGCTACGAGCCTACATTAGTTTGTGTGAGGATGCCACCTCGGATGTGTCCGCTCAGGGGTATGTCATTACCGGTGAACAAGGCTGTGACGGTCAAGCCCGAAGAGGAATTGATGTGCATATTGTGCATTAGAGACGTGTGTAAGCGACCAGATGAGGCCGAGGTTGATGTTGCGATGAACAAGTGGTCATTCCTGTCTTCAGCGGCATAGTTTTGCCTGGAGCAGATAGTTAGCTCAGTTTGGTGGACTGCAAATGGCCGAACCCGGAGTGATTTAAACGGCGCATCGTGGACAAGATTTTACTCGTGAAAGTCTTCTCCTTTGCGATAGACGTTGCGCAAAACACGCTAGTCAACTGTCACACTACTTGTGTGTCCCCGCTTGTCCGAGATGTAGTGGTGTCTGGACTCCTCAACGGCGCCTATATGATGGGTTGCCATCGTGCACAACTTGATGATGCTATTGACGGCAACTACGAAAGCGGATCTTGTGAGACTTCTTGCATTGGGCTTCGACAGGTATCTGGTAATGCGGCACGGTGTCAACCACGGCAATGAAGAGGATCGTGTTTCTCGCATCGCTGGATGTTACTCAACAATGATATTTATGAACCCTCGCGACTCGCTGACAGACCGCACCCTGGACCAAATGTTCACTGTGACCTGGTCTCCCAAATAAATGGATTAACATCATTGCCAACGGGGCTTGCTCCTATTGCCACGGCGACGGTAGTGGAACTCCATGTTACCGTCTTGTACTCCTCGTAGACCCTGAGATGCCAAAACGGTGGTCCGCGTCCATGGACTATATTCCTCACCAGCTTCGGGGTTCGTCGGTGCGTTCCAGAACATGGCGACGTGTTCAACAATGTGTCAATTTCATATCCACCGGAATGCAAGCCCTTCCTGCCGACCAAACGCGAAACGTGGTTGCTGTGAGAGACAACGCCTTATATCTTGGATATGGAAAATGACATTATAAAGTGTTATCAAGTATGAGAATGAACTACAGGCTATGGGGTATGAGCTATGGAGTACGAAGAAAAGAGCGCCAAGTGTGACAGGTGCGCGTTCTCGGCTCGGTTCGGCTTGGCATCATTGTGGTGCTGCTGGTATTGTAGATGAGTGAGCGTGACCGGTTGAACAGTGTGTAGAGCTAGCGGTTGATCGCTCCAGTGCTGCCGCTCGACGCTGCTTCGCATCAGCCACTTGTTGCAGATATCTTGGACTGCTGCGGAAGTCAAAGAGGCGAGCACACATTCTGGAGACGAGCTCGATATTCTGTCAGGTGGCTGCGTCGTTTGCGGTGTGCTTCGGTGACAGTTAGAGCTTGATTCGCCGCAGTGGGATCAGTATGGTTGACAATGTGGTCCTGGACTCCGATCGGGTGGAGCTCGACACTGTGAAGGCGTGGCAGCGGGATTCGAGTCGAGCACGGGTGAGAAGGGAGCACCGGGGCCTGACCGCCACGAGAAGCAGCCATCGCAGATGACTCAAGATACTCGGTGGCGACGACCGGCTCCGAAAGCACCGCAGTGTCATCATCATGGGCAGCTGGAAAACCCAACACATGCTGGGCTTGAGTTTCTTGGACAGAGACGGCATTATTCCGAGTCACTTGCATTCGTTGCCATCGGGAGGCGTACGATAGGTGACGAAGGTCTCCATGCCAAATTCGCTGCACACGCTCCATCAACTGAGCAGCTTCAGCAGCTTCAGCAGCTTCGGCGTCCTTGAGGGTGTCGGTTACTGGTTCGTCGTGGCCTTCGACTTCCGTTGGGCTGTCGAATGGGAACGGCGAGTCTGCAGGGGTCCAGTGCGCGGCAGGATCAACCATTGAGTTATCGCGGTCTTCGTCATCGGTCGGTGTGTGGAGCTTCCGCTGCTCCCGGATGGGGATGGCGTCGGCCGGAGTCATATGCGTCTGGTGCCACTGGTAGTCGTACGATAGGTGGTTCAGGTCACCATACCAAATGCGCTCCACGTACTCCATGAACCGGGCGGCTTCAGCATCCTCAGGTGTGATAGGCTCCTGTTCTTTGTGGTCTTCATGTTGCGTGGATTGGTCAAAGGGAGCAGCGTCGAAGTAGAGACCTGTTGTGCTGCCGGATCTTCATTGGCAGCGACGGCCATCTCGGTAAGAGACTCGGTAAGGCCGTCATGACCGGCAAGGATGTCGACCGGTAGCGTCGAGGCCTGTCCATCGGCGGTGGGTGGGACGTCAGCGAATGGAGTGATGACTCGCGAGTCGACAGGGGTGCGCGTCTGCGCAGCAGTCATCATCGTTGTCATCACCACCGTTGTATTGGCGTTGATGCTGGTGTTATTAGAGGCGGCGGCGGCGGTGGTGGTGGTGGCTGGAGTAGCAATCGTCTCGAAGTAGTCAACGATGGAACGCACATTGAGAGTGCAGTCAGTGGCAGCAGCGGTGGTGGCTACGGCGGAGTTGGTGGTTACCGCGGAGTTGGTGGAGAACGTCTCGAAGAAGCTGATGCAAGCTTGGACGGACATCTTGTAGACGAAGGTGAGCGAAGGGTTTAGTTCGGGGAAGGTGGGTAACTTGAGGGCTTGGTCGCAAAAGCAAAAATGAGCTCTTGGCTACCGGAGCAGAGGCTGCGCTTGATGCCGCCCTTCAACCTAGTGAGCGTGTCCTATGCCCATCTTCTCTCATGGACTCTTGGCAAGTGGCAAGCGGCAAGTGGCAAGCGGCAAGAGATTCAAAATCGAGGCGGGAAGTTCAAACGCTAAGAGACGAGCGCAGCCATCGGAAAAACATTTCTCACTAGAAAGGCAGCAGAGTCGGAAAGGGCGACATGTGCACAAAGCGCAAAACTTGATGTTGAAGTGGAATAGGACACAGTTAATATTTAGTGCGAGTACTCAATACTTGCGGGAACAACATGCTGCCTTTCTTGAGAACTTTTCTTAGATGCTAAACTTCCTATCCAAACAACAGCGCTGGCCAAGTTCAGTGTGATGCGAAACAACATCAAGCAGTAGCACCTGCGAGATCAAGCGCCACAACCGTCCATTCTCGACGCTGTTAGCCATTTGACTATGTCAATAGATGCAAAAAAGCGAAGCCGAGTCGAGCAGCCACACTTGGTGCTCCATACTTCATACATTTGCCTTTTATATCATAACGGTTAATACTTATGTCAGTTTGCATGCAGAAGATGTTGTATCCCCAAGCAAAGCTTTTCACCTTACTCTCCTGTTGACCTCGTCAGCGTTTGGTCGGAAGAATATTGTGACAACCACTTTCGTAGATGGACATGCCGATGCTATGAATTTACAAAGCATATCCACGAGGTCATCACCCGACCATATAACACGCTGCTGAGGATGCTGCTGGACGACGTTCACAGCGAAGATCCGTGTTGAAGTCCGAGCAAAATTGCTTGCCACGAAGATGGACCAACCGTAGGCCATGCGTTTGGCAATTCAATGACCCTGCGACGGCTTCATGATACCGGTAACAGTGTGTGCCCCATGTGCACGTCCAATTTGGACTAAAACTAGCCGCGGCGTGTTGCATGACTGACGCGCTTCTTCGTTTGCATCGATGAATGCATTTTTTGGCATTCATCGATTCAGTGTTGTGATCTATTGGTGTAGTTCTGTTAATCCTTAATGCCATCTCCCAATATCGCCACACTTGCACTTTGTGAATCGATCTGGGTGTGAATCTACGCCGTGCTTTCATGGGGAAAACACAATGTGCTTCCGTTGTAGACTTTGCGTCACGCTGATGTACAAGGGTTTCAACACGTGTGCATCTATGACCTCCCAAGGCTGAAACCAGGGCGGCCAATCGCCACTTGCGTCTTCTTCTGGGCTGTGATCACCTTACGCGAGTCACCTCGCCCAGGTTTCCTTGCTTGTGAACTTGCTGTAGCCGCTCGAGCACTATTACCGGACGAATTTGCAACAGATGAGCCATCCACAGTCTTTCCTGATGCCGCTTCACTACTAATCATGTCAGAGCTCGCTGTCTGCCAGTGTACATGCGCACTGCTGCTCTGCTTCATCAGCTCGCGAACAGCAATCATTGCGTCGGAGCCGTAGTCTAAATCGAACTCAAGCACTAATGCGCGGTGTTGAGGCTTCTCCTGCTCTTGTTTCGGCTGAGTCGATTCAACCCTAACATTGTCTTGTGATGAGCGCGCAAGCAACTGGTCCACATCATTCGGAATCAGCGGCTTCGTCGCGTCCTCGTATCGCTCGAGCCAGAATGACACACGTCGAGGCTTCTTCACCAGGTGGCGATACGATCCATCCAGCGGGAATGGTTGACTACCATCGGGTGCAAATTGGGCGTTCAAGTCGATGCCATCCGTTGTGATCATTTTTCGATATGCGGCACCAACCTCGTTGGCAGGGTATTCGACGGCATGCCCTGGCAGTGGCAGTACCACGTCGTCGATCAAGTACTGATCCACATTTTCTTCTGTCAACGACATAACCTGCTGCATTGGCTGTCGCTTTGTCTTCTTCCCGGTCTTTTGCCGTTTTTTGGCGGCTCAATGCCTTCCTTTACCTTTCCAGGCGCCGATACCGTTTTCACTTCAGAATTCGGAACGAGTACTAGATCACCCACAACAGCTGACGTAGACGAAAACTTGGCAATACGCATACTGGCCATCTCATTCCAGACAAAATCTTGGTACGCCTCGATATACGACGCACGAAGTAGTTTCGGCACATTGCCGAACGCCAGCTCGTGTGCATCGATACCGTGCTGTTGAAGGCCCTCGAGTACTGCACGCTCCGGTATAAGGAAGGGTGGGAGCATGCGCAGTGCCGCTGCCACATCCTTGTGCTGGCGGAAGTGCTCTCTTGCGGCACGGATTTTGCTAGCTTCACCGTCTTGCGGGCGAAGCAACAGCAACGTAGCTAGCTTATAGTCTTTGCGCAGCATTGAACGACCAAGCAGATGATATGAGGTGCTGGCGTTGCCGAACCGCTGAAGACCGAAAAGTTGATGAATCCGTGTATCTCCCAGCTTCGGACAGCCTTGCGCACGGCACTTTCAGGTAGTTTCTTCTCATCCTCAGGCAGCGAACGCACTACCATAGCAATGCGATTACCAGCACAGTCCCCCAGTTCCAGTTTCCGTGACGCGTAACGCAAATCACCAACGAGATATTGCTGGTCTTCGAGCCGCCGAGATCCACCCGGGCGGAACACAACCTGCGCACGATCCTTTGGCACGCGATAAACTGTACAAAGTTGTGTGGTGATGCCGCGCTTTTCCTTGACATCAGCGTACGAGAACAGCGCTGGTGAAATCTTGAGCATCGACGCCAGTTGGTTGATCACCGCCGATGTGTCCTTATTGCGCTTATATAACGTAAACTGCAGGTAGTCGGCTGCACGTATCACACAAAAAATATAGCAAGACTGTCAGCTACATACCACAATGCCAACATGGACACAAGCAGCTTGCACACTTACGTTGGCCCACAGGCCAGTCGCGGCGACTGTCACGTTCACCTGGCAGTAACTTCACCGCAAACGTCGGCCGTACACGAATCACCGACGTGTCACTTCCGATATTCAGCGTATCTGCCACAATCCTCGTTTTGCCATACCTTCTCATGGTCTCGTGAATGAACACTCGGTCGCCCTTTTCATTCAGTCCTCCCAGATAAAATGTGAGTCCATCTGCGGCTGCTGCAGCTGCTGCCGAAACAGCATTCCCTCCCTTTTCGTCTCTTTTTTCCTTCTCTTCCTTCCTCTTGGCTTCAAACTCCGCGTGTGCCTGCTCCACTTTGTCCAAGAACTGCTCAAACTCTTTGCCCTTCTTCTCCCCAATCTCTCTGGTTACCAGCAGCACCAACTGGCGCAGATGGTAAGCCTCTTGGGCCTCCAGCCCCAATTTGCTCTGCTGCGTCGCCACTTGCTGCATCTTGTGGGCTAACTGCCTCACAACTGGCAGCATCTCGTCCTTCCTCTTCTTCTCAGTCGCTGCTTGAGTGTCATTGGTCTTCTTTTGTTCCTCTTTGGAGCCCACAGCACCCAATACAAAGTCCAGAACTCGCTCCTGGAAAGTCAACTGCACGCTCTTACTCTTCTTGGCAGGTCTGGACAGCATTACAGGCGTCTGTGAGCGCTGCGACAACTCATGGACCACACAATCTGCGTATCTCTGCTTTAACGTGCCTGGGAATCCTGTCTGTTGGCTGTGTAAGAAGCCGCTGATGCCGGCGACTTCCTCTGCGATCTGCACGCACTCGTGATCATTGTATCCCTCGCCTTTGAACCAGACAGGGCCACCGCCACGCCCACCACCTCGACGAAAGCGTCGGCCTCCATTGTGCTCGAAATTGCGTCGTCCGCCGTGTCCGTGACGGCGAGATTCCATCGTGAAGACTGAGGCTTGGCTGGCTGCGACGACAAGTGTTTTGGATGGCGATGGCTGCTATGTCACTGAAACGAGAGGTTGATGTCACTAAAGTCGCTATGTCTGTCAAATCACGAGTTAATGTCACAAAGTTGATATGTCATTCAAACAAGGGAATGATGTCACTCTTTTATATTTGTTATTGTAGCTCTAGCGTGAAGGCCATTGAACCAAACAGAGCCCCAAGCAAGCACCAAGCAAGCACCAAGCCAAGTCCTATTTGATCTGCTGAGAATCATGAGCGTGGAAGCCGACAAACAGCGTGCCGAAACGTTGCTGCTACAGAACATCGACGCTAATGGATCCGTGGGGGACACTTACGACTTCTCTATCACCCACAGTCTGTCGCACGAACTGGTGGTGGGAGTGATGAAGTCGCTCTTGGTGGACGCTTTCGTGGCGGACACGGAACGCTCCACGTCATTCTATGTCCTCAAAGACGAGGCCAAGGAATTCTTGGCCAATGGATCCCCTGAGATTCAGGTGTTCCACGCCATCCCAGAGAGCGGCGTAGATCGCAAGACGCTCGAGGCGTCTGTGGGGGCAGCAGTGCTGAAGGTCGGACAGGGCGCGTGTATGAAGAACAAGTGGATCAAACTGGACAAGGCCGATGGCAAATTCTACCGTAATGTGGACGACGTCAAGGACGACGTCACGGAGATGCTGCGACGTCTGGAGCAGGCGGACGGGCTTTGACTGCAGTGAGCAAGGACGAGGCCAACATGCTCAAGCGTCGGAAGCTCGCAGAAGTGCGGACGCGCAAGTCCTACACTCTGACCAAAGGTGTGAACTTTGCACTGCAGAGGAAGAAACAGGCTGCTGGACTGACTAAGGAGATGCTGGATGGGTAAGGCCATCGTTTTTATAACTGTGGATGAGAGTTGAAGGAAGTTAATTCATGATTCTACTTTGGTCGATAGAGGCGTGGAAGAAGGAGACGTTCAAGCCATACAACTTCAAGACAATGGGACTGAATGTTGGTGGAGGACACCTGCACCCGCTTATGAAAGTCCGCGCGGAATTCCGTCGCGTGCTGATGGACATGGGGTGAGCTATTTACTTACTGGATCATTTTGGAGTTTTTATTGTATTTATTGACATTGTAATCGATGTTGGCGTGCTTAGATTCCAGGAGATGCCCACGAACCGCTACGTGGAGAGCAGCTTCTGGAACTTCGACTCGCTGTTCCAGCCGCAGTCGCACCCAGCCCGTGACGCCCATGACACGTTCTTCCTCACCCGTGCGTAGTACTATCACCAGTGATGACTGTTAAATTTGCCTTGCTTGGATTGTTAACATTTTCTTCGACGTTGCAGAGCCCAAGCACTGTATTTCAGTGCCGGAGGAATACTACAAGCGTGTCCACGACATGCACGAGAACGGTGGATTTGGCTCTATTGGGTGCGTGTCTGTTGTGTTCGTATCAATTGTGAAACATTTCGAACTCACAATCATAATTGTACTTCAAACGCAGTCACGGTCGCGGAGCCTTCAAGCGTGAGACGTCCATGACGAACATCCTGCGTACGCATACGACGGCCATCTCTGCCCAGATGCTGTACAAGCTGGCGAATCAGCCCGGTGGCTTCACGCCGCAGAAGTACTTCTCCATTGACCGCGTGTTCCGTAACGAGAGCATGGACGCGACTCACTTGGCCGAGTTCCACCAGGTGGAGGGCGTGATTGCTGACTATGACCTGTCGCTGGGTGACCTCATCGGCATCATCAAGGCCTTCTTCCTTAAGATCGGTATCACGCAGATGCGTTTTAAGCCGGCGTACAACCCGTACACGGAGCCCAGCATGGAAATCTTCGCTTTCCACCCAGACCTGAAGAAGTGGACGGAGATCGGTAACTCTGGTGTGTTCCGCCCGGAGATGCTGCGCCCCATGGGCCTACCGGAGAACGTGCGTGTGATTGCCTGGGGACTGTCGCTTGAGCGCCCCACCATGATCAAGTACCGTCTCAACAACATCCGTGATCTGTTCGGCCACAAGGTCGACCTCGAGCAGACCCGATCGGCCAAGCTTTACCGCTATTAGATTTGATTGGAGACAAATGCCAGAGCCTCGTCAGGTTTTGGACGCGGTAGATGCTCCAGTTAGTTTGCAATGCGGTGGATGGGATCCGATGCGCAATAAAGATGAAGGATGAGTGCGTATGTCCGTGTTGGGGATTTCGACTTGACAAAAATATTGATAGGACTTTTTGGTAGTGAATAATGCCGTCGATTGTTCGTGTTGCCAGTAGGCATCGGCATGTCCATCTACGAAAGTGGTTGTCACAATATTCTTCCGACCAAACGCTGACGAGGTCAACAGGAGAGTAAGGTGAAAAGCTTTGCTTGGGGATACAACATCTTCTGCATGCAAACTGACATAAGTATTAACCGTTATGATATAAAAGGCAAATGTATGAAGTATGGAGCACCAAGTGTGGCTGCTCGACTCGGCTTCGCTTTTTGCATCTATTGACATAGTCAAATGGCTAACAGCGTCGAGAATGGACGGTTGTGGCGCTTGATCTCGCAGGTGCTACTGCTTGATGTTGTTTCGCATCACACTGAACTTGGCCAGCGCTGTTGTTTGGATAGGAAGTTTAGCATCTAAGAAAAGTTCTCAAGAAAGGCAGCATGTTGTTCCCGCAAGTATTGAGTACTCGCACTAAATATTAACTGTGTCCTATTCCACTTCAACATCAAGTTTTGCGCTTTGTGCACATGTCGCCCTTTCCGACTCTGCTGCCTTTCTAGTGAGAAATGTTTTCCGATGGCTGCGCTCGTCTCTTAGCGTTTGAACTTCCCGCCTCGATTTTGAATCTCTTGCCGCTTGCCACTTGCCGCTTGCCACTTGCCAAGAGTCCATGAGAGAAGATGGGCATAGGACACGCTCACTAGGTTGAAGGGCGGCATCAAGCGCAGCCTCTGCTCCGGTAGCCAAGAGCTCATTTTTGCTTTTGCGACCAAGCCCTCAAGTTACCCACCTTCCCGAATTAAACCCTTCGCTCACCTTCGTCTACAAGATGTCCGTCCAAGCTTGCATCAGCTTCTTCGAGACGTTCTCCACCAACTCCGCGGTAACCACCAACTCCGCCGTAGCCACCACCGCTGCTGCCACTGACTGCACTCTCAATGTGCGTTCCATCGTTGACTACTTCGAGACGATTGCTACTCCAGCCACCACCACCACCGCCGCCGCCGCCTCTAATAACACCAGCATCAACGCCAATACAACGGTGGTGATGACAACGATGATGACTGCTGCGCAGACGCGCACCCCTGTCGACTCGCGAGTCATCACTCCATTCGCTGACGTCCCACCCACCGCCGATGGACAGGCCTCGACGCTACCGGTCGACATCCTTGCCGGTCATGACGGCCTTACCGAGTCTCTTACCGAGATGGCCGTCGCTGCCAATGAAGATCCGGCAGCACAACAGGTCTCTACTTCGACGCTGCTCCTTTTGACCAATCCACGCAACATGAAGACCACAAAGAACAGGAGCCTATCACACCTGAGGATGCTGAAGCCGCCCGGTTCATGGAGTACGTGGAGCGCATTTGGTATGGTGACCTGAACCACCTATCGTACGACTACCAGTGGCACCAGACGCATATGACTCCGGCCGACGCCATCCCCATCCGGGAGCAGCGGAAGCTCCACACACCGACCGATGACGAAGACCGCGATAACTCAATGGTTGATCCTGCCGCGCACTGGACCCCTGCAGACTCGCCGTTCCCATTCGACAGCCCAACGGAAGTCGAAGGCCACGACGAACCAGTAACCGACACCCTCAAGGACGCCGAAGCTGCTGAAGCTGCTGAAGCTGCTCAGTTGATGGAGCGTGTGCAGCGAATTTGGCATGGAGACCTTCGTCACCTATCGTACGCCTCCCGATGGCAACGAATGCAAGTGACTCGGAATAATGCCGTCTCTGTCCAAGAAACTCAAGCCCAGCATGTGTTGGGTTTTCCAGCTGCCCATGATGATGACACTGCGGTGCTTTCGGAGCCGGTCGTCGCCACCGAGTATCTTGAGTCATCTGCGATGGCTGCTTCTCGTGGCGGTCAGGCCCCGGTGCTCCCTTCTCACCCGTGCTCGACTCGAATCCCGCTGCCACGCCTTCACAGTGTCGAGCTCCACCCGATCGGAGTCCAGGACCACATTGTCAACCATACTGATCCCACTGCGGCGAATCAAGCTCTAACTGTCACCGAAGCACACCGCAAACGACGCAGCCACCTGACAGAATATCGAGCTCGTCTCCAGAATGTGTGCTCTCGCCTCTTTGACTTCCGCAGCAGTCCAAGATATCTGCAACAAGTGGCTGATGCGAAGCAGCGTCGAGCGGCAGCACTGGAGCGATCAACCGCTAGCTCTACACACTGTTCAACCGGTCACGCTCACTCATCTACAATACCAGCAGCACCACAATGATGCCAAGCCGAACCGAGCCGAGAACGCGCACCTGTCACACTTGGCGCTCTTTTCTTCGTACTCCATAGCTCATACCCCATAGCCTGTAGTTCATTCTCATACTTGATAACACTTTATAATGTCATTTTCCATATCCAAGATATAAGGCGTTGTCTCTCACAGCAACCACGTTTCGCGTTTGGTCGGCAGGAAGGGCTTGCATTCCGGTGGATATGAAATTGACACATTGTTGAACACGTCGCCATGTTCTGGAACGCACCGACGAACCCCGAAGCTGGTGAGGAATATAGTCCATGGACGCGGACCACCGTTTTGGCATCTCAGGGTCTACGAGGAGTACAAGACGGTAACATGGAGTTCCACTACCGTCGCCGTGGCAATAGGAGCAAGCCCCGTTGGCAATGATGTTAATCCATTTATTTGGGAGACCAGGTCACAGTGAACATTTGGTCCAGGGTGCGGTCTGTCAGCGAGTCGCGAGGGTTCATAAATATCATTGTTGGAGTAACATCCAGCGATGCGAGAAACACGATCCTCTTCATTGCCGGAGTGGGCATTATGTCGCAAGTGTCGAAGCCCAATTCAAGAGTAACCTCTCTTTGATGAAGCGATATCATTGTGAACTTTGGCCGTTGTCACCATTCCTGGGCTGCTCAACACGTAGACCTGCTCTGGCAGCAACTATCTTCACCTCGCTGGCGCACATTCTCCAACTTCGTGTTTAACGAATTGCCAGCACACTTGTCGGCAATGCCGTAACGTCTGGAATGATGATTATTAGGGCGACAAGAAGATTCCCAGTGCGTATTGCGTAATTGGTCGGATGCTATTGTACGTCGACTCGTCGAATTGTCTGCTGTCCACGGCAATGTACGTCTGCAACGTGAACGTATCAAGCAGTCCGAAAGGAAAACAAAGTATAGCTTCGGATTGGGGCTATCTCGCCACGATCCTCGTCAGTCATAGCCATTGGAATACTGTCGAGTCCTCCTTGGTACGCTTTTTGCCCCCCATGGTTACTCGGAAAGTAAATCTGGGAACTCAAACTCATCGACGACTGGGAGCTTTTGCGTCAGAAGCCGAAAGTACCCCGGCTTTTCAACGGTGTCAGGCCTGAACTCTCCTTCGGTGGTGCAAACGTATCAGTCAAGCACCTCTTGATGACACCACGTCGAGCTTTAGTTCAAACCGGACGTACACATCGGGCACAAGTTGTTTCAGGCACTCTTTGCAAAACGTGTGACTACATGAAGCCGTCGCTGGGGCATTAAAATTGCCGAAATAAATGGTGCACTAGCAATCTATCTTCGTGGCAAGCAACTCTGCTCGAATTACAATCTCAGCACGCACCATTTCTTCGACATCAGCTTGAATTTCAGATTGGATCCTCGCTTCTTCCTCAGCATGAATGTTGGGCTCTACTTCGGCGCGAATCCGCGCTTCTATTTCAGCTAGAGCATGCCCAGCCGCGGAAATCGTCCAATGTCTATCTGGTGTGCCAGCTCTGCTGCGTGCACCTTGATTATCGGTGCGCATCGAAAAATTCGTTTACCCCTCCTGGAAAAGCTTCGTTTGATATCTTGCGCATCAATTCGGCGGGGTCTGCTTTTGGAAGCTGCAACCATTGGTCTCGGGTCTTCTTTCCTCTCTTGCCGACGAGGCACTTGCGGTCTGCTGCAAGCGTATCATTCCTCAAAGCAGGTTGTCCTGTATCTGAGGGCTCCCCTCTGTGGAGACATTCGCCCACACCGCAGCATGAACAAGCATTGCAAATTCCTTCCAGTTAGAAAATGCAGCGGCAAGCTAAGGAATCTCCAAACCAGACAGACAGTTGATCTAGCGTATTTAGTGTTTGCCACCAGTCAGAACAAGAAATGGTGTGTGTGTGGGGCCGACAACAAACGAATATGTGTGAATATCATCGCATCGTTACCTGCATTGAAAGATTCGGGCCAAACCAAGTGCATTGTCTACAGTGACGACCAACCGTTCTGGTTAGAATATGAATATTGCCAAAACCAGCTTCGCATGTGTACACTTTAAAGGTTTTCTTCCTCGTCATCATCATTGTTGTCCTTCTCGCCTTCCTCCACGTTGCCGTCCTCATCGTCTTCTCCATCAACATCTATTGCCACAGGGGTTGAGCCAAGCGCTGGAACCACTCCTTTTCGTGCATCGATGTAAATTCTTCCACGTCGAACTCGTCGTCCAGAGAGCCATAGCTGTCGGCTGTTTCCAGCCATGTCCGACAATTCTACAGGAAAATCAGTATTAGAATGCATCAAATGATCTTACAACAGTTCCAACTGTTCAACCCTCACCTCTTCGTCTTCGAATACCGAAGATGCATACAAGCAAGCGAGATAGTAGCCACCCAGCTTGTCGTGGAAGTGGTGGGCAGAGCGTAATACTTCCACCGCATGCGTAAAACGAGCGCCGCCGCTCGTTTTCGTACACTTCTGTTTTGCTTCGACTTTTGCAGCTCACCTTCACCCTCCAGTTGTGGATAAGCCCTCACAAATGCCGCTAATCCTTTGCCGAGAGCATTTAGCAAATGAGGTACACGCTCATCGATCTCCTCCTCCTCGGCTCCTCCTGGTCATGCTCATCCTTTCGACGACAGATCTCGTGGCACTCTTGCAGGTCAAAGCCCGCATCGGCCAACAAAACGTTGTATTGAGACTCTAGATCGCCGAACAGCTTTGCCCATTCATTTCCCGTCGGTTTCGCACCCAGACTAGCTCTAGCTAAGCATCTCGCGGCGAGATAATTAGTCATCTCCATCAATGCCTCAGCACTATCATGGTTCAGCGCTGCACATCGACACAGGAAAAAACAAAGTAAAAATTCGGTCAGTTCACAACACTTTAAAGCGTTTGTCCTCACAAATGAGAGCATCCTTCCATTTACCGATTGCCTCTTGATAGAGCGCCAGCGTGCGATGGAAGTCATCGACACTGGTTGCATTTTCAAGTAAACCTTGGAGCACTGCTTCCAGCAACTTGGCCTCGGCAAAGTCTTCGGCAGTCACCGTGTCTTCGTCTTCATCGTCGTCCTCTTCCTCTTCACTATAACTGCTGTCGTCATCCTCCTCGTCCTCACTATCATTGCTGTCATCATCCTTTTCATCCTCCTTGTCTTCACTCTTCTCTTCCTCCGCCGACTCTTCCTTGTAAATCTCCTCCAATTTCACACAAACCTCCAACGCTTTGTGGTAGTAGCCGCCCTTGGCATCTCTATTTTCTTCCAGAAACGCCACCAAGTCACCTCCCTCTTTCAAGGCCTTCGCATATTGGAACCGGGTCTCAAACGTCGTGCCTCCGTCCACCTCCACTGACTTCTGGAACTTGCTCAGAGCTTCATCCAGCACTTGCCTGCTCTGCGTCTCCGTCGCCACAATGAGCAGCGACGATCCCCAGAGAGAGAACCCAACGGGTCCTAAAGCAGCATCTGCAGCGTCCTCATCTTTGCTGTCAGAGCCACAGAGCTCCAGCATCTGCTGGAATTTGTCAGCGGCAGCAGCTGCCAGCGTCGGGTCTTCATTGAGCGAGGCCAGGCGAGCTAGGGCCGTGCCCCATAGGAAATAGGCGTCCAGTTGCTTGGCTTGCGGCAGCTCTGTGTGACTCTCCAGCAGCTTCTTGACCCGCTTGCCAATCTGCCACGTTTCTATTTGGTGTTTAAACGTCGTAAAAACATATCAGTAAGAACGTAAAATTGGTAGTAAAACCGGTGATTAAACTTGGTTTAAACTAACGTTTCTGGGACGTTTCTTCCTCCTGCAGTAACGCGTTGATACTGACGAGTTCCTTGTCCACTGGTGCGTCCTTTGCCTTGTCTGCTGATTTCTTCTTCTGCTGTTTCTTGCGTTTCTTCTTTTCTGAGGGTACGCGCTTAACCTCAGATTCAGATGCCTTGGCGGAGGATGAACGCGTGTTTGCGCCCTGGCGGGTGCGAGTGTGACTGCGGTGGCGCTTCTTGGTAGCCTCTCTTCCACCATTGCCAATGGAATAATGAATGGGCATCAGAATTAGAAACAAAACGAAGATTTCTAACTCTGAATTGAGTACTTATTTCTAATAAGGGGCTATATTCGTAAAATATAAAACGTTGGATTAAAAGTCCTCTCATATATGACGATCTCTGGTACGTCATATAATATATGACAAAGTCATACCATTCTGTGGGCAACGCTTATCGTTGTCCTGCTCCTCTGGAGCTCGACACGGGACTGTGAGTTGCTGTTGGCTGTTGCGACTGAATGACGAGGCGCCGTAGTGACAGCGAGAGGAAGAGCTCAGCCGCCACAAAGAGTGCTGTGGTGACTATCAACATCAGTGTCCAGCTTGAACTCTACAAGGCATTTTTGCGGCCGGCAACGTTATGGGAGATTTCTACAAGCGATGGGGTAACAAACTGCATAAGGACTTACAACGACGCAGAGCTTTGTGGACTCGTCCAAGCGATGAAAAAGGTATTGAGAGCAATCCGGATCTGTGGCACAAGGCAAAGCTTGGTCAATACCAGTATCCGGTAGCATCAACTCAACAGGAACTCGCAATCCAGTACCTTCACAAGTGTTCAAGTGTTCAACATATTGCTGGGTGCCGATGCACACAACTGGTGCCGCACAAAGGACAGCAGCCCTGTCAGTTCGTTCTACCGAGGATGACACCTTTATGCCTGTGCGTTTAGTGGTCCCGTCGAAAACGACCGAACCCAAGGCATCCAGTACCATTGCCCCGAAAACAATGGGCGTGTCGATCATGTTGTACAGTGGGATTCCAGTTCCTCCTTGCAACCGTTGGAGACGTGAAACTTCTGCAGCAGCGGTAGTAGATGCAGCAAATGCAGCAGTTCCCATCTGCAACAGTGAGCTTGATCGCTGAATGCACACTTTGGTTATGTTTGCCACCGCAGTTGACGATGCCGGTTTTGAGAGTTCCTCTAACACAAGTGCTTGCAACGGGAGAGCTAGTTCTGTACTACCAAAAGCAAGGGTGAAGTACAGGTTAGGCAGCCCCGAGGCAGGGGAAGCGATCTCCGATAACCCCGCCATAGAGTCGCTTTGGAGGCCAACCCAGCCTGCCAACTACACAATCATCAGACACCTGACGGGGCGCTACGATCCAGTTTTACAGCAAACACGGCAAACGTACACTGTCGTAAAATTCTCTTGGGAGTGTGAGGCAAGGGGTGTTGAAATCCACGACAACGTCCCAATAGCTTGAAACCCCGCCAAAAAGCTGGACAGACTGGTCTTTGGTCTGTCCTTCGTCATCACTGCCACCTCTCTGAGGAATCTTGCACCTAAAGGAGGCTTCGTGGACTATTGAGTAAGAACAAGTTGATCAGCAGAGTGGTGACCATGGGAATTGTTGACAATGACCTTACTGGGAAAAGAAATTCCTTGTGCACTCGACGAGTTGTCTTCACCAAGAGACACGAATGGCTCACTCCACACATAATGGTCGCTGTCCGGGGACTCTACACTGTCTCCAACTTCTTTACGATTTTGAGACCGCGGGATCTCAGCGGAATCTTTTCGTATTGCCCGGCTAACGAAGCTTTGGCGACCCAGGTATTTGTACCAGGCTGAGTTGGCTTCTACGACCTGGACGGTCCCCACAACGGCGATTGTTTCAGATAGAAAGTGAAACTAGCACCAATAAATCCATCGAACCCCGAGCTTCCCAGATAATACTCCACGGCTGCCAGATTCATCTCTTGGTTCTTTAGGGTGACAAATCCTACGTTGATGCGCCCGCTGTAGTCTAATGCAGGGACTTGCACCTCATGCTCGTTGATCTCCGGTTCGACCCACTGAAGCTCGTAACGCAAGCGCTTTCGAGCGCTGTCTAAGCACGGAATGCGCATGGTATCAATATCCCCAATCAGGTCATTTACTCACGACTAGCATACCAAAATCCGAGTCAGTCATATGCCAGTTGCTGCGCGACGTGTTCGCGTCGGCACAGACAATAATTCCGTCGATATCTATACGCAGATCATGTAGGGCTCAGTCAAACAAACAAACAATTGACGATGGTGCATGTTATTATTGAGTAAGCGTGAGACCTGTCGTGAGGATGAGTTTGGTGGGGATGCCATCGACAATCATCTCGAGCACCGGGTTGCTGTTGGCCATTTTGACGGGATGTAGAGTTGACGATATCGTGGTAATACCAAACGCATTCTGAAGGAATACCTCGAACAAAAGTATCGTGAAGGCTCTGGGTAAAACTCGATTCATTCTTACCGCAATGAGCCGACGCGATCGTGAAAAAGACGCATGTTTTCCAGGTACTAGTCGTACGACATATATATTTGTCGAGAACCAGTGACCATAGATAATCAGTCACCAGCAGCCATTCTTCGGAGAAGATAGTAGCGATAACCACGTCGAGACTACCATTGTACGCAGTGCTGTCGTGGTAAACCCTCATCACTTACGTTGTAGTTAGCAAGCCCCACCGATGCATCAGTATTCACTACGCTAAACATCGGAGCCTTCTTTGGTGCCACAAAAATTCCCGATTTTACACGTGCTACAACTGAAATGTATCCTCTTGCTGCGGCATCGACAATTGCAGACATTGGAATGCAGCTATTTAACAACTTTTGACGCTGCGATAATAGTTGCTACTACGGCCACCCAGCCAAATGACTGCATCAAGATGGCTGAGCTATCCATTATTGTGGTCATGTATCATCCGTTTGCTGTGCAGACGTTAGACTACGTCAGCGTGGCCATTGGCATTCCTGCGGTAGTGCGGCTTTCGGAGCGACTCTGGAGCAACCACCATTGCTACCGTGATGCATCCTTCGGGTCGATTCCAACGCAGCTATTGGAAACACTGGCATGTTTAATGCTCGTAGCGATTTTGGCGCAATCATCTCACAACATTGAGATATACGTTCTTTGAAGCCGCATCCTCGGCTGGAAACTTCTGCATACACTGCACACACATTTCACGTTTGTTACCTTGACAGCTGTACGACACCTTCATTCGCTTACAAAATCGTGTTTCTATCGAAAGTATCGATACTTCCTCAACACTTGGGCATTTATTGTGGCGGGCTGTTAAGTCACGCGTGATTCATCGTCAATGCACCTTTAACTGAATTTTGTTGTGCATATATAACGGAATCATTACTGAAATCTCTCGAAAGTATTATCAATCGGAATGATATTTGAATTCCCCACTTCATAGTCGACCTCGTAGCAAACATTGCAGACGAGCACATACCCGTAACAGCAAAACACCGTTCCTGCATCCTTAGCAAATAATACATGACTGCTCCCCGTATCCAATCTCCCCGTCCAGTTTGCTTGCATTTTCTCACGAAATCTCGCTTCATCTTGCCCCGTTGCCCCTCTCGAAACCAACGGCAACCCCAGCTTCGGGTAGTTTAGCTCCTTATTGCGCAGAAATGTCGCGATATTGGGTGTTTATAAAACGCCAATGCTGTCTCTGTGGCTACGACGGCTCCAGATCTGTGCTCGTACAAATACTTCACAACCTCAAGGTAACCCACCTTCGACGGCGCCAATAAATGCGTCATTTGCGACCTTTGCTATAGTGCATCCTTCGGGCCTGTTCTCATACAGCCATCGGACCACGCTGGCGTGACCATTGCTTATAGCACCATCCATAGCGGCTTTAGTACATCCCACGACTTCTTTCGTGCAGCCATTCGACGATGTTAAGATGGCCATTTGTCGCTGCGCCGTCCATTGCCGCGGTTGTGCATCGTCCATACAGGTGATGGAGCCACTTGAGTGTATCAATATCGCCATTGCACGCAGCACCATCCACCGCAGCAGTCGTGCAGCCTTCGGACCGGTTGTAGTGCAGCCAGCTGATGACATCAAACTTTCCATTACTCGGAGCACCATCCATAGCTGCTGTGGTGCAGCCTTCAACTTGGTTATGGTGTAGCCTCTTCACTGCGCCGAGTTTGCCGTTCTTCGCAGCTCCATCCATTGCTTCAGTCCCAAATTCTCCTTGGAGATTCATATTTTGCACGCTCGAATTCTCGTTCTTTCGTTGGAAAGTTGGTTGGGCATGTTTTTCCGTTGACTCTTCTTGCTGTGTGGTCGAATAAGCAAAGTGAGAGTTCCCAGCCCCCGGCTTGGCAGTGACGATCCTTGTGTGGTCTCGCTTGCTCAGTGCACTCTTATATTTTGCTTAAGTCCATCAGGCACCACCCGCGAGTAGTTCCTAGGCACCAATACATGAATATGGCTAGTCTATCTAGGTGTGTGATGTGTATTTTTTGCATAAGTCGAAACGACGCGATCTTGTAAAGACGTCCAAGCGCTCTGCAGCACGAAGCTAGAGCGGATAAAACAGCATGTCGAAGGAGACTGACAGTGATTCGGAGCCGCAGCAGCTCCAATACAAAGTAGGCCGCGTCCTCAAATATATGGACTGTGCTTCCTACGTTGGGTGGGTGTCTGACCGTAGCTACTGATTAATAGGTGATCATCTTGGGGATGGCGCTGTAGGCAAGACGTCCATCGCGATGCGGCACACGGAAAATAATTTCTCCACGACGTATAAGCAGACGATCGGTCTTGACTTTTTCTCAAGCGCATGGCGCTGCCTGGTAAGCCCGTCGAAGATATAACCCCGTCTCACTAAAGGACACTAAAACATGTCAACCATTGCACAGGTGACACCCAGGTGACGTTGCAGATTTGGGACATCGGTGGCCAAAGCATTGGCGGCAAAATGCTTAAGAATTATATTTATGGGGCGCAGGTAGGCAGGCCACCAGGTTGGCAACGAGGTCCATGTATGGATACTAGGTAGCTCACGTTCTGATGCATTGACGGCAGGGGTGCTGCTCGTGTACGACATCACCAACTATGAGAGCTTTCAGAATCTCGAGGACTGGTACCGACTCGTGCGCCGCACTTTTGACGACGAACGCATGCCCTACGTCGCTCTCGTCGGCAACAAAAGTGCGTTTCTCGAATGGTTTATCCAGGCCTGACGGAGTTCATCTCTCCTTAACGATGCTTTTGCTTTGCTGTCCTACAGCTGATCTGAACCACCTCCGTGCTGTGAAAGTCGCTAAACATAAGCAATTCACGGAGGAGAACGATCTAAAGAGCTACTTTGTGTCTGCTAAAACGGGCGACCAAGTGAACATAGCGTTCCGTCAAGTGGCTGCAGACTTGGCAGGAATTTCTCTCACGAAATCGGATCTGAGGTCGAAGTCCGATTCTGAAAGCTCAGATCGTCAACCACGAACAGAATGATCCTGATGTCAAGACCTCAGAAGTCCGCTCCACTCCAAACCCAAGTGCTGCCTGCAATAACTATCCTCCCAGCAAGATGCACGAAACAAACGTGCAAAGAGTCTCTGAAAACTGTGGATTCCAACCCTAACAAAGCAATCCATTGATTCGATGTGTTACTCTGGTAGATCGCTGGGTTACACACTCCGCAGTGCAAGAGTAACTAGCTGGGTAGACTCCCAACTTAGTAGTCCTCGTCTCCGCCGAACATGTCCATGCCACCGCCCATGTCGACTTCCTCTTCCTCCTCGACGGCCTTCTCCTCCACCTTGGCGTCCTCAGCGCCAGCGGCACCAGCGGCGCCAGCCGGAGCGGCACCAGCCGAGCCGAACGAAGCCAACTTGCTGCTGCCAGCGGCGATCACCTCTTCGATGCTCTTGCCCTCCATGGCCTTCACCAGGGCGGCAATGCGCTCCTTGTCGACCTCAACGCCCGACGCGTGCAGAATCTTCTCCACGTCGTGAGCAGAGGGGGCGGTGTGTCCAGCCAGAACGGCAAGCAGGTAAGCAGCAATGTAACGCATCTGTTATCACATACACTGGTTTAGTATCTCTGTTTTCGTTGCATATTCCTTAAACATGTAGCAATTCTACCTTGAATCACTTTAAGGTTTTCTGTCTTGGAGTCTACCAGATACAAGATGGCAATTGCTTTGCAGGCAGGCGACACTGAACCAACCGCTGTATCTCCCTATAAGAACGTATACCTCTCTCTAAAGGAACACTTGGCGTCTATTTGATCCAATCCGCGCGCTTGCCGATGTCGGGGTAGGGTGTGAGTAGCAATCGGCCATTCTCCTCCAGTGATTTTGTTCCAGCCAATCACGTGATCGGAGCTGCTCGCTCTCTAATTGAATTCATTCTCCGAACGACTCCGTAGTAACTCGCTCAACGAAGACACCATGGCTCCTACTGTAAGTCGCTGATCCTACACCCAGAACTGGGGTGAGCTGTATGAGTTGCTAAGCTGCAGAGTCATCCTTCTCTGCTCGGGCAAACAGAGTTTCCTTCTCTGTGGGCGACTAGATGCTCCAACCTTACTCAAAAGGAAGGAGCAAAAAGTCGCCACGCATCATTTGAATGGAACGGCGATGTAAGTGGCTAGCCACGAACAAAACCATCTTCTCTGTTTTACTGGGTGGAGAGACGACTTCTGTCACCTCATTAAGAGGTGCAGACGCAATGGCAACAAGACTCTCGCCTCAGACTTTTAAAACAAAACAAAAAGTCTGATGCTGACATCTTGCGTTTAATCTTCACAGCAAAAGGGAAAGAAGGTTGGCAAGAAGCAGCTGCTCAAGTTCACGATCGACTGCACGATCCCCGTGGATGACCACGTGCTGGACCCTGCTTCCTTCGAGAAGTTCCTGCACGACCGCATTAAGGTCGGCGGAAAGACGGGTGTCCTCGGCGAGGCCATCAAGATCACCCGTGAGAAGACCAAGCTTCAGGTGGTGGCTGTCCCTCCGTTCTCGAAGCGTTACCTCAAGTACCTGACCAAGAAGTACCTGAAGAAGCAGCAGCTGCGTGACTACCTGCACGTGATTGCCTCGGACAAGAACACGTACGAGCTTCGTTACTTCAACATCCACGACGGCGGCAACGACGAGGAGGAGGACGACGAGTAAGCAATGCGCCACTATACAAATGGTAGCAGCTTAGGCTAGTTTTAATCAAGTAGCACTCATCGACCGATTAATGCAGATTCGTTTCGGCACGGAGAATCTTTCAACTGGTGTTTGTTATATATGTTGTTGACGTGAAAGGTTGGGGACAGGTATGTTGTGTATGTCCGCAAAAGCTTTTGCATTTATGATTTGGTTTGCGAGGGAGAATCACTTGCTATTGTTGTCCCAAGCACTCACTGCACAGAGTCTACTACTCAACACGTAATCCATTTCGCAAAGCATTAGCAGAGAGGGAGTTCGAGCTGGCAAAACTCGGTAGCTTGGTTACATCGCACGCACAAGCGCCGCGTTGATCGCCTCGATCCACTTCTTCGACCCGTTGACGAGGTCGTTTAGATGGTACGCCCGGTTTGGCTGCAAAACAAACATCAAGGGAAAGGTCAGACCCTGTGACATCAATCTTATAAAATAACGCTCCAAAATCTCATACCGTCACGACGTCAAACGCAGTCGCGCTCTTCGACTGCACATAGAGATTATCCGACCACGGAATCTCTCCCTTCTGCTTCATTCTAATGGGATCAATGTAGATCAATCGTGGCTTCGACGTCAGGATCAACTGGGGAAAGAGCAATTACATAAAAGAAAAGTCACTCAGTCACCGTGTGTTCTCACGTATCATAATCAAAGCGAAATCACAGCAACAGGAATAACATACTTGTCGTTTCTTGGAGAAAAGTCCCTTGCGTTTGCTGATAAGGCCGCCCATTTTGATCAACTCATCATCCAACAAGAACCGGTTCCAGAGCGAGCTCGTACGTCGCATTACAGGCGGTATTGTGGCCTTTGGCGAGCAACTTCCACTACGTTCACATGCTCTGCCCTGAAAGATCAAACAAACAAAACGAGGTTTACGTCAGGATGGGGTTCGCTTTCAGAAAGCATCTTCAAGACCAAACATTAGAAAAAAAGACTTACGGAGAAGGCAACGGATCCAGCGCAAGACCTGATGACACCTGCAACTCCGTCGCAACACCAGCAAAGAGCCAATCCTCCGTTGCGCCATCCTAGTATATCGAAAACAAAGTACGTCAACACTTATTACACCACATAAGAGAATGATACTTGTAACGTACATATTCAGTGGGTGGAAGCCGGCCGATTTCAGGGGAGTAGGGAGGCTTCGAAAATCCGACCGAAGGCCAATCAACTCCGTCAAAGAACGGGTGCGCCTTCAGCGCTTGGTACCCATTGCCGTCCTCGTCAGATCCGGCACCAAGGCGCTCATTCGGGTCCTGCAAAGGATGCGGTCGATCAGATCCTGAGCGACCCCTGAAATCCTGCTGGGTAAATGAAGTCCTCTGCGGGGTGGTTCAAGATCTGCTGAAACGTGAGGTATTCATTCTCTGCACGGAACATGGGTCGCCCGACAAGCATCTGGAACACCATACACGCCATAGCCCACAAGTCGCAACCGCGCGACGCTTCCTGGTCGCGCAGCACTTCAGGCGACACGTACTCAGCCGTGCCGCAGAACGTGTTGTGCCGGCTCAGTCTCATCCTTGGCCGTACCAAAGTCTGTCACCTTCAGGTGTCCATCGTCGCTAAGTAAAATATTCTCAGGCTTCAGATCACGATGGATCACGCCGTTATTGTGCAGGTATTCGAGCGAGATCACCACTTCAGCGATGTAGAATTTTGTCAGCTCCAACGAACACGCACGGTCAGTAAATCCCGCTGCTGTCTGTGCCTTCTGGTGCTTACTATAATAATAATAAAAATATAGATTCAGAGAAGAGTCAGTTCTTTAGTTTCTGCAGTGACCAAAGTGAGATAAAAAACTAGAAAAACAAAAATATTTGCAGACGTACGTGATCACATCTAGCAGTTCTCCGCCACGACACAGCTCCATCACCATGTACAGATAACTGCTGTCCTATTGTCGCCAAAAGCACCACAAGTCGGTCAGCAAATTGTCCAGATTGTCTTCCAGAACGGAATCTTCTCTCTCTACCTGGAAAGTGAAGAAGAGCTTGACGATGCGGTCGTGGGAGATCTTGGAAAATACTTTTCGCTCCATCATGACAAATTTGACCTTCTTCTCTTTGCGGATGAAGCGTTTCTCCATGATTTTCACCGCGTACTCTACGCCTGTGTCTTTCATGCGTGCGTGTACCACCTAATTAATAAGAACCATCAAACATACTCCGTGTCAGTATCCCTCTATCTTTTAAAAAAATAAACTTTTCTTCCAAATATTCTACTGACTCTGGCATACGCGCCTTCGCCCAGCGTCGCGCCAAACATAAAGTCGGCGGGCGACGGCTTCTTGCTGCTTTGCGAACGGACCGGCGAGGCGCCACCCGCTGAGCCTGAAGACAGAGACAGGGAGGTTAGCTGTACAGGAAGAGGAAGGAGATTCTTATAGGAGGCGAGCGAACCTGGCGGCGTGGGGGCGTCGGCGTGCTGCATGTCTGAACGGAGAGCGAGCGGCCGAGGACTGGGGAATGCAAACGGAGCTGCTCGATTTTCTCCCCTCGCTGCGGGCAGGCTAGAAACAGATGTGGGCCACATTACTATACGGAAGTATACACAGATGGGTGAACCTGAACGGTTATTGACACAGACTTATGTATACATATCAGAAATAATGCCCTTACTGGCACAGACTGACACGTATAGTACACGTTTAAAGTGTCGTTACCGCGTGACAACGCAAGACATAAACGACACAGTAATATTTGTACCGCAATTCAGCGGCAAAGCGAGCGGATTTGGGGCAGCACGCGAACGACTTTGGGCACGTTGGCATCGGCGCTGTGGAAGTATGTACCAGTCATTCGCGGTGTGTTCACCCACATGTACCAGAACTGTACCCACGCAGGATACACCTGATTCAGCTGAATAAGAAACGGGGTTCCATCATTTTTACTCGTAGACGAAGATGTGATTATACAGGTCACTTAAACGATGTTTTGACTGTGCTTGAAGTGCGAGAGTGCTAGCGGCTTCAACAAGGTATCCAAAATCAAAGGCTCAATATAAAGTAGAGATCTAAACTAGATTTAGACCATTTTGTCAATGACAGTTTTTAAAACTGAGTTTTTCCTGCGTGAGCAACACTGCGAAAGCGTCTTCCTACGCTGTAGTTATGCTCCCTCTCAGTAGTCAATCAATTGCTTTCATAAGTTCAAGCACAACTTCATTTTCGCTTTTTACACCTTAGTCTGCTGCAAGTAACATGTCGATCCAATTCACCAACGAGGAGCGAAAATACGGACCATCTGATCCATGCTTGTGGCATCGAGAGAATCGTCACTCCAGTGCATTCTGCACAAGAATGCTGGACTACTACAGTGCGAAAGAAAACCTCAAAGCATTGGGGTGGATGTATGCGAACTGCGACGCGGAAGGCACCACCAATGCCATGGATGGAGCAGCGATGAATGACTACTTTGATATTGTCAAGTGCTTACACTGGAACCGTTCTGAAGGCTGCATCACTGCACCACTGCGGCGATGGATGGCGCTGTTAGTAATTGGCGGCGATGAATGGTGCTGCAACCAATGGTCACGCGCACATAGCCCAGTGGCTGCACGAGAACCGCTCCGAAGGGTGCAGTCCTGAGGCAATGCTCTATGCGGCATCGAAAGGTCATGCTCGAGTGGTCAAATACCTGCATACCCTGCGCGATCAAAAGCACACGAGTGCTGCAGTTATCGCTGCCTCTAGAAATGGACATCTTGAGGTCGTGAAGTACTAGTATGAGCACCGCTCTGCACCTTACTCGACCGGCGTCGAAATTGCAGTCCGCCATGCAGAACACAATAGACACAAGGATGCGGTAACGTTTTTGCATGAGCAACGAGTACTGTGTGGCATTACGAGAAGTGTCTGAAGATGTGTTTCAGTCGTGACACTAAACGTGCTACCAAATCCCATTGCAGCTATGAGCTGCTTGTTATAATAAAAAATTACTTGGTGAAGGCATGGGTGAAATTTTTTATCTGTTGCATTTAAGTAAATGATTCAATCTTCTCGGTGCGTTACTTAAACGGGATGTTTAGTGAATTCAAGTGTAAAAAATTCTTGTATCGACCTGTTTTGAAATCCGACTGAAAAGGCGCACCACAAAACGCTTTATGTTGAATTTAACGGGGATTTGGGCGCTTTCATACTGAAAAGTACCTAAAACGCTCGTTTTAGTGATAAAGAGACACCAAAGCGGAGTACCATTCATTGATCGATCCACTGCGGTCCAAACTGTCGACGACGATTGCCAGGCCGTTGCTGGGTGTTCTGCGGTTGTGCTCACCTCCGCACTTGAGTTCCATGGGTCGCTCAGCGCGTTTCTCATCTCGAGGCGGTGGACGTCGCGGTGGACGAGGTGGTGGACGAGGTGGTGGACGAGGTGGTGGACGTGGTGGTGGACGTGGTGGACGAGGTGGCGTACGACATGACGGGCCGGATTTCCGTAGCGCTGGCTACAATGATGGCGCTGCGTGCAGTGTGGACGAGTCAGTTGTAGGCATTAATAGCTTCCTGAAGCCGGAGGTGGGCGGATTCCACGGCACCACCAAGAGCGCTACTCGGATTTTGTGGTCCGGGAGGTGGCGCTGAATGGGGACGTGGTGCGTCTGCAGGACGTCAAACGCTGGGCTCCACAGGTCAAAGCTCCTAAAGTTAGCGAAGTGTTCAAGCACAGAGTGTTTGCAATGCTGAACGATGCAGCCAATGGAAAATGGACATCCCGGAGCCTGTGCATTCGCTGGTGGGGAAGCTGGCAGGTCGGCTGTTAGGGATGTTCAATGCCAATAAACGCGCTCATGCATTGAAGCAGGAACGGGAGGATATTATCAAGCTACGAGGTGCAATTGCTGAGATTTGTGATGAGGAAACAGCGAAGAAATTGGAAGAGTTCATGGTGAGATTAGTGGACGCTCAGGTGCAAGAAGAGGATGCCAAGAGGAAGGCAAACAATGCCAATAAAAACAAGAGCAACGAGGACAAGAAGGATGATGTGGACATGAAGGAGGAGCCTGCTGCCGAGAAGAATCCAGAAACTGCATTCTTCTTCCCACCGATGGACGCCAAGGAGACGCGTGCGGCGGTGCACGAGGTGGTGCGTAAATTTGGCGGTGGTATGGTTGTGTCAGATACGACGCCCAACAGCGACGGTGTGTCTGTAATTCGACTGCGTCGTGTGATGGTGGGCGGCAAGAAGCGGAGAGATATCGATCAACGTGGAGGAAACAACGGCCGTGCGCCGTGGCCTACGAACCGACCGGATTATCTGCAATTCGTACTTTACAAGCGCAACATGGAGACCAACAGTGTGATGATGCAGGTGGCCAAGGCCATGTATTCGAACGTGTCAGCCTTTACCTACGCTGGCACGAAGGACAAACGCGGATCACTACACAACTATGTACGGTGTACCGCGGATCCAAGGAGAAGTTAGAGATGCTCAACCGCGCAGAGCGTGACCTGGAGTGGTTCAACTTCCTTGTGGGCGACGCGAAGTACGTGCCTGAGAGACTAAACCTTGGCGACCTGCGTGGCAATCGCTTTTCACTGGCGATCCGCAGTTTGCCTGGTGACGAGATGATTTCCGACGACCAGATTCACGAAGCGGTTCGCAGCTGGAGCACTCACGGCTTCATCAACTACTTTGGTCTGCAGCGATTCGGCACCAAGTCCATCGCTACTCACGAAATTGGACGGGCCATCCTGCAGCGCGATCACAAGCGCGTTGTAGATTTGTTGTTGGCGCCGCAAAGGGTGACGCATCCAAGATTCGAGAGGCGCGCCAGGATTTCCAGGATAATCAGAATGTAGACGCCGCGCTTCGTGCGCTTCCCCATACCTGATCGCCGAGCGTGCCGTGCTGAACGGGCTCCGCACACACGGACTGGAGTCTTACAGTACTGCTATCCAGGGCATTCCGCGTCATCTACGGATGATGTACACGCACTCGTACCAGAGCTACGTCTGGAATATTGTGGTGAGTGAGCGTTTGAAGCAGTCTTCCAGAGAAACCCCGGTGGTAGGAGATCTCGTAATCCCGCATGAACAGAGCAACGAGGAGTACGTTGATGATGGAGAAGACGGCGTGGACAAGGAGGAGGAGGGAGCTCCCGCGAGCAAGAAACCACGGACGGACGCTGCGATCTCACGACCATCTGCAGGCACTGTGACAGTTGTCACCCCTGAAAACCTTCATGAATACAGCATTTACGACGTGGTGTTACCGCTGCCGGGTTACAGCATCACCTATCCGGAGAACGCACTGAAGCAGCGATATGAGGAAATCCTAAAAGCGGACGGTGTGGATTTCCAGGCGATTGAGCGTGCGACCAACTCCGAGTACCATTTACCAGGCTCCTTCCGTCATGTGCTCAGAAAGCCCATAGACGTGGCACACGAGCTCAAGCGATACAACGACCCCACAATACCGCTGCTGGAAACCGACGTAGGCTGCCTCGCAGGCCACCCGGTTCAAGGCTCGATCCCCAACGGCAAATTTCGTGCCCTTTGCCTTGAGTTCCAGTTGGGCCCGTCGTCATACGCGACCATGGCGGTTCGTGAATTGCTGAAGCAGAGCAGCAACCTTGATGTGCAGCTTCAACTGAAGAAGCAAGATGGTCAAACAAGTAAGTAAGACAGGAGGTCCGTTGCTAAGTAGTAGAGTTTCCGTTACCGTAAACGAACCAGCCTTTTAGTGAATAGCGAACGTTTTTGGGAATCGAGACGGTACGAACGAATGCCATCATAAAAATAAATGCGCACAGCCACGCTGCCGAGACGGACATGTGTCTACAGGGCTTGCTCGGTGGTGCCAATTAAATGCCGTCTTCCCATTCGTGTCGCTCGATTTTGCTGACGAAGCGGTTGCCACCACTACAAACACATAGGTATAAGTCAGTTGCTACACAGCAGTGCATCTAAACATTGGATGGGTCGGTTCGTACATGTCCTCTCTCCTAATGCGCCAGTAGAACTCCGGGCGGGTGCCGTCCATCGCCTGCGTACGGCTGAGCATCTGCACAAATTCCTCGTCATGCGTGATGCAGATCAACTGGAAGTTTTGCTGTTGCGAGCGCGCGTTCAGAATACTACACATCAAAGACACAGCGAAAAGGTTATCATACAAGCATATCACCGCACCTCGGATGCCGGACGTACTCTGTGATTGCCTGTGCGAGACCGAATTTGTTCTCCGTGTCGAGATTCGTTGTGGGTTCGTCTAGCGCCAAGATGCCACAATTCAGACAGAAAGTCTCGGCTAGTGCTAGGCGGATAACTAGCGCGGCCAACACTTTTTGCCCAGCGCTACAGCGGCCTCGCATATCAATGGCCACTCCTCCCTTTTTCATCACGACACGGTAGTCATACGACCGTGCTGCTTTCGAAACTATACCTTCTTCCTGCCCGCTCATTAGCTCGATCGTGTCGATGTCTTGCCCCTTGTACGTAATCTGCCATAGCTGACGGATGATCGAGTTGATCTCCTCGACCTTTTTCGAGTGGTACTGCAGCAAAGACTCGTCCAGAGCCTTGAAATAACGATCCAGGTCTGCCACAGCTAGTTGTGTCGTCTCATGTTCGATTAACTTCTGCCGGTATCTTGCATCAACATCCTTCAGCGCTGGCACACGAAGCTGAATCTTGTAGTCGCGGATATTCTCCTTCAGCTGCTGTTTCTTTCCATTCACCTCTCCAAGAGAATTTCGCGCAGCGATAAGCGCTCTGTCCGCCGAATCCACTCGCTCATCCACGTCGCTTAGCATCGGCAGCTTCTCAACGTTGGTCCTGATGTCTATAACCTCACTGCGCATCTCCTCCAACTCACTTTTAAGCATACGATAGTCCAAGTTATCCCGAATTTGTCGCTTTAACGTTTCGTTATCGCGGAGATTCATTTGAGCACTTGTCATCTGTGGGGCCAAATCTTCCAAACCTTGAGTTGCAGATCTTTCTTGTTGCTTCATCTGCGCAATATCTTTATCCAGGGCCAGAAGATCACGCTCCAGTTTTTCGAGACCACCATTCTGAACTGTCCTGCATTTGTCACTGAAAACGCGCAATTCTCCCTGATGCTCTTGGAGCTCTTGTCGCAGCGTTCGTAGCTGGGCATCGGCCTCGGTGCGCTGCTTCTGGCGCTCAGCCATTTTTGCTTGCGCTTCGCGTTCTAACAAGGGTTCGGATTTTTTCAACGTCGAGCACGTCTCTCGCAAAACTTTATCTTGGTCGCGCAGCCTATATTGCTCTTTCACGGCATCATCATATTCCTTGCGCTGCGTCTCCATCCTAAGTTTTTCTTCTCTCTGGTCGTGGAGATCAGCTTGCAGCTGCTGTAGCATGTCATTAATATTTTCCTGCTCCCCCTGTTTGTGATGAAGCTGGCGATTGAGGTCTTGGACTTCCAGCTGCTTTGCATCCTTCTTTGCTTCCGCATCACTTAGGGATGGAACATTTGCCCCGATCTTCCTGCTGTGATGGAATCCAAGCGCTTTGCCTCCTTCTTGATGTTCGCATCCACAGAGGAGATTGTCAGCAGATTTGGTCAGACTCTAGCTCCCTTTTAGCACTCTGTGTTTCTTCTAGCTGCTTTGCATCAATTCATAATTGGCCTTTTTATCCTTGACATCGTTCTCCAGCGCTTTCTGTGCCGTGTAGATCTCACCCAGTTCATCAACCTTCTGCGGTATCGCTGCTTCCACCTCCATCCATTTCCGCCAACTTGGAATTTTCTCCCGAATCAATGTCAACGTGTGAAGCGAAGACTTCTCGAGAGCTTCAGCTTTGCTGATCTTGTCTGCCACCTTCTTGTCATCCGTTTTGTCCTTCAATATTGATTCGAAAGCTTGCTCTTCCGCTGGGGTCATGTCACGCTCACATAGAGGGCAGCAGTGATCTTTACTCCCTTCTTTTTGTAAATATTGATAAACATGACCATATTTTTTCGACGCACGACCTTGTCTTTGGCATCGGCGTAAGCCTTCTCCGCTTCCGTCTCGCCAAGTTCTGCATCTTTCAAGCCATATCCTGGTAGAACCTCTTCGAGAAGATTTTTCAATTGACCAATATGTTGTCTCTCCAGTTCGTTCTTCTTCAGGCGCAACGATGCCAAACTCTTCTCCGCAAGCTTTGCCGATGCAGCATTTTCGTTCAGCAGTTGCTGAGCTGAGTCAAGCTCCTTTTTCTTCGTATGACAACCTTGTTGGCGTTCCGTGATGAGTTTTCCAATATGGCTAATTGTTGACATTAATGTCTCTCTGTCTGTCGGTGCTTCGCCGCCTTCGAGAATTTCCTGGAATTCGGTCACTTTCTCGTTCAGTGTAGCCTGGAACTCCTTTAGTCTTCTGTGGTATTCGGAGCGTTTCGTCTCAATCTTGGTATACTCGCCTGCATATTGTCGCAGTTGAAAGATTTGTTTACCCATGCTTTCGATCTCGATGTTGATATCACTTATTTGCCGATGAATTCCTTGGATTTCGTTTTTCAGAACCATCGTGTCGTGTTTTTCCTTGTACTCCTCCAGCGCTTTCTCGGCTTCAGTAGTCTGTACATCCAACTCGAGGGCATCTCGCTGAGAGTGCAAACCGGCAGTGCTGAGATCTCTTAGTCGAATTGCAACCGCTTGTTTTTCCTGCGCTATCGTCTCAAGATTTTGCGTCTTCTCCTTAAGCTCATCTCTGAGGCGTTCCACCTTGGAAGTCAATTTCGAGACTTCCTCAGTTAAGGCCTCATCTTCTTTTCGTTGTCTTCCGTCCAAATTACGCACCTCCGCTTGCTTGGCCTCAACGACGGCTTTAAATTCCGCCAAGAAGGCCTTAATATCGTCCTGTTGCGATGACAGCGGCTTTAAGTGGAAGCGATACTTGGTTCCCAAGTTTGCAGCCGTGTCAATCAGGTTAGCAACCAGTTTCTGGTGATTGCTAACATTCGTTTCAATTCTGACTTTGGAGGCGCCGAGCTTTGTGCAGTTGTCTTGTGCTCTGCGTTGTCGTGTCTTCAGCTGTGCCTCCTGTTCTTGCAGCTTACTATAACCTTTTCGGTGGGCCTCAAGAATAGCGTCATAGTTGTCCAGGAGCTCTTGCAGTTCCTCATCTGCGCCGTCCATGATCTTGTCCATCTTGCTGTACGCATACTTGACTGCTGCCTCCTTTTGACCTACATCTTCTCGGCGTCTCTCCAACGTTACATGGAGATCCACCACCTCTTTCTGCAGAACTTTCAATTGCTCCAATGTCTCGATTGCCCTTGCAATGGCTTCGTCAGCCTCTTCGCTTTCCTCTTCTGCAGCGTGCATTTTCTCTTGCGCTGCTTCGATTTTCTCGTGGATATTCTCTGCATTCTTCATATTGACTGTAAGCACATCCAGATCTCGTTTATAGTCTTTGACGTCGTCATTCCTGGCCTTCTTCAGCTTCCGGATCGCGTCCAGGGCTTTAGTATATCTCGCCGACTCAAAGATATTGTCGAAGCGTTTTTTAGCTCTGCGCCTTCACGTAGCGGCCAATTCGAGTCTTCTTGATGACAAAAAGATGACGCTTTCTAGAATCGCCTTCGAGACCCCCAACATATCTGGAATATGCTGGTCCAACTCGCCACATTTGTGGTTTAAACTCACTTTTTCTCCCAATTCGTTCACCACTCGGATGACGCCGTCCAGAGCCTTAAACGTGAGGTTTTCTTGGTCTGACGCACTTGGTACGTGCGCTGCACCACCATCGCCTTGCCTGCTCGATTGCGGAAGCGGAGACGGACGCTGGCCTTGATTTCGTTCGTGCCTGCGATCTTCGGGTCATGGATTAAACTCTGACCGCTGCGAGCGCCTGGAGGGAGTCCGCCGGTGGTCGCGAGCTTCAGACACTCGATGACGGTCGTCTTCCCACAGCCATTGTCCCCAGTAAGACGGTCAGAGGGTGGTAGAACTCGATAATCTCTTCACGGTTCGACTGAAGCTGCGTATGCCGCGGATCGAAAGCTTCTCGATAGTCGACATCTTATTGCAGACTACTTGACTTCCTTAGATAATGAGAGTGATTGTTAGTGTGGTGGACATGAAATATGTGACGTGTGATAATACGGATGCAACACAGTGCTTCCGAGTGATGTGGCCTCCAGTGTTGCTGGCTGCGGGGACCCTGCTTAGTTCGTGGGCGCTCCTGCCTCCGTTGCTGCTACGCTACCACAATAGAGGTATCTCATCCATCCCTGTGGCTTCTCTGCTGCGCTTCAGCTTCTCCGTCCGTGTTCAATCGTTCATCCTTTGGGTCTCTGGCGTCTCTCACGGCCTCCCGACACTTCCAGACGTTGCCGAGCTCCTGGGAATGTCATTCGAGTACTGGGTGGCAATCCCAGCCGCATGACTCTACGTGGCACTAATGCATACTTGGTAGGACGCGGGCCGAGACGATTGTTGATCGATTGCAGTGATGGCAACGACGCGTTCGTTGCGAACCTGCTTCAAGTGTGTGAAGCTCACGGTGTCTCGGAGATCTCGGATTTACTGCTGACTCATAGCCATTTGGACCATGTGGGCGGATTATTGCAGCTTAAAGCGAGATTCCCCGAGCTGCGAGTGTGGAAGTATCTACCCGATGCGAGCAAAGGAGGAGATGGAGACGGGGATCGACGACTAAAACTGAGCAATCAGGAGAGTCGACGACTGGGGATTGAAGCGTTGGAGGATGGCAGGGAATTCCATGTGCAGTCGGAGGGGTTTGAGGATTTAGGTGTGTTGCGGATAGTGTACACACCGGGGCATTGCAATGATCACGTGTGCTTTGTTTTGGATGGCGCCAATGGCTTAAAAGGTCCAGTGCTGTTCTCGGGGACTGCATATTGGGATTCGGAAGTTGCATGTTTGACTCACTCACCGACCTCATGGCATCTCTGAGCAAACTACAGGCGTGCAGCGCAGCCTTCATCTACCCAGGACATGGCCCGGTAGTCCTCGACGCACCCGCCAAGATTTTGGAGTACATCACACACCGCAAGCAGCGCGAGGACGAGGTGCTAGATGTGCTGAAGACACACCAGGATACTTCGAGAGGACTGTCATCTGCAGATATCGTGGAGAAAATCTATGAACCACTGCCGTATATCTTGCGTTTGTCCGCGAAGAAGGCAATCGAGAAGCACCTACAGAAACTGCTCGTAGAGAGCCGAATTCGACAAACCAGTCGAGCTGGCTGGTTTCACCCTTCTACCTACAGCTTGAGCTAGACTGATGAATTGTTTTGATCACCAAGTTGCTGCCATGAAAGCGTTGGTGTCGGGAAAAAATCGTTTTTGTGGTAGTTATTGGGCTTATAGTGATGAAATAAATGACTCATGGAATCTGACCTGCTACTTGACAAATACGTATGTACAACAGCGGAACGCCCTTGTTCCGATCCAACTTTCACGCAAACGCCTGACTAACGAGTTATTTGTTGTGGCTGAGCTGACGCGCCAGTTTGAGGTTGTCCTGGATCTGTTGCCGGGACTGCTCCGCGATCAGGTTCATCTGGATGATCTGCGCCATGCGCGAGTCTGTTGTTGCGTCAGAATCGTTGCGCTCGACGGCCTTCGGGCTGTTGAAGTTGCCGCTGAATGTGGTGTTAGGCGCTAAATTCTGGCGTGTGCCTACGTTACCATAACTGCTGGACCTGTTCGTTATCTGGGGTTGTGTCATCAGCAAATCCGAGTCGTGTCTCGCGTAGAAATCCTCCATCGCATTTGAGGGAAGAGCTGTACGGCTGTGTCGGCGCTGTCCTGCGTATGCATCAACGCTCCGACTCGTCTTCTGCGACAACGGTTCGTCGTAGATAATCACTGGCATAGCAGGCATAGACGAAGAACCGGGCTTCACATGGTCGTTTTGTGCTGGATGGCCGGGGTGCATGGGCGGGGGAGCTGGCCCCTCGTGCTGAGGATAATACAGAACACTCTCGTCTTGGTGGTTGACTCCAATGATAGGTTGCGGAAGCGCGCGGCACGATCCCCGCTGCTGTTGCTCTGGCTACTCGTTGCGGACGCGGTGAAGTGCTCATCCGCAGCCTCGCCACTGTCGTCCGTGTAACCGCGTCCACGCGATGAGAAAAGGCTGTTCTCGATGCTCTCAGGGCCTGTCAGTGACGTGGCAGCGTACTCGACGAGGTTCTGCACACTCTCGGGGCGCGCAGATCTACCTGGTGAATGAGACGAAGACATCTCTTGCAAAACTGCTCGTAGTGCGGCACATGGAAGTCGTGGAAGCTGAGCACACGCACTTTTGCCACGCAGTTAGAGCACGTCAGACGATGACACACGGAGCACTGCTTGGAGGAGCTCAGGAATCCCGAGGCTTTGGCATGGCACACCTCGCACTTGCCGTGTGTGATGAATGGGCGCATCGTGTGCTTCCCAGCCTCCACCAGCGCCGTGGCAATGACCGCATGCGCCACAGGCATTGCCTGCTCAATACGTAGCCACAGCTCCGCCGATTTAATGTCTGCCACCCAGTCCACAACTTTTCCTCCTGCATCGTTCTTTCCTCGCATGTAGACTTTGACACCTCCGCTCTTGTTACGTTTGTACAGGTAGCAGATGGAAAACTTTGCTCGTACACACTCGTTGAACAATGGACACGTCGGGAGCTCCACACTCTCTGTCAGAGTGTAGCCAATCTCCTTCCCATTGCGATCTCGCGTCATGCCGACCTGTTCGTACCAGCAAACATCTCGATTCTTCACCAATCCTTTGCCGGGTGACTCGACTGTCATCCACTTGAAACACGACAGGAAAAAAGGATCTTCCACGCTCTTTTTCTTAATCACTCCCAGCACTGCGCAATCGACGATGTCTTCGCGGTAGACACCTGAGATGCGTTGAAAGTCCGGTGTGTTGTCTGCGTAGCGTCCCATCACCACTTCGTCTAGCGTGCCGTCAATGCGTCCAGTGCAGAGATACTTGTACTCACTATTGTCTTTCAGTTTACGCCGTCGGTACACTGTCAAGTCGCGTTTCTGTTTGATTGGCTTCCACTTGCGTTCGCGTTGCTCCTGAGTGTCAAACTGTTCGCGATGGTAGGCGTCGATGGTTTGCTGTAGGAGAGAGTCTCCCCATTGCAAGAACGACTGGGCCTCTTGTTTACTTAGTCGCAAGGGTGGGAAGAAGTCCAGCGGCAATGGGAACATCATGATCTTCGACCGCCGTCTTGCGTCCGACTGGATGGAAGGGGATCTGAGCCTGAAGCTTCTATCGGAGCTGCTGGCAACTGACTCACAAAAAGACCAAAGTGATGAGCGACGGACAACAGAGAGTCCGTGGCGATAGTAAACTAACATTACTTTAGAATGGAAACAAATAGTGACTGAGACTGAAGAGAGGCGAATATACGTATACTAAAATTTGTTGCTAATAAGACCTGCTGCTTCTTATCCCTGCTGTGGTGCATAAAGCCTTTGTAAAACATACAAAGCCTTTGTGCATACAATGTATGCTCGCCATGCGGGACTCATTCCATTTTACACATTTGAAAAACGAAGGTGTAATGGTAGTGGAGGGAGTTAGAAATACGTCTTCATCACCTTGGGACGATGACTGCCAAGATGGGACATTAATGGCAGAGTATTGGAGCTGCAGCGTCTGGAATAAGAGAATGATACGTTCGCACTAAGACGCTGCGGGGTCGCTTTTTAACGACGTGTCAAGTTTTCGACGTGCTCGTTGCTCATGCTGTGTTGCACAATCAGAAATCGGTATACACGTAGTGGTGTATACAACTTGCAGTAAATGCGGCAGTCTTTGAATCCTATTTGTACTAAGTTTTGTAAGTCATCCGTAAATGTTGGTTTCCACCATACAAACTTCAAGTCACGTATAAAATTCAAGAAGTCAAGCACATTGATCAGCGCCTGCTCAGTTCGTGTTGACCGTGGGTTTTGCTGGTGTTGCACTACGAGGGCACCTGGCGTCATGCAAGCTGCGTGCCGTTGAAATCGGAAGGGATCACTTGAATCAGTTGCGTGCGAATGGTTGGTCATCCAGACTTGGTCGAGCCAGAAACGATTCACCAGAAGATCTTTGGCCAATAGCAAGTAGACGTCTGTAGAGCATACCGCAGAAGGTATGCTCAGCATACCTCCTGCGTTTCAATGCGTTCGCAGAATATCAAGGCGACGATGTGGATACCTCGCTACGAAGATCTTTACCCCGCCGACACAATGCGCTGGGCTTCACTGGCTTACGAATATCGATGGTGAATCCTATCGATGTACCCAGGTGATCCTGAAGAAATGTATGATTTGAAGTGATGGTTATGATGGCTGCCAGGCTTGAACCCCGTGGCGCGAAGCAAACGTAGGTAGCTACACATTCGCGCCGACCTGGAGGTGCCGACAACAGACAGGCTACCTGAGATCTGCAAATGAAATCAAGCGCTGTCAACCGCGGATGGAAATCAGTGTTAGTAAAATAAATGCCTATCTGTGTCAAGCCGATTCACATGGATCTACGTCAGTAAAAATTCTACGACGTATGATGTCAGCACTGCTTACACCAATGTCACCGCTAGAGAGAAATGGGGCTTTGAGATCTTGTCCGGCGTGCTCCATACCAGGTTGCACCTTCACATCGCTTGAACGCAAAAGGACACAGCGTCTCTTGCAAATCGGATGGCATTCAGTGCCACGTTGTCCCTGAAGAGCCTCAAATGGTCCAACGACGTTGAATGGTGTAGCCCAAGTCGAGTGAGCAGTTCGGTTAGCTAGCACCACAATGTGCAGTTTGGTTTAGTCAATACAAACTCCGAGTCACGATGTCGACCGGCTCAAATTCAGTGTGTGTGGGTCACACACACTGAATATTAAGCCTTCCCTATCTCACGGAATATTCCCTAGCCAGTCGTGCCAAAGAGACGCAGGATGTTGCGCGAAGGTCGCTTCAAGCCGTTTCAAAAACACGTTTCATATAATACAAAAATCCGTCAAAAGCGCGCGCCATTGCCAAAGCGCAGTGTGTCGACGAGGTGCTGTCGTTGTCTGTCCATATCAACGCTATCCTTCCTGTATACTCGCCCCACCTTCGACCGGTTTGTCCCCAAGTCTATCAGCTCTCGCTCGGTCTGCCCCGAGCTTCGAATTGATTCGTTACGCGCAAGTTACGAGCCCCTCAAGACATGCACTCGGCCTCCGGAATGGACGGCAGTGATCCGCCAGTTGTAGACGATGCCAACACCAATGACCTGAAACTGGTAGTGGACAGAGCTGAGGACACAGGACCTGATGCGTTCCCACACCATGAGGAGTGCACCGCCGTGCTGACGATGAAATGCGGAGAGCCTTTGATGGCTGTACGCAAGAAACTGCACGATGAGATCCCCATCACTTTCATCCCAGAGGAAGGTTTCGGCGTCTTCCAGAGCAAAGTGGAGCGTCACTACTGCAAGTTAGGCCCCAACTACATACAGGAACGTCGAGCCATTTACCTCAAACCTTCCAGCAACGCGACGCAGTCAAGTACGTGCTGCTGACCAAGGAGAACTTTGAGCCCCTGCTGCGTGTACGCTGGAAAGTGGCACGCAGTATGAAGGTAGACCTCAAGTACGAAGTGTTTTGCTACTTTGTAGACATGACGACCAAGAAGGAGAAGAAGCGTCTGTCCATGAAGATGTTCCAGCAACAGCAGCCGCTGACGGATGGGGGTGCAGTGGAAGCGATCGTGACCAACGGCACCACGGTGGTCACGACTACACCGAGCGCCTCTTTCATGCCATTTGGACAGGCAGGAAGTGCAGGTTTCCCACTGATCCAGAGCTACGCTGACATGTCCATTGACGGGTCGCTGACACCTGGAGGCAGCGTCTCGAAGACGAACAAAACCCCACAAAGCCACAAAAACGGGATGCGTGATGAAGCCACTCAGGCCAACGACCGTCCGCGCAAGGTTGCGCGTGGGAGACAGCCAGCCGCGACGACGTCAGGTACCGAACAACTGCATTTGGAGGTGACGGAGGAACCGATGTTTCATACAATCCCGTTCCGGATCAATGGATTTGTGGTACCGCTGGAAGTGGACATTACAGCTCTGCGACGGAGTCTGGGGTTAATACAGCCATCGTCTGACGCGCCAGTGCCTAGTGGCAGTCCAGGATCTTCTGTCGGAGGCAGTGGTTTGGACCCCACCTCACATTTATGATAGGATACACAGACGCGCAGATCACCCCGCCCCAGACCATCAACGCAAAGCGGTGAGGGACAAGAAGGGAAAGACGAAGGAGGCGCGTGAAGTAAGTAGTACATGTAGTGCATGGATGGAGAATGAGGGAATCCGGCAGGCAATTAGCTGCTGCCAAACGGCATGTAGGTGTTTTGAGAGCTTGAACGAGCTTGCCGCTGTTCAACGCTCGCTGGCTAGAAGACTGGCATCATTTGAGTCTAATGCACTTAAATCACTTGGTTGATTCTTGTTTTTGGTTGGGTTCATTTCATTCATGAGTCATGAATCATGACGGAACGAGTGTTGAAAAGCTTCCCGGTGATCCAAGTCCCTGATTTTCGAGCTTAGGGTAGCGCTGTTGAGGATAGACTTGAAGACATGAGTCGGCAGATCCTCGAAGTTAAGGATGAATGCTTCGACGTAGAAGTTTGGGAGATTCGGGTATGTGTATTTGTACGATTAGAATTCTACTCCTGAAGCTGCTTCTTGTCCGAGATAATCGGAGAGAGCATGGTGGATTCACGAGGCAAACGCATCAGTGAGCTCCAGCCTGTGCGGCCAGCCGAGTGCTTGTAGCCGTAGGAGAAATAGAAAACCACGCTGGCAGCCAGCCATGCGCAGCTTGCGTAGATGCCCGTATAGTTGATCTGCGCAGCCAAATAGAAATTGGCTAGCACAGCAAGCGTAGGGAGGAACGGCACAAACGGAGACGCAAAATTCTCAGGCAGCGTTTCTTCCTGCGGACACTTGAAGTACATGGCAAAGCACGCGATAACCGTGACCACCAGGAAGACGATGCCCAGTACGAGGCACCAGACGTGGCCCTCGTTCGAGTAGCCGATTTGGTAGAAGAAGGCCGCAAGCCACGCAGACCCCACCATCAGACCGATGAGCTTGGGCGCCAGCGACGGTGATGCCTTGCGCATGCGCACCATAAGGAGCGACGAGTTTGTCATGTTGAATGACAGCAGGATGCCGAAGCTCACAATATCCCACAGCGTGTCGAACGGGATAAATAAGGCTACAACCGTGAAAACAACGCCCGTGATGAGGGTGTTCACAAACAGGTTTCCCTTCTCGTCAACCTTGGCGAAAATGCGCGGCATTAGTCCGTCACACGCCAGGGCGTAATTTAGGCGTGGCTGAGCCAGGAAGCTGACCAACACCACCACAGGCATAGTGCACGTCTCACCGGCACGGACAATTTGAGAAGCCCAACGTTGTCCTTGGTACTCGAACCCCGCTCCGAAGCTGTCGGCCTGCAAGTACGGGATTAAACCTGACAATGCCAACGATGCAAAGACGACAGGAACATGATGCCTAGCACAACACCGATCACAGCCAGGGGCATGATCTTCTTGGGGTTCTTTGCCTCGGCAGCTAGACAACAAACCTCGTCGAATCCAACATAACCGAAGAAGGCCGAGGACGCACCGGTGATGATACCCTGAGTGCCAAACGCCATGGTGCCGTCCAGGTCCTGACGCACTGGCACGAACGGAGAAAAATTGTCCATGTCCGTGTAAGCAAAACCAGCAATGATGATAAACAACACCACGAGCACCTTGACAATCGTGAAGATGTTGATAAACCACTTGCTGAAGCGCACGCCCATGAGGAGCACCATCACACACAGCGCCATCATCACAGAGCCCAAAATATTGTAGTAGTCCTCATTCAGCCACTGGTACGAGTGTTCCGGGTGCTCTTCCTCCAGCCAATCTTGCACCTTGGTAGCCCAACTGCGAGCCACACCAGATCCCGACACGCCGTACTCAAGTGAGACTAACCATGCAGCCACCACAGCCGGAAGTTCACCTAGAGCGTAGAACGAATAGGCGTAGGTGCTTCCCGACGACGGCACACGCGTCACCATCTCCATGTAAGCCAAGGCGTTGATGCAACACACAATACCAGCGATGATCCAGCTCACGAAGGCTGCCGGACCAGCCGTGCTCGAGATAATCTCGCCAGTCGTGGAGAAAATACCGCTACCGACAGATGCGCTGATACCAATACAGATGAGGTCGAAGAGCGACATTTGACGCGGCAGTTCTTCAACCTGTTCCTCGGCGTGGATCACGCGAAGAGGTTTGGTACGGAGTATGTTCTCCATGAAGGTCGGCTCGCGCTCCATGGTTATCTTCGTGTCTGGGTGAGTGATCTCCTGTTTAACTTGAGTTGGTCGTTGGTTGTGACGACAGACCAGCACAGCTTTGGTTCAGGAGACGAATTCACGAATGACCGAAAAGGTATCGGTGAACAGCGATGCACGAGCCTCGAGCCTCGTGGGCACCAGCCAACGACCACGTCGGCTTGTTTTTGCCGCGACTGGGGCCATAGGGACCGGATCAAGGGTTGACTCGCTTGAAGCTCGTCTTTCAAAGGCAGGACAGGGGTAGCGTCTCATGATTGGATGCACTTTGCGTCACCTTCAGAGCCAGGAGAACATGCTGTAAAAAAGGAGGGGTTGCTGGATCGGGGATGCTTTAGGATGCTCTGCTGCACACTCCGGTAGTCGCCCGTGGCGACTAGCGACCAGCGTATGACAACGCTGTGGGCATTGCCCACTGGGCGGTGAATCTCACACCATCGTACACGTACATATGCATTGTCATTCCTTACCCTTCTGCAGTTTAGAATATCCAACCTACAAGCTTAGTGACTTTCATGGAGGTCATTTTCACGCCCACACAATTGATGCCAAGAGACCGGAAAATGCACTGTGTCCGTCTGCCCGTCCTGCGCCATCCAGTGCTGGGGTTCGCCATATAGTACGATTTGGCCGCGATCGAGGAAGCATCTTGATAGTGCTTTAAAGTAGCGGTGCCGTACATGAGGTGGTGGATTACCGAGCAACATCCAGTCATTTGCGGACGGTTTTCCCCATCATATAAAACGATCAGTTGCATCGTTATACAGTGAGTAATCTTTCTTCCTACACAAATGCTTGTCGATAGCGTAGGGCGACAGAGGTTGCCTTCGACATGACCTTTTCTAGATGGCCCGGGCTATTATATTAATGCCCGGGAAGCTACAACACCCAAGCTTTCCCTCGGCTTGAGTGGCTCGAGCTCCTGACAAATCGCTGTCTGTGTGCAACTTGTACGGCTTGTCTCAGTTTTGCAAAGGACCGGAATCGTCCCATCCCCATGCATCATCAAGCTGATTACCGACAGAGGCGTACAGTACATTCGTCTGCATTCGGATGTGCCACTGGGAGATGTCCTAAGCTACAAGTAGCTTAAATCTACCGCAACCAATCGATTCTAGCTATTGGACACCCGAGATCAGCACCGCCGAATGCGTAAGGTCTTGGTGGTATATCAAGATATGTATATGTTTATAGGTCTACTCTTGAAGCTGCTGCTTTTTGCTCTTGTCGGAAAGCATAGGTGAGTTCAAAGAAGACTCACGTGGCAGACTCATTAGCGCGCTCCAACCTGTCCGACCGGCAGAGTGCTTGTAGCCGTAGCTGAAGTAGAAGACCGTGCTGGCCACCAGCCATGCAAAACTTGTGTAGATGCCTGTGTAGCTGATTTGCGCAGCCAAGTAGAAGTTAGCCAACACGGCGAAAGTCGGGAGGAACGGTACGAAGGGCGCAGCAAAGTTATCCGGGTTGGACAGTTCTTGCGGGCACTTGAAGTACATCGCAAAGCATGCGATGATCGTGACCACCAGGAAAATAATTCCAACCACGAGGCACCACACGTGGCCCTCATTCGAGTAGCCGATCTGGTAAAAGAAGGCCGCTAGCCCTGCGGATATCACCATGAGGCCGATGAGCTTGGACGCCAATACAGGAGAATTTTTGTGCATGCGCATTACCAGCAATGATGACATCGACATGTTGAAAGAGAGCAGAACGCCGAAGCTCACAATGTCCCAAAGCGTTTCGAACGGGATCACAAACGCCACTGCGGTGAAAAAAGTGCCAGTGATGAGAGTGTTCTCAAAAGGTTCCCCTTGTCGTCGACTTTGGAAAAGATGCGCGGCATCAGACCATCGCACGATAGGGCGTAGTTAAGACGTGGCTGAGCCAGAAAGCAAACAAGTACCACCACAGGCATAGTGCACGTCTCACCGGCCCGCACGATCTGAGCAGCCCAGTTAGCGTTCTGGTAGTCGAAGCCACTACCAAAGCTTTCCGCCTGCTGATACGGGATCATACCCGACAGCGCCAGCGATGCAAAAGCCGACAGAAACATCGTTCCAGTCACCACGCCAATCACAGCCAGGGGCATGATCTTCTTGGGGTTCTTGGCCTCGGCAGCCAAACAGCACACCTCATCAAAGCCAGTGTAACCAAAGAAGGCCGACGATGCACCAGTGATGATACCTTGAGCGCCGAACGCCATGGAGCCGTCCACGTCCTGACGTTCCGGGACAAACGGTGAGAGGTTGTCTGTGTTCATGAAGCTGAAGCCAACGACGATGATGAACAGCACCACGAACACCTTGATGGTCGTAATGGTGTTGACGAACCACTTGCCGAAGCGGACGCCAACAAGCAGCACGCCTACGCACAGTGCCATCATAAGAGCACCAAGTAAGTTCGTGTAGTCCTCGTTCAGCCACTGGTACGAGTGTTCCGGATGCTCTTCCTCCAACCAATCTTGCACCTTGGTAGCCCAACTGCGAGCCACACCAGAACCCGACACACCGTACTCGAGAGTCAATAACCAAGCAGCCACCACAGCTGGGAGTTCGCCCATAGCATGATACGCGTACGCGTAGGTACTTCCCGATGATGGGATGCGCGTCACCAGCTCCATGTAGGCAAGGGCATTAATGCAGCACACCAAACCGGCGATGATCCAGCTCACAAAGGCAGCCGGACCGGCCGTTGTTGAGATGATTTCGCCTGACGTAGAGAAGACACCACTGCCGACCGTGCTGCCAATACCGATGCAGAGGAGATCAAACAGCGATAAGTGACGAGGTAGTTCCTCTGCTACCTCTTCTGCGTGGATCACGCTCATGGGCTTGGTGCGCATGACATTCTCCATAAAAGTTGGTTCGCGCTCCATGACTGAATTGACCTGCTTGAGAATTGACTTGGAGCGAGTCCGTTGAACTCACTGAGTGTCCCCACTGCGGCTTCCGTGGCGGATTCAAGAATGACCCGGAAGTGAGCTCAGGGGCGCGAAGAGGACCATTGGCCAGCATGGCCTGTCTCGGGAGCCATGTACACGTCGTGACGCTGTCGAATGTCAGTAGACAAGGCGAGCGATACATAGGGCAAGTGGAAAAGCGCCTCGTTTCTTTACAGGACTCGAGTGCATGTGCTGGGTAACTTTTTCTCCTGGCAGAGAGACGACCAAATAACCAATAGAGATGCAGACATCGTGCAATCGGTTGCGTGCAAAAATGACTGGAAGCAGGTTGCCGGTGCAGTAAGCACGTGACAAGCAGAGGCGAGTAATCACACTGTGGATGAGAACTTGGTTTAGAAAATTGTACAGTATCGAGTTAGCACGAATGGTCCGTCTTGCTTTCTTCGTCGTGGTACCAGGATATACCAAGCAGGCTGCAGCAACAAATCAGCGATTACTGGTAATACAAGTAGGGTCGTGAATATTCAACGTCTGAGTTCGTTGCACGGTTCGGCAGCATTGTAGCGTGGACAATAGGAATCAGAGCGGCTTTGGTCGCTTCCCAATCTCTCTTACCTCACATGATGACTGTGAATAGTTTTGCTTAGAAACGAATTAACTTACTACTGTACGCTAGAAATGAGCAATCCGACGACCTGTAATGATGTTGACCTTCCTTTTGAAGAGATTATTGACAATGCATTTGTAAAGCATGAGCTGCAGCATCGCATTACCATATCAGAGTTTAATGAAGAGTTGCTCTCAGTGCGACGACACACAAAGGTATGAAGCCACGAATGCTGTCGAATGTTGTTCAATTTGGAGGTGCCTGTAATTGCTTTTGTGAATACAACCATGGCTCTGGGCTCTGGGATCCCGCATATACTCCACACCCAGAGACAGCAACTTATTGTGGCCGTTAGGCAAGTGGTCGAACGTGCCTCCAACAACCAGGTCAAGTGGCGTCAGGTCTGCGTGTTCATTCTCAAAGTAGTTGAATTTAAGCCGCCGCTGGGCATGCGTCTCCAGTGGGTGGTAAGGGGCTGCAAACAGTCCATCCCGCTCGAAGTGCTGCACGACCTCGAGCTCATCCTCTTCGAATGTCGGCGTTCAGCCCTGGCTCCAGCACCAGATCTCAAGACTGTTTTAATGTGTATGACTCAAGCAAAGTTAAGTATGTAAAACGATATTGGCCACTTTTGATTCTATTGTGTTGCACAATGTGTGTGCTTCAGAAATGCGATCATCTGATTAATTGTAGGCGTCAACGTTGAAGCCTTTCGGTTTATGCTTTGCGAGACAGACACCCAAATGCCCATTACCGTACATGTATGATAACTCAGATTGAAGCTGGGCAAGTCGGTGCAGAGTGTAGCCATCCGTTCCGCCAGGGAAGCGTCCCAGTCGGAAGCCACGCTGCTGAGGATACTATCGAACGACGTCGAGTCGCTGCCCAATGCGCAGGTGCTGGTCGGTGCGCCGGCAACCTCTCGACGAAGATGGACCGGTCGAATTTCGACCAGCCACACGTAGAAGCTGCGTCGCACAAGTTGGGTTCGCGAAGTCCACGCCTCTAAAGTCAAACTACCTGCATGGCACGAAGTGTCAGCTAAAGCCGCCAGTGCCTGCACCCTACCCAACCCAATGCGGATAATGTCGTGAGTCAGGTGGTGTTCTTGTGGAAATGCTTTATCAGCTCATGGTATCGGCATGTCCATTTGTGCAAGTGACTGACACAATACTCCTCCGACCAAACGCTGACGAGGTCAACAGGAGAGTAAGGTGAAAAGCTTTGCTTGGGGATACAACATCTTCTGCATGCAAACTGACATAAGTATTAACCGTTATGATATAAAAGGCAAATGTATGAAGTATGGAGCACCAAGTGTGGCTGCTCGACTCGGCTTCGCTTTTTGCATCTATTGACATAGTCAAATGGCTAACAGCGTCGAGAATGGACGGTTGTGGCGCTTGATCTCGCAGGTGCTACTGCTTGATGTTGTTTCGCATCACACTGAACTTGGCCAGCGCTGTTATTTGGATAGGAAGTTTAGCATCTAAGAAAAGTTCTCAAGAAAGGCAGCATGTTGTTCCCGCAAGTATTGAGTACTCGCACTAAATATTAACTGTGTCCTATTCCACTTCAACATCAAGTTTTGCGCTTTGTGCACATGTCGCCCTTTCCGACTCTGCTGCCTTTCTAGTGAGAAATGTTTTTCCGATGGCTGCGCTCGTCTCTTAGCGTTTGAACTTCCCGCCTCGATTTTGAATCTCTTGCCGCTTGCCACTTGCCGCTTGCCACTTGCCAAGAGTCCATGAGAGAAGATGGGCATAGGACACGCTCACTAGGTTGAAGGGCGGCATCAAGCGCAGCCTCTGCTCCGGTAGCCAAGAGCTCATTTTTGCTTTTGCGACCAAGCCCTCAAGTTACCCACCTTCCCCGAACTAAACCCTTCGCTCACCTTCGTCTACAAGATGTCCGTCCAAGCTTGCATCAGCTTCTTCGAGACGTTCTCCACCAACTCCGCGGTAACCACCAACTCCGCCGTAGCCACCACCGCTGCTGCCACTGACTGCACTTTCAATGTGCGTTCCATCGTTGACTACTTCGAGACGATTGCTACTCCAGCCACCACCACCACCACCACCGCCGCCGCCGCCTCTAATAACACCAGCATCAACGCCAATACAACGGTGGTGATGACAACGATGATGACTGCTGCGCAGACGCGCACCCCTGTCGACTCGCGAGTCATCACTCCATTCGCTGACGTCCCACCCACCGCCGATGGACAGGCCTCGACGCTACCGGTCGACATCCTTGCCGGTCATGACGGCCTTACCGAGTCTCTTACCGAGATGGCCGTCGCTGCCAATGAAGATCCGGCAGCACAACAGGTCTCTACTTCGACGCTGCTCCCTTTGACCAATCCACGCAACATGAAGACCACAAAGAACAGGAGCCTATCACACCTGAGGATGCTGAAGCCGCCCGGTTCATGGAGTACGTGGAGCGCATTTGGTATGGTGACCTGAACCACCTATCGTACGACTACCAGTGGCACCAAACGCATATGACTCCGGCCGACGCCATCCCCATCCGGGAGCAGCGGAAGCTCCACACACCGACCGATGACGAAGACCGCGATAACTCAATGGTTGATCCTGCCGCGCACTGGACCCCTGCAGACTCGCCGTTCCCATTCGACAGCCCAACGGAAGTCGAAGGCCACGACGAACCAGTAACCGACACCCTCAAGGACGCCGAAGCTGCTGAAGCTGCTGAAGCTGCTCAGTTGATGGAGCGTGTGCAGCGAATTTGGCATGGAGACCTTCGTCACCTATCGTACGCCTCCCGATGGCAACGAATGCAAGTGACTCGGAATAATGCCGTCTCTGTCCAAGAAACTCAAGCCCAGCATGTGTTGGGTTTTCCAGCTGCCCATGATGATGACACTGCGGTGCTTTCGGAGCCGGTCGTCGCCACCGAGTATCTTGAGTCATCTGCGATGGCTGCTTCTCGTGGTGGTCAGGCCCCGGTGCTCCCTTCTCACCCGTGCTCGACTCGAATCCCGCTGCCACGCCTTCGCAGTGTCGAGCTCCACCCGATCGGAGTCCAGGACCACATTGTCAACCATACTGATCCCACTGCGGCGAATCAAGCTCTAACTGTCACCGAAGCACACCGCAAACGACGCAGCCACCTGACAGAATATCGAGCTCGTCTCCAGAATGTGTGCTCTCGCCTCTTTGACTTCCGCAGCAGTCCAAGATATTTGCAACAAGTGGCTGATGCGAAGCAGCGTCGAGCGGCAGCACTGGAGCGATCAACCGCTAGCTCTACACACTGTTCAACCGGTCACGCTCACTCATCTACAATACCAGCAGCACCACAATGATGCCAAGCCGAACCGAGCCGAGAACGCGCACCTGTCACACTTGGCGCTCTTTTCTTCGTACTCCATAGCTCATACTTCATATTCCATAGTTCGTAGTTCTGGTCTTGACGGCTACATTAATATCGTGGGCGTTTGCGCCGGGGTGAACCTAGCATTGCCACGTTGTGCATCTTGCAGCACGTGGTACGCCAGCAGGTTCAGGCAGTTAGGAGGCTGCCGTTCCTTGTATCTTGCACTGGAAGTTTGCTGTAAGATTACTAATGTATGGACTCCATAGTCATCTCGCAGACCTGGTATCAGACTAATGCTAACGCTCTACCATGGAAAACGATACGGCGTAACTCCCAATAGCTGTAGAACCGCTTACCTAGCCCAACAACTCATACGAAGCTGTTCTCCTTGAACGAGAGAGCACCGGTGATCCAGATGCAGGGCGGAGCCGGGTATTGAAATGACATCGATGGGTAGGCCGATAACGGTGGCTATCATATTGGTCTAACATGTACACACGAATAGGGAGCAACACTTAGACCTACCTGGGCTCAATACCTGCTTTACAACAGTCAAGCCACAGAAAATCAATCAGTTCTCGTGAAAGCGCACATCACACACACTGAATGCGTCACCCACCTCACTACCATGTCACGCCACTAGCGCCTTCGAAAAGCAGCAATTTTCTCACGGATGCAGCTAGAACTGAGGGTGCTGCTTTCAGTGCGACGACACGCAAATATGTGAAGCAGTGGTAGCCCACGTTCCTGGCGAATGCTGTTAATTTTGGCGGCTCCTGCAAGTGTTTCGGTGGACACGACCATGGCTGCCGGCTCTGGGATCACAATGGCGGGGCCGAAGGGGTCTTCGATCGTCACAATGTCCACAGTTAGCTGCGGATTCAAAAACGTCAAGTAGGCTCGCACAGCACGCTTCCGCCGCTCCAACGGTTCTAGCAGCTCTGCATTCGACTTCTTGGTTAGCATACTGTCTGCTGTCACACCAATCAAGATGCGTTGTGCACAGATACTCACAGCCAGAGACAGCAACTTCTTGTGGCCGTTGTGCAAGTGGTCGAACGTGCCTCCTAGCACAACCAGGTCATGTGGAGCCAGGTCTGCGTGCTCATTCTCAAAGTAGTTGACGTCGGCAGCAAGCCGCCGCTGGATGTGCATCGCCAACGGGTGGTAGGTGACTGCAAACAATCCGTCCCGCTCGAAGCGCTGCGCATTGAGACGCTGCACGTCCACGAGCTCATCCTCACCGAAGACGGCGTTCAGCTCTGGCTCCAGCACCAGATCTTCCCATGTCTTACTGTCCCTGGATAGTCCTCCACCCGTGATTTGGATGTCCAGGAAGGGCTTGTCCAGTGTACAAGCCACGTCCCAGACCACACCGTAGAGCTCACTGATGTAGTTGACCACCTCGTGCTTGTCTCTACCGGATACAAAGATGAAGAGTGTGTGCGAGACGAACTCGGCCGCCTTCTCTAGTAGCACGTCGTTTTTGACCAAGTCTCTGAAAAGTATTGAGATACAGTATTTATATCATTAGAAAGATGTTGATCTAAACGTGATGATAGTCTAAAACAGTTCATTGATAACATAAAACAGTACCTGAAGTTCTGCGGTACATTTATGCGGAGCAGTCCTACACGCACACTGGACCCGGATTTCTTGCGGATATCGATACTGCGAGCTGCCGCGCCCTTGTACAAAGCTGATACACCTACGACGGCGACCACACTAGCCACCACTGCCAGCGCTGTGCTGGCTCCGGAGAGCACAGGCGCGCTCTCGATTCCTGGAGGCAGCTTGGGCAGCGCGAGTTTTTTCTCCATCAGGATTTTACTTGACTTTGTAAGGGGTTGACTATTTCTGAGAATATGCACCTCAGAAAATGTGATCAACTGATAATTGAGACCGGCGACGTTGAAGCCTACAGCATTCGCTTTGTGGCGCTATCTACCAGAGCAGAGGCCTATGGAGAACGCCCCAGACAAGGATATCCAATACATTACATCCATGGAAATTGATTGGCGTCAGGCAGCATGAAGCGTATCAGCACAGCCTCTTGAAAGCATCGCAACGGCGGACCAGTAGTGTAACTTCAGGGTGAACTTGCACACGAACAGCCATGCGGTACAGTACAGACAGAGGAGATGCTTCGTAGACGGAGAGACTCGATGCATTAACCTAGCGGGCTACATGTATTCCCGTTCTGAAGCCATGTTGCTGAGGCCAACCTTCGTGATTGACAATGCAAATTGCACTATCTTTGCCATGTTTGCCGTGTCTGATTCGCTGGACGGCTGGACACGTCGGCACCGTCACGGAGATCTCCCACCGTGGTGACCCGCCTGTTGCAGGAGAGCCGGAGCACTGCAAAGTGTAGACCACTTCGATGGGGCCCATCAGCGGAACGACCCTAGCGAAATGACGACGAATATTCTGCTAGAAATGCGCCTCACACGCAGTTATCGGAGATTGGCGACACTGAATCAGGTTGAGGTTTTCAAGTGGAAGTTGCACCTGACGGTCAAGCAGGCAGACAATTCAGCGCTAGTGCATGTATTCCTGGTTGCACCGACAGCCAAAGCACCGGGAAAGCAGCGCTGCCAAAGTTTGACCTCTAGACGATCAGTCACGGGAATTGATCGGCAATTTGACCAGCGCTCGCAACGTGATGGTCCCGATTCGGAATCATCACGGGATTCCCGATACATTCGGCGCGGCATGAGGATGCGCTGGAGGCTGGAGCATCCTCCTACCGCCAAGCGCGGCACGGAAGCGTCGTTTTTGGGCGCAAATTGACAATAATTGCAGAGCAACGCCACCGCCTCCTACCCATACTACCCTCTCGAACGCATGATTTAGCTTCGGCCGTGTCTGGTTGTGCCGTGTAATTGGCAGTGGTGGTGCAGGAAATCAAGCGAGCATCTCCGCATTCGTCTGCACCTCTTAGACTTTACTAGTCGAGCGTATAAGATTTAAGTAGGTGGCAATGTAATGCTTGTTTACAAATATCAAGAGACATCGTAAAAAGGACATGTCTTTCGATATAAAATGCTACAGGAATGATCCGTCAGCTTCATCAATTCTACCTAACGGGATGATGGGCTTTGGGATCAAATGGACAAACGTTGTGTCACCACACGAGAGCGGCGCTCTTTTCGCTTTCGGTAGTTTAAGATACTGGAGGCAAGACACCTCGAGCTTGCCTGTTGGTTGCAAGTAGTTTTCGAGATGAACCGCGTGGCGTTTAACGATAAAAAAAGAAGAATCAATTCTCTTGGTGTTTTACAGGTCTCAAGCCGAACAAACGGCACAACAGACGTTGACAACCCAAGAAAAGGCCAGCAATCCAATTCGCCATTGACTTGTTCAAAGTGTCCATCTTCCAGATACATAGACAGGTGGGGGCAAGTAATGAGCCGCTCAGCAGCTCCGATAGAGACGGACGCTCGGATGCAAGTCTCCTCTCAATTCGCACCTGATACACCGCCAAAAGAACTCGAGTCTCTCTTTGGGCATCGGTCTCTTTAGCCTGTCATTCTTCAATTCGCTTCGGAAGTAGCAGTGGGGACAGTCAGCGGCTTCAACACACACACAAACTCGGAAGTTCAAGTTCAAGCAAATCCCGCAAGTCAAATACAACAACACCGTTAAACCATGGAGCGCCAGCCAACTGTCATGGAAAACATTTTACGCACCAAGCCTCTTGCTGTGATCCACGCCGAGGAAGCAGCTGAGGAACTGCCCCGTCAATTGAGTCTCTTCGATCTGCTCTGTATCGGTATCGGCGGCACTGTCGGCACTGGTGTCTTCTCTACGACTGGTGAAATTATCTCGGGCACGGCTGGTCCGGCAGCCTTTGTGAGCTGGATGATTGCCGGTTTGGTGTGCTGCATTAATGCCCTTGCCTACATGGAGCTGGTGACGCGTGTGCCGTCGTCGGGAAGCACCTACGCCTATTCGTTCTACGCTCTAGGCGAACTTCCGGCTGTGGTGGCTGCTTGGTTATTGACTCTCGAGTACGGTGTGTCGGGTTCTGGTGTGGCTCGCAGTTGGGCTACCAAGGTGCAAGATTGGTTGGAGGAAGAGCATCCGGAACACTCGTACCAGTGGCTGAACGAGGACTACACGAACTTACTTGGTGCTGTTATGATGGCTCTCTGTGTGGGTGTTCTGCTCATGGGCGTCCGCTTCGGCAAGTGGTTCGTCAACGTCATCACTAGCATCAAAGTGCTCGTGGTTCTGTTCATTATCATTGCCGGCTTCGCCTATATGGAACCGGACAACCTCTCACCGTTCGTCCCGGAACGTCAGGATGTAGACGGCACCATGGCGTTCGGCACTCAAGGTATCATCACTGGTGCATCGTCGGCCTTCTTCGGTTACGTCGGCTTTGATGAGGTATGCTGTCTGGCTGCCGAGGCCAAGAACCCCAAGAAGATCATGCCCTTGGCTGTGATCGGCGTGGTGACTGGAACGATGTTCCTGTCGTCTTTGCGTCGCTGGTGTTGTCGGGTATGATCCCGTATCAGCAGGCAGAAAGCTTCGGAGCAGGCTTCGACTACCAGAACGCTAACTGGGCTGCTCAGATCGTGCGAGCTGGTGAGACGTGCACTATGCCTGTGGTGGTGTTGGTCAGTTTTCTGGCTCAGCCACGTCTTAACTACGCCCTGGCATGTGACGGTTTGATGCCGCGCATTTTTGCCAAAGTTGATGACAAGGGCAACCTGTTCGCCAACACCCTGCTTTCTGGTATCTTCTTCACGTGCGTTGCCTTCGTCATCCCGTTCGAAACGCTTTGGGACATTGTGAGCTTCGGCATCCTGCTGTCATTCAACATGTCCAACGCGTCGCTGCTGATGGTTCGTATGCGGAAGGAGTCACCGTCACTGGCGCCCAAACTCATCGGCATGATGGTCGGATCTGCCTGGTTGGCCGCCTTCTTCTACCAGATCGGCTACTCGAACGAGGGCCACGACTGGTGCCTTGTACTGGGGATTATCTTCCTGGTGGTCACGGTTATCGTGTGCTTCGTCATGTTCTTCAAGTGCCCGCAAGAGCCTCAGAACGGTGAAAATTTCGTGGCACCGTTTGTACCGTTCATCCCCATGATTGCTATGCTGGCCAATTTCTACCTGGCTGCTCAGATCAGCTACACGGGCATTTACACGAGCTGTGCGTGGTTGGCAGCCTCAGTGGTTTTCTACTTCGTCTACGGCTACAAGCACTCGGCCGGTCGCAGTGGCTGGAGCGCACTGATGAGTCTGCCGCGCGATTCCACCATGCGTTCGCCCATGATCTCGGATAAGAAGCAGCTCCAGGAGTAGAGCTTTAATGTCATCCGCACTCGATCGTGAGATGGTGTCCATGGATGTAGATAACTAAACTATGAATTGTCTTTTGTCTATTGCATCCGAACGGTGTTGCTCATATTTGTCCTTCCGAGAAAGGACTTGGTTGACATTCTTCCGAGGTGGGCTTTAGTTGCGAAAGGCACCCCAGACTCGAAAGTTCATCGGTGCTCACACACATCGTTGGTAATGAATACCATGCGTCGAGAGGAATTTGTTACGCAGCGCCAAAAGCACTTTAAGGACTTTGTGCAGACTGTGACTGTGTGCGACGAGCTACAGCAGAGAGAAAATGCTGCGTTGCGAGCCCAAGTGCACGACCTTACCGAGCTGTTGGCCGGGTACGATCTGGCCAGTTTGCAGAACACACACCTTGAGATTGTGCGGGACCGAGCGTACCGACGCGATATCGCACCGGACGGAGACCTACTTCGAGTGTATCAATCGGAGCGGAGGTTCCAGCAAGAAGTTCTCGAGAGGACATTGGCAGCGGAACCGGACAACATACCAACTACTCGCGCAGAAAGTGATATCACTCGGACGCTCGAGATCAACTCGGATTCTAACCAAGAAGTGGCCAGACTTCTGCGGCGTGTAGAAGCACTAGAATTTGTGCTCAGGTCGGCGACGATGCTGGGCGACGTTACGGCTGATGGTGAAGCTGTGCAAATGGACTCAGTCGACAACGCGGAGTCCCCTCCATCAGTCTCAGGAAACGAAAGGCTTGAGCCGGACGCTCGTCAACGCGCACGAGTGGAGCGACTTGTTGCCGAAGAAGAGCAAGCCATGATTCAGAAGCCATGCGAACGAGCTACGAAAACGATTCGCGAACAGCAGCAGAAAATTGTTGTACTTGAGGACACGGTGGCGACGCAAGCGAGTAGAAATGAAAGCCTGAGCGTGAAAATCGTCGCTTCCAGGCGATGGTCAGCAAACTCCACAGTACTTTCGATGCTTGCTAAGAGCATCCGTAGTGCAAAGCGCATTCGCAGATACTAAAATCAATGATGAACACGATGGTGCCGGTATTGAGGACGTGCATCTCGTTTAGTAGTTGTTTGCTGTGGTGAGTGCGTGATTGTGTCCACAGATGCTTGCAGGTGCCGTCGAGATCACGTGAGCAGCATGCATCATCAACACTCGTCCGAAGCGGAGAGACTGATATCACACGCTACTCAAGGTGCTGATCTACCATTGCTGGAAGCATTTGAAGACCACACTACGCAGGACGCCAGTAAATCTGTTGATATTAGTCGTTCGCATTCGCAGAAGGCTGGGTCACTACCTGAACCTGAACACCCTCAGCAGCGGCTCTAAGCTCAGCGTACAGGTCCATGTTCATTTCGTGGGAAGGCTTCAGCAATTCCAGTACGCGCTCCACCAGCTTTTGTGTAATAACTGGAGGCACTTCTGGCGCTGCTGCACCTGGCGATGCAGCACACTCATCAAGGTGACGCATTTGGCAATAAGTTGCATGGTGTCTGGCAGCACACGTCGACGACCTTCGCTAACAGAAGCACCCTGAGTTGGCGGCGCGATTCCGTCATTGACGACCTGTAAGGCTGACTTCGCGACCACCGAAGCTGCTTTTTCTGACTCGACGACAGGAAATCAATGGCCCAGCGCATTTGCTCCGCCGACAGGGTATCGGTTGGCAATGTGGCTTCATCACTCCATGTGACGTCCTCTGCAGGATAAACAGCACTTGGTATTCCAGGAGAGTCAAGTGCATTGGTAGACGAAAGCGACTGAAGGCTTAACAGCGCGGCCATCAAATGTGAATTTGTCTCGTTCAGATTCATAGAGAGCCAGGCGTGCTGCCGTTGTACCAGGGCCTTCTCGCGCGAGTTAGCCCAAGCGAGGTCTTTTACAGCTGCAGACGAGAATGCCGTGGAGTCATCCAAAGGCTTGATGTCATAGCATTCTGCTCGTGCACGTACTTGCTGCTCCGCAACATGTTTGTTCAGGATTGACAGTGCCAGTATAATCTGTTCCTTGCGGTGCAGAAGGCTTTTCACTGCGAGCACAGCACGAAGCTTGTCTTCGCGGTACTGAATATCAACTGATCCGGTTGGTTTCGGTGGCACAAACGGAGGAATACTCGTGCGATTGTTGTCGCGTCGAAGAAGCGTGGCTGCAGCTAGTTTCGGCTCATTGTTGCTCGGTTGGTTCATTCCCGACCACGGAGGGAAGTCCAAAACCATGATGCTGTCCAAGTTGCACGCCACGGATACCTCTTGTTCGGTGTTGCCGTGGAAGAACACGTGGCAAACCCCTTCGTTAACGTCGAACTTTACAACGGTGCCCAGATGAAAACGCTGCTGTACTTCTATCCGAACTAGGACCACCACCAGTACAGACCCACCAAAGGCAGACACCACCACATTAGAAAAACGCATCCATCCACGAGCAGCAAGATAGAAATGCTCACCTATCACTGCAGCACCGGGGTGTAACGATGCGGGGCATTGATAAGGCCATGTTCCGTCAGGCTAGAAATGACAATATGCATGTAGTAACACGAGTTAGTATGGATATGTCCACCCAAACTCGCCGATAGCTTGCTCTTTCATCAATTTTACCAGGTGGGACGGGTCAAAGCGACGCTTAACCGCACGATACGTCTCGAGCTTGGTTTTCTCCTGCGCAAAGAACAACGGGCTAAGTCGTCGTGGGTGCCCCATGGAAGTACGCACGGACGACCAGATCGGACGAGCCGCCGCCGTGATCTGCTCACGACACAACCAGCATCGTATGTCAGTAACCCCTGTAAAAAGACTTGAGCAGCAGAACTACGAGCATCGCCTACCTTGCCGAGTCCCATGCGGGTCAAACACTCCATGAACTCATTATGTCGGAAGAAATCCACGTCCACATACGAGTAAAACCAGTGGGTCCACGGCAGGTCGAACCTAGCTCCCTTGACCTTGGACAGCCCAGTTTCATCACTCTCTTCTCCCCGTGGCAGCCACGCTCGCGCCTTCAACGGTGCTTCACTCTTCTACTCTCAAACAGCCACCAAAAGCATCAGTTTCAGCTCAATCAAACAGCAAAAGACAATAAATAGGGCAAGATTCCTCAAGTGCTAAACTCTACCTTTCCTAGTCTTTTAAGGGTCCCCAGGACCTCATTCTGCTCTCCAGAATCTGCTCTTCTCAGCTGCATGTCTCCCTCCGAGCGGATCCTAAGCGTAGCCAGCTGATCATAATCCAGAAGCTTCTCCAGCCGCCGCTTCTTTCTGCTTCGTTGGGCTGGAGCGCCTTCCTGTCCGTTCTCTGTCTTCACGTCCTCGCTCATGTCCATATCATCCTGTCCAGATGGACGTTTATTGTCTTCCTCTTGTTTATATTTTTGCTGCGGGATATCGTCCACACTCTCATAATGGTCCATCATAATTGCACAAAACCCTTCCACTGAAGCCTCCGGAAGCGACAGATACCCGCGATGCATCTCAAACAGAGCGCGCACCATAGCGCCAGAACGACGAGGGAGACGCTCCTCCAGCTTCTCCCATTGTCTCCCGTGTGCCTTGAGCAGGATGTAGAACGTACGGAGCTCCTTGAGCGACCAGCGAGGCCCAAGACACGCTCCGACTCGAGCATCATTGCCCAAATTGTTGTAAAAACTGTTTTGGAACTAGTTTTCTTATTCTTTACTGAAAACAAGTTAAATGTATTTTTATTGCAATGTTATTGGAGCAGTTATTGGTCGTGTTATTGAGCTGAGATTTTAAGTGCCTTCGATATTGGCGACTGCGTGCTCGCACATGAGCAGGAGACCTGGTTGGGATGCAACTTCTTGGTTGTTGTACACGAGTTTCACTAGACGTGACGCTCCGAGGCGAGTGAGAGGCACCCGGTTGGTCTCTGTAATAGGAATGGACATTTTAGCATCAATGAGTGTTGAGACTTTCATACACAAAGTGTAGACAGCAAATGTACCGAGGGCTGCAATGAGCTCCAATAATCGCACCGCTTGACCGACGGCAGCCCAAAAATTGGATCGATTGTCTTCACTGCTGTTTGTGACTCGAGCAACACCCACATTGCGGAGGATGTCCAGGGCCATTTGATGAGCGCTTGACTGTACGAGCTGCTGAGCTCGATTGGTTGCAATCACAGAAACACTCGGTACGTCTCCAGCAGCCGTCGCGACACGACAGAGGAGCATACATGAAATGTACTGCAGTGCCCAGGGATCGGTGCTGTCAGCATGATGGGGTTCTTGACTGCGACGAATGAGCGCGTGAACGACAGCTGCAGGGCCACCACTGCGGCAGAACTCTTCCTTCGCGGTGTCTGCACACAGAGATTGGTTTTGCATCAGTAGCTGGGGTGTTAAGAAACGATGAAGGATGCGTCCCCCGTTACCATTATGGCGGATGTTGATTTCCAGGAACTTGACGATGTGCCAGTGCACCGTGAAACTTGCTGGGCCACGGTATTCCTGCATGAGCGCACTGCTGTCTAGCAGTTCAACGGCCAGCTGCAACATGCCAGTGTCTACAACGTCATCGGAGAGACTAGCTGACACACGAAGGAAGCAATTGAAAATACGTTAGTTCTTCAGACTAGAGCTAGGAGTTAGTGATACGTACGCTCCATCGTGATCAGCTGAAAGAGTGCCTGGAAGATGCAGTGGGCCACGCGCAACGACACCGGGAATATTCGCAACACTGTGGAGAACTTGACCAGGATGCCATATTTATGAATCGCTGTTACACCATTGGAGTCTACATACAGATTGTTCAAGTTAGTATTGGACACTTGCAAGTATTGCGCATTGCACGCGTACGTACCGTTCTCATAGATGAGTGCTGAGATGGCTGAGCAACCTGCTGCCGCTTCCTCCTCGGAAATTCCACCTTGTTCTAAACGAGCACAAATGAGTTCGTATAACGCAGTGTTCGCGATGTCCGTCTGATTATCAGCTATTAGCAGCAGCACGAACCACCGTCAGCTTTGGTAAACCGAACTGAAGTGGAAAGAAGTGCATAAGTTATACCGTGGGGGTAGCTATTGTGTCGAAGCACAGTAGCGTCACCAGTCTGCAGATTTCGATGTACAACCGTCGTGCATTCGGTTGTGCCTCAAGGCCCTTCGTCATGAGTTCGAGGCAACCGGCCTCTGTGAGTTTGGACTGGATGTCGAGTTCTGTGGGTTCTGTAGTGTCAATAGTAATGAGATCAGCATCAGCTCCTACCGTGATCCAATTGTCGATACTCGTGATCCTTTACCTTTGTGTGAGATGAGCCGCTGAAGGAAGCGACAGCAATCCGCTACCACCTCGCCTTGTTCTCCTTCCACATGATTTGTCACGATCTCCACAAGCACTGGAAGTAGACGCCCTTCGTCCACCATACTGTGGCGAACGGCATTGCGGTGCAGCACTAAGCGCTTTAATTCGGCGCAAGCGCGTCGGACAGCATACGGATCGGTTCGGTTCGAGCTCTTCGAGGACGGCCAGCACTTCGCAATAGTTCTCGCGGTAGAATTGCATCGTTCAAAGAGCTCGTCCAAGACGGCACTCGACCAGCGTGGCGCTTCCCACGCTGACATGTTTAACTGCCGTTTCCGACTTCGCAGTTACACCAACTGGCCTCGTGTGGTGCTTATCGGTGCTTACCGAAACGGTCACTTGGTGCTGTGCAGGCCAGCAACTAGCATTACTTGCACGTCTTAGCAGAAGCCGGTAGTCGAGTACTCGTATGGGACACGAATTCCTCTTTCTCAATGTAGTTTTGCGGAACGTCATAGCAGCGACCTCTACGATGTTATGGGGCATGGTGTCATTGCCATCACCATGCACGGTGCATTGGCTCCACTAGCTCCAGAAAGGTCTCCGCTTTCGGTCAGTGTAGCCATGTGTCGTTTGGTCAAAAGATCGCACATGTGGCGCCACGGATTCTTTCCAGAAAATGAGAGGAATGTGGAAGATTTCTGACGAGTGTTCTCATTCTGACATGGCTCATGGGGGTTTGTCTGGCAAGTAAGTTGTTATGCGTCGTTGGTTTGCTGTCGGATAGATGTAGACCTTTGTTTTGAAAGATGTTTATTGTATATCATTGAGTCATTATCCTAGTGTTGTTGTTTTTCAAGCTGGTGTTCATATTTGCCATCCTTAGTCTCCTCCCCTACAGATCAGGACTGGATTCATGACTTCTACCATAGTGAACCCCTGTCAAAAGCCTACCGGGTACTGGCTTTCCATTCGGATGGATGCTCTGAGAAAACGCCTCATTTTTTGAAAGGACGCCAAAGTGCCGTTGCGGCACAGAGCGCGACTAGCTGCGCACGCATTAGCCTTTCGTTCAGTCCACAGCACTAATAGCAGACAACAGCATCGACTTCGAGAGAGGAAGTGTTCATTATCCTTTTCGAATTGAAAAGGTTTTCGAGGGATAAATCAAAAGATTTCGATAGATATCTTATCTAGCGACGACAAACCGATGGCCAAACAGGGCGCCAAGAACGCCATGGACGTGGCAACAGCCGCGAGAGTCCACGGCGCTGGGGATCCACTTACGAACGGCGAGCATGGACACGGAAGGAGGACGATGCCATCATCCGACTGGTAGAGGAGTATGGCACGAAACGCTGGAGCGTCATCTCAGACCATTTAAATGGGGAGAACCACGGGACTGAACGCACGGGGAAACAGTGTCGAACACGTTGGCTCAACCACTTGGATCCGACCATCAAGAAGGACCCGTGGACCACCGAAGAGGAACAGATTATTGAAGACGCACAGACCCGACTGGGCAACAAGTGGGCCGAGATCTCGAAACTACTACCCGGGAGGTATGAGATTTTCGATAGTCTAGCACTTTAGCTGTTAAAACTTTGTCTTCTTCCAAACTCTTACTAACGCCTGGCCATCTCTTGTGCAGAACTGACAATGCCATCAAGAACCACTGGTATTCGTCGATGAGACGCACGATGCGTCGAATGGCCAAGCAACAGAACAAATCCCTGGGGCAGGGGGCCGCGCGAGGGAATTCAAACAACAAATCTGCCAAATTCAATGTAAATTCGACCCCTGGAGGAATCTCTATGATGGAGTTGGCACGTGATGCCATGAACCCTGACAGCATACACCGCAACAACCCCAACTTCCGCCACCCAATGGCGGGTTTGTCGCCGAAGCAAGCCACAGTATACAATGACTGCTATAATGCCTTGCTCAAGCAAGCGGACGACTCAAAAATTGGGAACCAGCGCGGTGCCCAGAAGCCCACGGGCAAGAAAGTCAACTCGAAACGGAAACGCAAGGATCTGCGCATCTGCACAGGCACTGGGGCAGAAAACAGTGGCATGTTCCTACCGGACACACCAAGGCGTGTACTACACACGCAGCTTCTGCTTCAGCTACTGAACAATTCGGCCGAGGAAGATTTTGGCACTGCTATCATCACGGTCGCTAGTACGACAAATAAAAACAAGAAGCGCCACGCTCAGGGGAAAAAGATTGGGGTCAATGGTGGGCTTGGTATCAGCGAATTCGGAGGCGATCATGGCTATGACATGGAGGCATCACTCCACTCACTCGACCACCTCGATCTCGACTTTAGTGAGGTATGTGACAGACTTGCAAAGTAGGAAAGTAGTTGTTATTTCTTTTGTTTGTTGACTAACCACGGGTTGTGCACAAAAATGTTAGCAGCAAGTCGCCGAGTTCTTCAACGTGCCAACACCCCAAGGTTTTCAGCCTCTGCATAGCTTGCGTCGCTCTCCACGGTTCATGTCACCTGTGGGCGGCTTCACGAAGGCAGACGGTACAAAATTCTCCTTTGACGACCTGGACTTCCCGGCGGAGCTTGACGCGGAATTCGTAAGTGTACGACAATTGATTGCAAATTGTTGCTTTGGGTTATCCGTTCTAACTTCAAACTTTCGTGCAGGAAATTGGCGGAGAAACCGTTCTTCGACGCTCACCACGATTACGCACAGACGTGTCAGTAGCGTTTCCTCATGCGAATGCATCCACCTTCGCCTTTGGACGGCAACCATCGCCGCACAAGCGTTCGGTACCACCCACAATTGATGTGGCCCAGGACACCTTTGAATTCGACCACTCCATCACGCCAACGCTCAAGAGCCCTCAGCTCCGACAGTGGCTCGATGGCTCGCCAAAGAACTTCGTTGCGTCCGTCTAGAGAGGTGTTCAGCCGTACCAAGTCAGCAAATTTACTCTACCCGATGCGCTAGCCGCTCGGGATGGCCTCAACAAGCAGAGGCGAACGCCACCGGAGCAGCACATTGAACCTGTCGTTTTATTTCCTCTATGTACTGCATTGACACGACAGAATTATGCACGACGACTGTCGACTACGCTTGCGAAAGTGACAAGACCAGCGATTGCTAGCGGCTTAGACAGAAAATAATTGAGGCATCGCGACAGAAGCATGTCCGAAGAGCACTCATAACACCCATCCGCTCAATAAGCGCCAGCACGCCCCGGCAAACAAGAAATAACAAAAAGTGAAGTTTTAAGCATAGAGCTCGTCGATCCGTGGTTATCACTGACATATTTGTGCCTCTATGTCAATTCGGATGAAATGAATCTTGTACGCTTGGCAATTCATCTGGATGTACTTCATCGACTGTCAAGTGGGAAACTGTTGGAGCTTCCATCTCTAAGGATTTTGATCCCTGCGTATTGATCCTCCGGAGAAGATACAGGACATTTCTGATTATTTTGCTTCAGTGGCAACACCCGGCATCGTGGGTCTTCGTCTCCAATTACCGTGCGTTCACTCTGAATACGTTCGCCATTCTCGCCAACCTTCTCTCGGGTAGCTTGATAATGATGCTGTCCTCGTCACGATGGAACTCAAGGTGTCCGAGGAACTCCAGTGATTGCGCCTCTAGACCCGTGGGCACCAGATGGTACTTCTTCATGACGTCTTCGGAGAAGTCGAACTGGAACTCCTCCACACGCTCAGTGTCGTATATCTGCACTCGCAGATATTCGTTTCCGTCCTCAAGTGATCGAATAAATGCCGATACAATCGCGTAGGTCTCACACGATAGTTTGGTTCTTCTCTTCTGTAGTAGACGCATCGGCTCTACAGGTGACTTGAATAACAATGCTCCCTCAACATTGCTGTTACTTGGGCGAACTGGTGTCGCTACAACGAAGCTCTACCACTGGAATTTGATGCGCACCGGCAAATAACAAAACCGCGGAATTTGCTGCAGTGCGATTTTCTTGGAGTGAAGCTCCTACATTAAAGTCTTGCGCTTCTCAATGACTTTGTCGTCGCAAATATCGTAGTCATCCAGCTGAGTGTGCCAGCCGTTCAGGTTGATGGAGAGGATATTGTGATCCAGCAATGAAAACGGTTGACTCTGCTCGTGTTGAGCGTCGTAAGCTGGTAACGTCGTGTCACTCGAAGTGAACTGAGCCAATTCTGCCGGGAATGCAAGTAGATTGCAGAAAAATTACCTTGATGTACGCCTCTTACTGGCCCTTCGCTTGGCTGAACTCTCCACAGCCTCTTTCACACACGCTGTTTCGAAGGGTGCTTGCCACAAAAGCACAGACGGCCTCGCTTGGCCAAGACAGCTAGTTATAGCTAGTTCTGGCGGACATGAATCTGCCTCCTCCTTCGTATCGGATGTAAATTCAACGCCACGATGACATTCACCGTGAGTAGGTTCGTTAGGTTGAAACTCCACCACCGAGGAGCATAACTCAACAACCACACTCTTCATATCTGCGTCGACTAAACTTGGAGAAGGTGAATGCGAGACGTCTGGTAGTGGAGTATCCTTGTCGACCCCAGCTTCCGCAGTATTTACTTGATGAATTGGCAAGTCCATATCCACGACTTCCTCAGAAGACGCCACGTTTGAGGCCTCATGAAATTGGTGCTCGCTCGCTGTCATATCGGGTAACACTGGAGATTACCCCGGTTCCACTGGAGCAATCTTCTCGAGATTGACAGCTTTATCCATCAATCTTTCCACGACGAGATGAACAGCACTTTAATCTTCGTCGGCTGTGAATGTAGAGTCGACTGCTGCCGGGAATTCAGCACCGTTTGAATTTTCCAGTCCGACGCTGATGCTCCCGTCTAGAGATTCGAGTGCAGGTATATCATCAATGCCTGAATCAAGAACTACTCGGGCCGGTCCCGTATTCGCTTCAATTGATTCAATTGAGGGATCTAACACCAGAAGCGAGCCGCGGTAGTAGCAGCAGAAGCAGGTTCGTTGGTGGGCACTACAACACTGATTGATGAGGTCTCACTTGGTGTATTACACTTCTCGACATAGCTGTTATCAAGCATACACTCGTTTAGATTACCGATATCACCGTCACCAGAATCAACAATCGGCATCGACACTTACTGGTACGCACCATCATCTACTTCATGCAAGATGTTGTGGCTAGTTTTCGGGCTTGTCGACTACTTGAAGTGGACTCATATCCCCCACATCTGAAGCCAAGTTGGCGGGAGCGACAACAAGGTCTGATGTCGAGTTTGGAAATACTACTACTGGCGGCATGCTGTTGCTGTCAACAAAGTTTGGGGGAGGGGTTGTGGAAGACGACCGCGCGGAATCTCCGGCCTCCAGTGCTGAAGAATGACGCTCGACACCATTTGGGCGAATGGACTCGGCGTTGCCGCTTCGCTCAACTCGATCGATATCTTGATCCAAAACATCATTGTGCTGATTCTCCGGAAGACAATACGGCTCACTAAAAGTACACTCATCACAGCTATCTGCGAGTCCCAACGACTGGATTTGCAGCGAGTTGTCGTTGATCTCCTGGCTTACGTCGTTAGTGATCTTTGAGACCACTTCGACAATTCCTGTCGCTGTCTCAATGGTATCGATTTTGTGGAGCATCTAAGCAAAGGTCGACTCGATCGCTTTATCTTCGCCCTAGTCATTCATGGTCGCAACGGCAACGTTTATATGGGGTGTGGCTGCTTCATTGGCAATCATGTGCGTAATTACAGTGCCAACCAACCCTTTCGTGCTTTCGCTAACGATTGTTTCCTCTTCATTTGCTGTCCCCACAGATGAGAGACCACTCTTTGGTATGTCGATGTTTTCATCGTTTACCTTGACAGCTTCTATTGCGCTGAAAGGTAGTTGATCAACAGCCGCGTCACTTCCTTCTACTTCGAGTTCGTCATCAGAAGGATCAACTGGTAATGTTTTCCCAACCGGTGGCACTTCTTGCAGCGGGCTTGTACCGTTGTGGTCTGCTCGGATGAAAGCTGCTTCGACAGCAGAAACATTGTCCAGGCCGCTGTCTTTGTGCTGTTCAACATATCCCCCTCTGCGTTGTTGTTGTCACGGTAGCGGGACAACCTGAACACGACTTCAGCAATTAACTGGGAGGCAAAAGACCTGCCACAGTTGATGCAATATCATGAGTACAAGAGTCACCGCGGTCGATCGAAGATGGACCTTCAGTTTCGCTTACTGCACTGTCAACCGCAGTGAAACAGACACCTGTCACTGCACAACAGCAGTCCGAAGTTTCACTCATCAACTGTGTTAGCGCGTAAGCCTCAACGGGATTGGTGTTAGAATGGTCGGTTGGTGTACAGCAATCTGTGACGCTATGATGGGATTCCGATTCGAACTTCTCCTTTTCCTGGTTGCTCGTTGCGTTTGCTTCCTCCATACAGTAACCATTCTGCAACGCTACAACTGTAGACAATGCTTTCGTCTCGATTCCATCCACGAACTCTTTGGCCATTGCCGATGTGTCAAAGTTCGAGTCAGATCGTTCAGGTTTTCTTGTGAAGGCTCTGTGCCCATGTGCGGCCCCACTTCCACTTTATCTACGTCGGCACACTCTACGTCACAAGGGATCCCACGATTGTCAGCTTTGCCGCTGGAATCACTCTCGACACCCGTCGCAACAACTTCATCGAGGACGCTACAGGAATCGTCAAGTGTGTCATCGATATTCTGCAACTCTGCACATTTATCTCTGCTACTGCTTTCCATGAAGCATGTAGGGAGTGTTTCGATCAAAAGTGACGCTAGGACGTCTGGCGAACTGGCTGATACTGGTTGATCTGGAACGACCAACTGATCGGCTTCAACTACGGTAGTTGAGAATGAAGGCTTAGACTCGTCACGATCGAAGCTGCAATTCGCTCCTTCGGCTAACGGCTCTTCTTCTCTGCTGTTATTCTCAGGGTCCGTTGACTGGGACTCGACTGCAAGCTGTTCAGGAGATTGGATGTTCACAATGGCTTCGGGGGTTGCTTGTACGGTATTGCTTACATACCTAGATGAACTATTGTCAAAGTTCCCCATTACCTCTTCCACAAACGTTTTGGCAAGTTCTTTTGTCCTCAACATCTCGTTTGCAGTGTAATCTCCGCTCACAGTGAGATCACGAGTGACAGCACTCATATCCTCAAGACTTTCGTCCATAGTTGCCTGCTGAGCTGCTGCTACTGCGTTTGCTGCACGATCATTGCTATCTGTTGCGTTCGACACTTCATCGGCGAGTACATCGTCTTCGTTTTGCGTATAACTATCAGGTTCGTTGCAGTCGGCTTTTGTCGCGTTGGCATCGATCAGTATATCGGGGCGATCAATTGGTGGTTCTGGTAATGCTGGCATATCAATTGACTCCTTGACCGTGATATCGCCTTCTTTCGAGGAACATTTACTTGAAGTGAGGAGCTCACCAATGCAATTGCTGTACATCCTATAATCGCAACGAACGATTCTGCTACGCAAGTTGTATCCAGGGTTGATGAAGAAAGCGGAGTCCCTCCGCTGTCAGGGTTAGACGCCTCTGAAGCAGGTTGGACTTGCATCAAAATGTCCAGGGTCGTTAGGCATTTTGCTGTTTCACCCTGCGACTGGATTGCCGCCAGAATTGAGCTCGATGCTGGGAATTGTTGTTCCTCCTTCAATTCACGCACTGGATCGTCAATATCTGCTGCTCTCGCGGCGTCTGGACACCCTGTTTCTGCGACGAACTCGGTGGCAGCAGTGGCTTTTGTTTCCGTGTCTAGCGTACAGTCATCGCTAGGAATCTCTAACTGAGAGGCATCAACAACTTCTTCAGGCGCATTATCATTGTTTTCTAGATCAGCAACATCTATCAGCGTGTCATTTTCCGTAGGTATTTCCATAGGCTGCACCGAACACTCGGCAACCTTTTCAATGACAATTGATGCTTCATCACTAGGCCCAACTTCAGTTCCAGTACCAACACTTGCGGTTGCACTTTTTGCTTGAGGGGATATCTCCTCAAGTACCGACATTTCGGTCAATGGGATGATCAAAGACTCTGGTTTCTCAAGCACATCTGCCTTGTCATCAGCATTCGCAAGCCCCAGGGCAGCCTCGTTGTCTATAGCTAACGTTGCCTCTTCCAAATCCTCAGAGTCGACCACGGTAGTCTCCAAACTAGTAAACAGATTTTCGCCAGCAGGCTGGGAGTCAATCTGGCAGCTTACTTTTCTTCGTCCTGAATTGGTTTCGAGGAATTTTCATGACTCAATGTGTCTTCTAACTTACAGGAGTCATCTTTGTCACACCTAGGAGCTGGGGCACCAACCGGATCATTTGTCATTGAGAAACTCGGCTCTTTATCCATATCCTCCTGGTTATTGTCATTCTGCAGATCGTTTGGCTCCAGTCTTCCTTCTCCTTGTGCCAGGTTACTCGAAGCTGAACAGGAGGTCGTCGGAGCTACTACCATCTCGATCGCGTGTGCCGAGACATTTACATTATTGTGCCCTTCTACACCATCCACATTGGAAGGAGCCGGCTGTGCGCCTTCAGTTTGGCCTTCAGCTAGCTCTTTACGAAGTTGCGCAAGCTCCTCCATCAATTCTAGCTCTCGTGGTTGGTACCGCATCGCCGGTAGTAGTCGACAGCTTCGTTGCACTGTCAACTGGTGGCGATGCACTTTGAAATTCGTTAGAACTAGGCGACGCACTTGAAATGCTCGCTTCTAAGTCTCCCCGCCTTGGTGTGTGAGCTCTGGACCTCGGTGATCTTGCAACAGGCAGTTCACTTCTGTGCTGACGATTTCTAGATGGGGCCACCGGAGGTGTGCCACGTCGAACGGGCTGGATGCAGCCGCGAACCCTGAGAATTGGGCGTCGTACAAATTATCTTCAGGTCGAAATCGTTGCGGCTCCATTCCTAGCGGGTGCAAACTCAAGTTCTCCAGTGCTGTAACTCTCTCTTGCATAAGGCGTGATATTGTGGATTCGGAGAGCTTAATGATGGCTTCCTGACGTGTCTGATACTCTTGGGAGTGAGCCAGCAGATTTTCAAGCTCCAGGATGCGCGACTGCGTCTCGATTTGCTCTGCTATGACTATGCCAGTGTTGTCTTTATCGCCTAAAATGGTTGTCTTGCGCAAGCTCAACTCCAGCGGCGACAACATCCGGTCTTTTGCAGGAGCCGCATCGACACTTCCAGATCATTTACCTTATCGCGTAGCTTCTGTTTCTCGTCCTGATGACGCTCAATCTTCAGCCCGTACTCGGTCTTGAGACTTCGCACAGCTTGCTCTCGCGCGGCTTCAAGAGCTGTAGCCTCGCCCTCTTTCCACTCACGGAACCGACGCCGTGTGTCCTCCACTAGCGCCACAAATCGTTCCTTATCGTCCTGGGCCTGACGTACCATATCCTCCATCTTTCGCGCCTGAAATTCAACTGAGCTCTCATCTCGTTCGCCTGGGAGCGTAATTGCACATTTTCCTCCTGAACAGAACGCTGATCCTGCTCCACCGCCTCTAGTTTAGCTGCAAATTGACGCTTTGCTGTATCGACCTCGCGGAAAAGATCTACCTGGCGCATTTTTTCCTCCACAACCTGTGCACGTGTGGCTTTTAGTTCTTTTTGCCATTGAAGTTTTTCCTTCAGTAGTTCACGCAATTTTTCCTCACGGTTCTCTGCCCTTCGCTCCGTCATCTTAATCTGCTTGCGAGCAAACTCAAGCTCAAGCTCTGTCTTCTACAGCGCGCTCCATGTCTCTCGAACGGATACGCAATTCAGCGTTTTTGCCTAGTGTGGCGCACAATTCTTCGTCTTGGCCTCTGGCGATTGATCTAGGAGAAACCGGAGGCTGTGCTACACGATGTTGCGTAGATGGTGGTTGTGGTTGAGAATTTGGCATGGTTCGTAGCTTCCTCGGCGAGTAAGAAGGCACCACGGGGTCTCGGACACGACAAATCTTGAAGGCGGTTCATCAAACTCGCCGTAAGGGATAGAAACGTCTTCTTCATACAAGTCGTAGTCTTGTTTCAGTGGATGTGGCGCTGGACGCCCGTCAGTCGCTGCCTCAAGTGCCGCTCTACTTCGTCGTTCATGCTCCAGCTCAGCGTTCAGCAAATTAATTGTACCGTACATTTGTTCCATGTATGCGAGTTGAGATTGCTCCGCTTCCGAAGCAAACAGTGTGTCCGTCGGACGTTGACGAATCGTTTCCGAGCGTCTTGCAGCCGCGTCTTCTGCACGTCTAAGAGGTGGTCCAGAGGTGTCAGTGGACTGGAAGGATCGTCTTCAAAGCTGTCGTTTGAAGGGCGCGGAGTGGTGACCCAATTGCCTCTTTTGGAGGCGTTCACACTATTCGTAGGCGTCAAAACCGGTAGAATGCTGCCCCACTGCTGTATTCGGAGCGTCGAGCTGTCGCCACTGCTTCAGCTGTGCTAGTATGCCGAGCCCGAGGACTGGGTGCTGCCATCCTTGCAACTCGACTCGGAGGCACAAATTCCACACTTCGTCCAGCGTTGTCCATCCCTTTCAGCTGCGGTCAGCTTGACACAGACAGACAGACCAGTTTTCGTGAATGCACCAGAGTCACTCAGCAATGCATCGTCCGTTTCAACTTGAGCTGAGCACAAGCAGCAGTTTATTTTGACGTTGAAGTGATACATTTGAAGCCAAAATGGCTACATATGTGAACCACATCAACTACATTTGTAGGTTGAAACATAAAATGCCATCTATAGAAACCCCAGGAGCTCAATAATGACACGTCGACTGTTACTGGGGCTAGCTGCGCTATGCAGTGCGACGTCTGCAGCTCCGTTCGGGTCCCCTCTCGATGCCTCATACGTCGTGCAACTCCACAGCTCACGCGACGCATTCATTCCTCCTGAAGGTCCCGCGAAACTGCGTTCTCAGCTCATGACGACGGAGTCTGGACAGCAATTTGAGTGCTTTCTGCCTCCGTTGCCTTCTGAGAGCGATTCTGAAGCCTCCGCAGCTCCTATAGACCCAGAAACACCTCTAGACACTAAGGAGGCGGAAGTGGAAACGTTTCTAACATTCGGACGCGCTGCAGTTCAAAAGTACGGCCCAAATGCGTGCAGTACGTGGACAGAGAGACCCAGTGGGTATATGAGGTCTGCGCTGGTGTTTTGGTGCGTCGCGTGAGTCTCAGAACTACAGAAGAGGACGCACAGCAGCTGGAGACTGTGGAGGTGGCTGTGGAGCCCACGGGAGCAGCAAATAGCGCTGCGACGAAGCGTGGGGTGTCTGGACACGAAGTGGAAGAGCTTGGTGCCTTTGTGAAGGACGCGAGTCAACCAGCTCTGAATTACGATGAGTTTGTCGTGCCAGAGACACAGGACAGAGTAAAAACCATCGGAAGCCGCTGTTTACACAGACATTTGGTCTGCAGGGCAATTCTGAGCAAGAGCAGATCCAGGTGCAGTTCATCTGCAGTGCCACTGCGAGAGATGACGCCGTGTCGGCTGTGCAGTGGAGACCGAACTCTCCGAAGGGTGGACCTCGTGAAGTCGCGGCGTTTTTGGTGGGGTCGCGAGTGTTTTGTGATCCTCAACACTCAGACGCAGATGACAACGACTTGTTCACGGCACGCTCTCTGCTGCAGCCTCTGGAGGACGCGCACACGTGTGTGACGCGGAACGAAGGCTGGTGGACCTATGAGTTCTGCTTTGGACGCTCTCTGCGGCAGTATCACCGCGATGGCGACGGACGTATCACGGCAGAGTTCTCGTTGGGAACGTTCGACGCAGAAGGCAACCACGAGCTCGAGCGATCGGGCTCAGCCCTGGTGTCGGAACACATTGACGCAACGCATGACGTGTCACGACCTGCCTACTTGAACTGTACGACCACGGCACGTACTGCAAAGAGTTTGAGAACCATGCACCACGCAAGGCGCGTGTGTTTTACTACTGCAGCCAAGGAGGCACGAGCCACCACATTCTAACAGTCAAGGAGACGCAGACGTGCGCCTACACGGTCAAAGTGTCGTCCCCAGTGCTGTGCGACCACCCGCACTTCCTCAACGACGAGCAGAAGAGCGACACTGAGGCAGAGATTTTGCACTGCATCCCTGTAGCAGACGCGGTCCAGTAACTACCTTAAGGAACCCATGAATTGCAATGAATAAGGCCATAGACAATGCCACTCATTGGTGTCTTTGGTCGCAAGGCTATGCATGACCTCATACTGGTGCTATCACGGCAAAGGAGCGCTGTTCAACACAGGCAAAGGTTGTCCGATACAACTGGTATTTGCAGATTGGCGAGCGGCCGTTACGCATACTGAGAGTAAGATCTTTCCGAGACGAATGTCCACCGCACATTTTCCCCTGTTGTCTCCTTCGAGCGGACGGCTCTTCAGCTAAAAGGCTGCCTTTCAAATTCGAATCGGCGGAACGGCAAAGTCAACTGACCCCTGGCCAACTTCGCGTGTTAACGCGCCATTTTCAAAGTGCCAGTCTTCGGACATGAAAGCACAGCAAAATAAGCCATGCCAGGGATAAGCGGGAGACGATAAGCCCGCTTATTCCTCATGAGAGGATAAAACTTGGATTTTCGCCAACAGTTTGTCCGGTATTTATACATGCAAAACACTTCCAACAAAAAGAATAGCCGTGCATCCATCTATCCCTCCCTTCATCCGCTTCCTTCACACCAAACTCTTATGTTTAGACGTCATCTTGTCAGGAACATACTGTGCCTTATATAAAAAACTGCGATATTGTACGCATATTTATACTTGACGCTAGCGTCAGGGGTGAACACCGTTTTCGTAGCCAAATATTTGACGATAGCGTCTAGGTGGGTACCGATTTAGGTAGGCTGTGGCGCAAAATTCGTTGGAACAATGCTTCGGTCAGCTTAAACGGCGCTGAATATGACTATTCGGAGGAATTTTTGGATCTGAAGATGTGTTAGATCTTCAGAAACAGGGCAGTCAAAACGTGTGGTGGCGCAGTTTTGACGGATCCGGTTTCTTTTTTCATTGGACTTCAGTAAGGGATGCAAACAGGTCGCATACAAAGCCCCATACAAAAGCCAGTATACTGGTACTGAAGCATTTCCGTGCCTCGGGATTGTTGTGGGCGCCCTGCAGTCTCCACTCATTCTCCAAATTGCCAAGCAGATCGCAGATTTCTTGTCTCGGTGTTTGTTTCCTTCGCTCCGTAGAAACGCACAGTCTTCGCTTGCCACTTAGGTATGTCTTTGCTGGAGAGTTTGTTTAGGCTAGTTCTAAACTAAACTGGTAGTTAGATTAGCACTAACCTCCTTCTGCATTGCTCTTTTGTATTGCGTAGTCACCCCTTCGCCTCCCGCGTTTAGTTGATTCCAGTTCACTCCGTGGAAGTTAGAGACACTCGTGCACGTGAGACAGACGCTTGCACGACTACTCGCTCTACTTCTTCCACACTCCCCGGGACCGGAATCGTCACCTCCCTCCAGCTCCAGTTGAGCCAAGACCGCCACATTGTTCATGCTGTTGGTTGACCCGCTTTTTACCAGCAGCGACGACATTGTTGACCAAACCACGATCTTCACGGGCTTCTTTTACATTGGCGCGTGCGACGACCCTGCCTAACAGGCCTAATCCCTCTCTAACTGACCCAAAGTCTACCCTCAAGACCCCCCTCTCGCTTTAGGCACAAGACCCCCTGCCAGTTTACACCAAGAATCTGTCCCAGAAAAAATGGTGCACACTTTCCCTGAACCAATCAAACTCACTGCCGACGATGAGACGAGCTCGACCCAATCCGAGGCTTCGGATACGGTACCCAACACTTTTGAAGGACCGGAGAAGAACTTGAAATCGACTTCAAGTTGAATGTGGGACACCCGCGCGGTTTCCGCGAAGTGCCACGCCAAGATTTAGATGAAATGTTGGAGGCGGGACAATGCCAAATTCTGTCCCGCACGAGCAACGAGCACATCGACGCCTACGTTTTGTCGGAGAGCTCTATGTTTGTTTACGCACACAAAGTGGTTTTAAAAACGTGTGGCACCACAACGTTGCTACTGTGTTTGCCATATATCAAACGTTTTTCGAAGCGTTTGGGGTTGAGATCGAGTGGGTTAACTACTCACGAAAGAACTATACCTTCCCAGAGGAACAAAAGTACCCGCACACGAGTTTCCAGACCGAAGTGGCTTTTCTGAGCTCCTATTTCCCAGAGGGGTCGGCCCACGTTTTGGGTCCTTTGAACCACGACCACTGGTACATTTATGCATGGGACGCCGATATCCACGACCAATCTGGTGCTGCTTTGATGACCAACGACATCCCATTTAAGGAACCGGGACAGAACGAAAGCACTCTCCACGTTCTGATGCAGGATATGCACCCAAGTGTGGCTAAACAGTTTTTCAAAAACAACGATAGTACTTTGACCTCTCGTCGTATGACTATTGAGAGTGGGATCAGAGATTTGGTTCCGGGCGCAGTGATCGACGACTTTGCCTTCGACCCGTGTGGATATTCCATGAACGGCATCTTGTTTGATGCCTACTACACGATCCACATCACCCCCGAGAGCCACTGCAGCTACGTGAGCTTTGAGACCAACGCGCGCCTCCGTTCGTACCAGTCGCTGCTCAAGAACGTGCTGCGCTGCTTCCGTCCCGCCAAATACTCGGTCAGTGTCTACACGGAGCGCAACGCGCTTGAGGCGTCCAAGACCAACATGTTTGCAGAGGATCTGGTCAAGATCGACGACGATCTGCTGTACAAGCGCAAGGGTGGCCACACGCAGGCTACGTTCGAGGGCGACTACATGTGCCGCATGGCCAACTTTTCCGTGTCGGACATGCCCCCGTGGTGAGTCGCGCCGCGCAGAAGTACCGCTCACCTTCCTTCGCTTGAAGCAAGTGACCCGCCGGCGCGCGAGCGAGTGGATGCTTGTATGCCTGGATGACGAAACATCCGCTCTGCTCACATATCTTTTTCATTTCGCAATCTTTTTTTCCTCCGACGCACGCAGAAACACACACAAAAGTAGTAGTAAATAGTAAATATGACTTGAGGCATTTCATTTCAAGTGGCTGTTGGTGTTGGTTGCTATGTTGTCAAAATGGTCGTGCGCAGCTTCGTCACGATTACTGCTTCATGAAAGGCTAACTTCAACTTTAGGCTGACTCATGTATGACGCACTCTTGCGTACTGTCTCAGTTGCAGTTTAGTTCAGCCTTCCTCGTCGCTATCATCATCTTCGTCTTCCTCCTCACCTTCTTTCTCGTCCTCCTTGTCGTCATCTTCGTCTTCGTCGCCGCTCTCTTCTTCCACCTCAGATACTACCCCTCGGGTCTCAACAGGGTCATATCATCGCGCAATTCCAGCAACAGCGACTGCTGTTTGACACTCACACGGCGCAGATGCTGTATAGCTGTCATGTAGTCGTCGATTGCACGCTCGTCGGCTCGCTCGAGGAAAGTCTCGCGTAGCTCATTTTCCAGTGCTGCCACGTCCGCGACGTTGGGCACATCCGCTGACTGCGTCTCGAAAGATATCCGCACCGCCGCTGTATAATTTGGAGACGATGTTGATTCAGTGGCAACGCTAGTAGTGCCATCAATTGAACCAGATTCATCTCCACTAGCCTCCCGATTGGCGGCGGGGAGTGAACTGAGTCGCTGTGCAGTACGAATGGCTCGAACAGCTTTCTGGAACTGTAGCTCCTTGTGACGCAGACCAGCAACCTGGTCAGCGTCCAGGTGTTGGTAGCGCGCGATTTCGCGCATAATCTGTCGATGGCAAAGCCATGCCGTCTTGGAGTCCACTCGACGCTCCAAAAGTTGATCCAGAAAAGCCACACGGAATGTCAATGTCTTCGCAGTGGGGGCATGTGTGATACCTGTTTGAAGTACATGGCTCACAGCTTCGCGATCATGTGTCCACGTTTCGCGCAGTAGCTCGAATTGGTATGCCTCCTCCTCCTCATCTTGAGCAACTTCCTTCACAACACCACTAGACTGCTGTGGTCCGCCCCTATCGCGGTTGGCGCTGCTCCGCCCGTACTTCCATTGGATGTAGCGGCAGCATTCTTGGCTCTCATTGCTCCCGTTGCAGCTGCGCTGGGGCCACTGGGCTCAACACTCGCTCCAATAAAATGACGTCTAGAAAGCGCGCGAACGAAATGCGATTAGGCTTGTTGAAATCGTGCGCTGCGTCAAAACCTTTTGCAGGAAGCGATCGTCCACGGTTGGTGAGAGATGGGTCACGACTGACGCAAATTCATCGAACTCAAGGCTACCATCGCCGTTGATATCACCTGCAAGGTACACGGCTCCAAGTACCTTTTCGAGCAGAGCTCGCTGTAACGCAAAATCTTCCACGCAGATAGTAAGTAGGTCGTTCTCACGCACGAATTCGTCATCGCGTGGGATTGCCTTCGCACGAATTCGGTCTGCCAGCGTGTCTATCCCGCGACCGAATACGCCAAATCTCACGCATTGCTTCTTGCACAGTGGATATCACGTAAGCGATACGAATCTTGAATTGTTGCTTTGGGAGTGCAATGCGGTGTTTGGAGCTGCCTGAGAAGGTGGCGAGAGACCATCGACTCAACAGACCCTACAAAAGCAGGTATGGCAGGTAAGTATTGATCAATCGAGTTCACGAGTTAGAATTGCCGCCGTACAAGTATGAACTTGTGTTCGTGGAAACCTAAAGGCTCGTGCAGAAAAACAAACATGAACAACAACAGCGAGTCAAGACTGTCAAGGAAAACTAGCACTGATCCAGCATGACACAAGATACAACATATGCACAAGGAGGTGAAGAAGAGGATATCTGAATGGCCATGAAGCGCAGACAACTACAAAACACAGAAACGATGTCAATTTCTGGGACGCATAAATCTCAATTGGCAGGAGTGATAACTTACAGGTGGCACTGAAATACCTTCTTTTCATACTTGCGAAGAGACTGAATGAGCTTTAGAAGATGGCGCTGCGCAAGTGTCTTTAGTCCGTACTTGCGAATATGCCAGTCGTAAATGAACTCGCTGAACTCCATACGTCGGGAGCCGTACTGCAGCGTCGATACCATGCCTTCGTAGCTGTCACGGTACAACTGAAAAAGAGGGGGAGGGGGAAATATTGTTTGTCAGAAGACACAGACAACAAAACTAACATCAACCGTCAAACCCTGGAGAAATCTCCATCTGCAATGAGCTCCAAATGGTAACCCACCTGATTGACAATGCGCATAAGGATGTCCACGCGAAACAGCTTTAGACCACGCATCATAGTAGAGTTCTTGATATTTGAAGGGATGTCGCGGTTGGGCTGACGGAGTGCTGCAGTATCGCCTTCATTTGAAGGCACTCCTCTTGCAGCTGCAATTTCATTCGATCCTGAACTTCCTGTGTTTGAACAGTCTTAGCAGACCCCATCACCCCTCCTTGTGATTGCAATTTTATTTGCTCATGGACTTCCTGGGCTTGAGCTGTCTTGGCAGATCCTCGTCGAATATTTTTCACGATCCTCAATACTTCTTCGTCTTCTTCCATTGCTATCCTATCTTCATCGCCATCTTCACTCTCTTCACCGTCTTCATCGTTGATCTTTGCTTCAACTGCATTAATTCTTACCCGAGCCATTTTTGCTTCGACTGCCGTCAGAATTAATTGCGAGGCATCGTCAAATTCGTTGCTGCGCGCAAGCGATTGCACCGCCAAAATGATAGGTAATTCGCGGTCAGCAGCAAGTGTTAGGCGTCGTTCCCGTCTCCACCTTCAAGCCTGAAAGTGGGGATTCTGCAAGTGCACCGGCGCTCTCAAGCTTATCCGCTAGATCCAAGATCGTTAAGACATCGTCGCTGGCACTTACATTACTTGAGCTGCATCTTCGTTATCCACTAAAGGTGTCAAACTACGCACAAACTTGCTCAATTTTGTGAGCAGCAAGCCCATTGCCTCGACGTCTTCGCGAACATTATCCTCAGCTGTACGTTTTGCCAGTGACCCCGGAACCACAGGAGCTGCTGGCAGAGGGTCAAGCGTGTTCTCTTTGGAGGGCCCTCCTTGCCAAGAACTAGCGATATTTTGTGCTTTGCTGTAGCTACTTACTACCTTCAGCAATCCACCGCCTGAAATGTCGACCCCAGCGGCGCCCAGACTCGCATCGGTAAGTGCTGAGAAGAGTTTTGCCAGGTTTGGTATGCGCCTGTAGGCTCCAGTAATAGTATCCGTGCTCATGGAGTGTATGCGTACATCACCTAGCGCCACTAACATGGACTGCAGTTGGTCTAGCTTCATGATGAACTGCTGCTCTGCTGACAGAGGAGTATGAAGTGAAGATCGTGGGTTTTGCACGACGACCTGTTGTTGCTGGGGTGGTGCAGGTATTGCAGGCATTACTGCTATGGGGAATGGCAGCACAACGCTCCGGCGGTGGTAACCACTCTTTGAATTATGCGTCCGATGACCATCGAGCGCCTCAAGTAATTGCCAAACTGCATCCATGACAGGGGCATCTGGACCGTCCTCCATCTTGATAATCTCCGTAAGGTTGTCGTGAACGCGGTCCAACAATGATTGTGCTTCTCCGGTGCGAGGCGATTTTAGCGCTCGACGACTGCTAGTGTTCTGACGAAACAAAATACCTCGGTCCTGTTCTGCAGGTTTATCACTTGGACCAGACAAAGAGAGACGCCCGCGTTCACGTATCCTGACTTTCTGAGAGCGGGGACTGTTAGGAATAGTGTCGCTGCTATCCTCCTCGCCGTCCTCCTCCGCAATACCAATGTCTTTGTTATAGTCGAAGGCATCTGTGATGCCATGGAAATCCATGAATCGCGTTGAACGGCGAACCTGCTTGTTGATGATGTTGCGTTGTGAGCCTCGTCGACCGGGTTTGGCAATATCGGTTGTGTCGATCTCTAGTCCTGAGTTATCTTGTCCATCCTCCTTCTCTGTCTCGGCACTTGTCGAGGTGGATCCTGTGTTGTCTGTCGCCGATTTAAGCTGTAATCCCGCTTCATGGAGCATTTTTTGAAATTGAGGTCCTTGCTGCAGTGCCTCCCATACCTGCAAAAAACCTCCGTAGTGCAATTGCTGAGAAAGACATGCAAAATTGCGCTTGCGTCCTGTTCACTTCCCTGGCTCGCAATCTGGCAGAAAAATGCCAAACGCTCTTCGTGTGGCAATGTCCAAAAGTCCAAAAGCAACATGACCGTGTTGTCCTGGAGCAAACCTACATCACCCACAATACCAGCTACCGTTTCTGGACTGTGTTGTTTTCGGTGGGGTACTCTGCGGCGCAACGTCTCCAACTCATTCTCTAGCTGCTGACAATATAAGAAGAGCGGGATTCGGACTTGAGATCTATCTACTTGAGGCGACCGAGGCACTGGACGCGGAGTCGAGTCTGTACCTGTGTGTCTCCCGCTAAAATTCAAGCCAAAACCTAGTCCAATACTTGATTCCAACCCAGCAGTATCCTCTTCATCACTGTCACCTTGAGAAAGATCGTTTGTCGGTGCTGGAATTCTTTTTGAAGAGTAACGCGACCAGCAAAGCACGCAGCGAATTAAGCGAATCGATGTAGCGTAAGAAGGTCTTAGGATTGCTGGTTTCGTTCTCTGACACTGCCAGTGGCAAACAGCCAAAGAAAGTCTCCAATACGTCCCAAAGCATAGTCGCCTCCTGTGATGCCTCATCAGCTACCCTTTTGCCATTCAAGTATTGCTGCCATTGCGCGAAGAACTGCTTCAGAACAGCGTCACCTCGGTCGCTGGTTAGAAGTTCCAAAAGCCTACCGTCACACTTAAGAAGCGCAGGACGATATGTATCGGTATGTTTGTGCTGTACATATTCTCGGCGAGTGGTATCAATGGCATCTCGCAGCAGTTGATGAAACTGGAGGAGTTCATGACAAAGTTGCTAGCCACTTGGTCTCGCAGCGGAACAGCCAACATGTACGATGGTGACGGTTCCATCCGCTGCAATTTCACCTGCCGAGGTGACAATCGTGAGCGATGCGGTACTGGCATCGTATGGATAACCTGCTGAAGCAGCAGGCAGTGGAGGTGCGTAGTTCATGTGAAGCGGCGGCGGTCCGCGAGGATGCAGTCGCAGAATCGCTTTGTTCTCGCCATTTGCCTTCCTAGGCGAGGCCATGAGGCGTTCAGCCACACGGACGCCTTCTACCTGCTACCCCACCCAAGTGCGCTAGGAGTACAGCCACGTTACAGCCTGCACGTTGACAAGAATAGCGATGGACAACATGAGACGCAGAGTGTTTCGAAAGTCAAAAGTAGTTCTTACCGCCGCAATTAGCGTTGGAAACCGCGGCATTTTAATCAACTAGTCTGTGAAAAGTTAGTGGCGGCCTTGGAGGACAGCAGTTCGTCCATGTCTTTTGAACACTGCACCGTTCTTCCTCCCAACCTTACCTCATTGTAATGCTTTGACTGACTGTCTAGAACATGTTGAAGCCAGCGCGGTCGTTCTTGCCACGTGGTAGCTCGATCTTCTCCTTGTTCTTGGTGATGACATCAGTAGTCACAGCGTATTGATCACGAACGCCTTCCAGCGCACGCGCCAAGTTAAAGTACCACTTAATGTCCAGCTCCACGACCGCCGCGACAGCGTCTTCGCCCGCCTGGGTACCAATTGAGCTCTGCTTGTCCACTTTGGCCGTCACGCTCTTGTCTTCGTCCCCGTCCTTTCCGCCCTTGGAGGACGTGGCGGTCGTGGTCGTGCTGGTCTCAGAGCTCAATTTGGCGTTGATTTTCTCCACTGCCGTGGCTCTGGCGGCGCTGTAGTCGGCAAGAGAGTCCCAGACCTTCTGCCACTCTCCAGCGCCTCCTTGAGCGTCGTGTACGCATACTTTTGCACCTCCACTCCGAAATTATTGCCGTCCTCGACCTTGGGGACCTGCAGTTGGATCCATAGCTGGAGAAGCTGGATGGAACTCATGAGACGAGCCACTTCATCCCCAACAACAGTCAAGAGGTTCTGAACGTCCCCATTGGAGCCCACAGCGGACGGTGCAGCTAGAACCAACTGTGCGAACTTGAGCGGAGCTTGAAGGGAGCGTTCCGCTGCGTGTTGCAGAATCAGAGCCTGTGCCTGAGAAACGAGCTGAGGAAGCTCGAGCAGAAGAGCAGAGCCTGAAGCATTCACTGAGGTCTTGTACGCGTCCATTATCTTGTGCTTCGTTGAGATCTTTTTCAATAGTGAAGCGAATTGTTACTGGGGGGACACTGTACCAGAATGATGGTACATGCGGATGACGTATTCGTGGACACTTGTCACAAAGTGTCCTCCGAGACAATTACAACCAAATGCAATTCCAATACTAACCGTGTTTATTCACTGTGTTTTCATAAAATATGCTTCATCACAAGGCGCTTTCTAATCTAACGACACTTTACGTTGCAGCTGCCACCTCAGCCTCCTGCTCTGCTGCTGCTACGGCTAGGCGGCTCTCGGGCGTCGACATGTGAGAGCCGGCAACAGCATTCAGCGCTGCACTGTCAACAGGCTCCTTAAGTCCCAGGGCTTGACGTGCCTCCGCCATCAGGAACACACTTCCACACACCACAACCACCTCGTCGTGACCCGAGGCGCGAGGCAGCCAAGGCGGCATTTACACCGTCCTTGATGGTCGAGATAGACTCGTACTCGCGCCTCTCGTCACCCTCAGTAGTGTCCATCGCCAATGCCAGGTTAATCTCCTCCAGTGAGGCGCCACGAGGGTGGTTGGCCTTCACCAGATGGATACGCTCTTCAAGCTCCTTATCGCTTGCATCTGTCGCTCTCGCGACAAACATTCGTAATCTTGTCCAGCACCTTGTTAATGGCCTTGTCAGCTGAGAAGCCGCATACAAAGCGAAACTTCTTGTCTGAGAACTGCTTGTGGAGCAGTCCCACTAATCGGTTAACAGCCTGTGGGTTGTGCGCAACATCTAACACCACTGTGACCTTGCGCTCTTTCGAATTCGGCCGCATCACATGCAGCACCTGGAAGCGGCAAGGGGGTCGCGCCTCGAGAGCTGAATTCACGCGATCACTACTCAGATCTACGCACAACTCCTTCGATTCACGAGCACCGCCAGTCTGCAGAGCATGTAGCGCGTTTAGTTGCATACAGGCCTCACGGGCGATGGCAGTATTCTCAGCATTGTAGTCGTCCTCAAAATCCACGTGGAGTGGCACTCGCACCAAGGGGGCATTATTCCGAGATGCTACCTCCATCATCACACTCACAGGGGTATTGGGTCCCACCACCACTGGCACATTAGGCTTAATTATACCAGCTTTCTCACGGGCGATGGACTCGCGTGTGTTGCCCAAGATGCGCATGTGGTCCATGCCAATCGACGTGATCACCGACAGCATGGGCGTCACGATATTCGTCGAATCCAGACGCCCTCCAAGTCCTGTCTCCAACACAACACAGTCCACGCCTTGCTTGGCGAAGTGCATGAAGGCCAACATGGTCGTGATCTCGAAGAAAGTGGCTGGGATGCGCAACTGTGCGCTGATGTTAAAGATCTCTGACAGAGCCTCGCACACTTCGCTCTCGGAGATTAGCACTCCATTCACCTGTACACGTTCTCTAAAGCTCGAGACATGAGGAGACACAAACAGTCCTGTCTTGTATCCCGACCGCTCCAGTGCCTTGGCCATCTTGAAGGCCACCGAGCCTTTGCCATTGGTACCAGCCACATGGACGATCTCAAATTGAGAGGCTGGGTCTCCAAACGCATCATTGAGCTTCTGCATGTTCCCCAGTCCGAGCTTGACGGCCGTGAAACGGTTCACTTGGTACAGTCGCTGCAGCAGCATTTCGTAGGTCGCAGTGGTGGCAGCAGCATACTTGCTTTCATCTTCTTTGTCTCCTCCGTTGCTGAGGCGGCGTACAGGTCGCTGGGACATGCAGCGGGCATTGGCATCGAGTAGTAGCGAGTTGGAGCCTGCTGGAGTGGTCAATACACTGGAAGTCGCCATTGTCAGTGGATCTGAACGGGCGAAAGCTGCAGGGGGCGGTGCCTGACGGAATTGTGCGTGTTAATGCTGTGTACGAGCGTAGTATCTGCCAGCGCGCCTTCTCGGAGGTTTTCTTGGTCGCTCGGCGTAGTGCCATACTTCTGCTTCTGCGCGGCCACTTGAGACCTAGGAGGCAAATTCGCCAATCACCTCGAGGACGCTGTCGGCGGAACGCAGATGGTACAGTGTACCATTGTTGGAGTGCAACCCTACACCCCTCACGTCGATTCGAACGTTTGACTTGGGTTTTGTAAGGAAGATGGAGGCAGCTCTGTATTGAGGGAACATACAGTACTTGCGACTTGCGTACGCACAGATTAGCAAATGCCAACATCAACTTTAGGATCAGCATGAAGCTGCAGATGGGCGACGTCGAGGTGACGCTAACACTGCCGCTACGCTTCCAATCTCGTGCGTACCTTGCTTGTCTTCTTACTGCTCATCTTCCAGACCTTCTCACGCCATTTCCATTGAAAAATACCCCGTTGATGGTGCAGAATTAGCTCAAGTCGGAGGTGCTTCAGTCGTGAATTTATTGCAGCGAGCCTGTGCTGCACTGGAGGGAAATGAGAGTGTCTCAACGCTTGTGGAGGCGCTATCAACCGCTGCTTACGAGCGCAGCTGGGAGAAGCTGCACTGCGGCAGCTGGAAGAGCGTCGAGAGCGTGTGGCGCGAGTCGTTCGGATACTCCAGCGTGCTTCAGGTGCGGTTTTAACGGCATTCTCAAGACGATTTATCCGTCCTCCTTTTAGCTAATTTGTTACCAGTAGGCGTTTTGTCTGTTCAACAGTCAGCAGCTTGTGAAATGCCTCAAGATGCTCGACTTGGTGCGTGCTTTTACTTCAACGCTGAGTAAACAAAAGAACCCATCTGTGACGAATTGCTGCTGCAGTGTCTTATGATGGCAGGACCCTTTGCCATGCAGGAGACCCACGCGCTCATTGCCAGCGTTGAAAAACAACTCACTAAATCCGAGGTATTTGGATAAACCGATATTTCTGCTTGGTCAGCTTGAAGTTATCTTCAACCTTGCGTTTTCGGTGGTTTAACTTGCGTCTCATATGATGTCTTGACATGTTCAAGCAGGGTGGAGATAATCGCTGCTTCAAAGTGAGGATGGCAGGAAGAGAACTGGGCCAAGCAATGGAACTGGATGCTGATTCTGGTGCTGTGTATGTAGAAACCACGGTTGGAGCTGCCTCATGAAATCCTTCGTGATGAAGTTGTGGCACCGCAACTGGACTTCCCTATTCGGAGACTGGAGATGCCAACGCTCGAGGAGTTCCGACGTGATGTGATGCTAAACAAGTGCGTTGCTGCGTGAGAGTTAGGAGATGGACCCAATGCCGTGACTGATTGTTGGTAATTGTGAACAGCGCGCCTGTCATTATTACTGGGGCGATGGAATTTTGGCCAGCGCTCGGCCGTGAGGCTGGTCTCGACCGAGCGTGGAAGGACTTGCGGTATTTGCGTCGAGTTGCGGGGTGGCGTACTGTTCCTGTGGAGGTATGACACTTGGCCCTTGTTCATGCAATGCTGAGGATCATGGAGTCTTGTCTAACCGATCGGCGCGCTGGTACGCTTCAGGTTGGATCAAGTTACTTGGGGACGACTGGGGACAAGAACTCATGACCGTGAACGAATTTCTTGATCGACACATCATTCCGCCATTGTTGACCAAGGAAAATACTGATCCAGCCACAGAAACTGGTCAACCAGAGGATGGAGAAAAATTAGGGTACTTGGCGCAGCATCGGCTCTTCGACCAGGTGCGATTATTAGCACGACAGCGTCTTACGAATTGAAGATCTAAAATATGCCAATATTCACCTATTCATGCGTGTATGTTTGGCTGTGTGAATAGATTCCGGTGTTGGGTCGGGATATCATCACCCCAGACTACTGCACAGTGCAGCGCATCGAGGATGGAGAAGAAGAAGACGAAGACATCACTGTTAACGGATGGTTCGGCCCTGGCAGGACAGTGTCGCCGCTGCATTTCGACCCCAAGGATAATGTACTCTGCCAAATCGTAGGAGCCAAGTATCTCAGGCTGTATGCCCCGGAGGAGAGCAGCAAGTTGTATCCTGTCGAAGGATTGCTGTCAAATACAAGTCAAGTGCAAGTCGAGAACCCAGATGACGTCCAGTTCCCCAACTTTGCCGCGCCAAATACGTCGAGTGCGTCCTCCGCGAGGGTGAAATGCTCTACATCCCCCAACGTATTGGCATTATGTCAGGTCTCTCTCCACCAGCTTCTCCGTGAGTTTTGGTGGACATGACTACAGTATCACTACACAAAAGGAGAGCTATAGAGATTGCCACAGCTGCAAGGTAATGCAAGCAAAGCTTTAACCGTCCAGATCCAAGTGTCTCTTCATAAGATATTTTGAACCGACGCACTCTAAAGACGAGCAAGAAGACCAAGAGCATATGTCGGGCCTATCGCTGGCACACGCGGAGCTACTCAAAGTCGGACCCGTGGCAAGTCATCACTCACTGCGACTGCTACCAGTTAGCAAGAAGAAGAAAAAAGTACAATAAATTGCTCTCTCCTGTGGCCATCTACTGTCGCTTACCAATATCGTTTGTGCCTTGTTGGATCGCAGCAAAAATTCGTTATTGGAGACGAGTATGGCGTGGTCTCTAGCTACCAAATGAAGAAGGGTGAGCCGCAAAATGTGTACAAGTCTGTGACGCTTGCTGGTCCCGTGGCCTGTGTGACTATGGGAACAAGCAAAGGCACGGAGGACAAGGCATTTGTTGCCACCGGTCAACACGTACACGGTTTCAGCAAAAAGGCAAGGAGTTTTTCAAGTTTCAGAGCAATCTCGCCGAGCCACTGCGCAAGATTCATGTCTACGACAACCAACTTTGGACGGCTACTGACTTCACCTTTAACCAGTACGAAAATGGTGCCGATAAGCACTCATTTGTGAGCCCAGATCGCATCAATGATGTGCTCGTAGTGCCAGTCAACCACGAACAAGACTTCTACGGGTATTGGGATGTCAAGATCGCTATGTACGCGTCGTGAAAGATTCAAACGCAGTGGCTAAGAAAGCGATGGCCGCGCCAATCACGGCACTCTGTCGTGTGCCCACCGTGACCACTAAAGGCACGCAGTCTTCTGGTCCAGCCCAAGTTATCTATGGCACAGCTGCTGGTGGCCTTGGTTTAATTACCTATAACGGCGACAAGCTGAAAAACAAATGGAAAACGACTCTTGCGTCTGGCGCTAACAGCAAGAATGCGGGCACACATGGTGATAATGGTTTATCCACGTCATCTGCCACGATCAACTCCATTGTCTGCTTCGACATAAACCGAGATGATCACCCTGAAATCCTCGTGGGTCGAGATGATGGCCGTGTGGAGGTGTACTCGTTCAACTCGACTTCTGGTGACGTTGTGAAATTATTTGAGCACGCAAACAGCGACAGCATTCGCTGCGTTCAAGGTGGTATCGTAACCACTCCTGGGTATGAAGAATTGGTGGCCTGTACGTTCTCCGGTCGCGTTCTCAGCTTTACGACCGAACCGCTAGATCAGCCTGACGATGATGACACTTACGGTCGATCGCGCGGAACAGTGCAGCGAGAGACCCGCATTGTCAAGCTGCGCAAAGAAGTAACTGCCCTAGAGGACAAGATCGCGCGTATGAGCCTGCAGCGTGGTGCCAAGGAAAAGAGTACTTACCCGTGGCTGAGGACCTGGTGGTCAACAGTAAATTTCAGCTCAATGCAGCGCTAGGCGCATATGACGTGTCGCTAGAGATCCCGGTGAGCATCCAAATGATCGTTCTTCACTCGGCTGTGCCGTTGGATTTGCTAGAAAATGAGAGCAACCTCGCCATCGTCAGCAAGTCGCCTGTCGATCCTACGAATGGAACACACTTTTGGCTACGTACCGCTGTCTTGAGCCCACGCACCGCCTTGAGTTTCAGGTGCGGACAATCGAAGGACAATTTGGACATGTGGAAGCAACTGTGGTGGCGAACACACAACCTCGATCGGCACAGACCGTTAAGTTCTTCGTAAAACCACTATCGCTGCATCACCGTGTAAACGAGTTGAGTGAGGCTGAAGAAGCTGAGTTCCAGAAGCCATGCAACACACTGCAGCTCAGCGGCGACTTCTCGTTGGTGCAGATCCACGACTGGGTATCAATGTGCCTACCTGAGGTGCCAGGTCGTCTGCAGAGCGACGAGGTGACCCTGCGCTATCGCAACACCTTCGTGGGAAGCCTTCTGGTGTGTCGCTACAGCAAAGGTGAGGCCAGCTTTTCGACGCCATCCGTTTCAGCCATTGCAATTTTGAAGGAAATCATCACGAAGGAGGCAACAGCGCGTAAGGCCACACTCAACATATCGCTGGACATCAAGAAAGAGTCTGTACCTGTTATGCTGGGGTATCTACGGCCTTTGCTAGATGCTAAGCATGCCCTATCTTCCCAGGTGAAGCTTATTGATGGACTCAAGGAGCTGCAATTGCATGAAGATGACTACAGTGCTTGGATGGCCCCCGAGTACCAGAACATCCTTGAGAACTCGGAGAAGATCCTGGCTGAGTTCAAACTCAGCCCCAAGGCGCTTAACTACCTTGCCGGTATCCTCACAGATCTCTACGTAGATCTTTGCAAGTTCCGAGGGACCAGTGCTAAACAGAACCTGCCGCGACTCTATCAACTGATCGATCACTACCATTTCGATAGCCTCGTTGAGTTCTATCTGAGGGACTAAGGGATTCACGATGATGAGGGTTCAACTTTGAATTGGGAATAAAGTTGGGAGCAAATCATGTAGTAGTAAACGTGGTTGTGCGTTCGTTAAACTAGTCTAGTGACAATTCTGAAAGTCACTTGGCTAAAGTGACGTTCGCATACGTCGGATTTCTCTCTTCTATGGGTGCATAGGCAAGAAGGGACCCAATGAGGGCCTTCCAACCTTTGGCATCTTGAGTTTGACAGTGCAGGTGGTATAAGTCGGCAGCTTGGCGAAATCAATTCTATTGCATAATAATCTTTTAGGGAACAATGAATACGCCTTGCTGAAAAGATGACTCCTCAAATGAATGAACACTTCAATGAGAACGGAACACTGGCACCAGCTTCACAACTATCACTTTTCAATTTACTTTCCCTCGCGCACTTCTCAAATAACAACCAGTTAAGCCATCGTGTTGGCCATGCCAGGCACTTCTGCACCAAGTCTCTTAACGGCAACGCCAGAGCCGCCGAACTGTGCAACATTCAATCCCCTCGCTGACCGTGGAATGAACGACACACTCACGGTACCGATGGAAATCTGCGTGGAGAATCTCTCCGTCTTCACGGTTGACCACGTGGAACAAAGAGGTGACGATCGTCGTGCCGAGCTCCCCACTGTTTTACTGCACTGAAAAATATCGTGAGCGCGGATCGACTGCGTACCAAACACCGCGTAGAGCAAAAATCGCTTCTTCACGACGTGAGTGTGCACATCAAGCCGCAATCCCTCACTCTCATACTCGGGCGACCAGGATCAGGCAAGTCGACTCTGCTCAAGGCGTTGGGTGGCCAATTGCCTCTCGAAGGCAGTAATCACGTCCAAATCGATGGGAGGATCTCGTATAACGGTATTCAACCGAATGATATGCCTGCCAGCGTACCGCTCTTTGTTAGCTACGTCGGTCAAAACGATGAACATTTCGCGACCCTAACTGTCAAGGAGACGCTTCAGTTTGCCTACGAGTTTGCCGGTGGAAGTAGCAACGGAGCTGCAGAATTGACTCCGCATCTAACGCCCGGACATGTCATCGAGGTGTTGGGTCTCAATCATTGCCAAGACACAATTCTTGGCGACGCGACCATTCTACGTGGTGTCTCGGGCGGTGAACGCAAGCGTGTCACACTCGGAGAAGGGTTGCTTGGCCGCCAGAGTGTATTCCTGCTGGACGAAATCAGCACGGGGTTGGACGCAGCGGCGACATTGGATATCATCTCTTTGCTGAAACACAAATTTGTGTTGGAGCAAGGTCGCGCAGTTGTAGTGTCACTGCTGCAACCAGCTCCAGAGGTGTTCGAGTTATTTGACAACGTGCTGGTTCTCAATGACGGTGAGCTGCTTTACTATGGACCACCCGGGGCTGTTCGCGAGTACTTTTCCGCATTAGGACTTTGCTGCCCGCAAGATCGCCCTCTTGCAGATTTCTTGTTGGATATCGGCACAAGTGAGCAAGTTAGATACGAAGTAACTCTCAATTCCGAGAAGAGATCAATTGCTGCTTCAGAGATTTCACCGCACCTACCCCAGGAGATTGCGAAATGTTTTCAACGCTCGACAATTAACTTGGACATGCTGAAAGTTATGACCGACAGACTGGTTTCGGTGTCAAAGGATCAACATCGTCCGACGTCACTCGAGCTCCTGAGTGCAGTATCAACATTCCCGCAATCTTTCTGGTGCAACACGCTTTCCCTCACTCGCCGGCAGCTCATGCTGGTGACTCGCAACACGGCTTTCCTCCGCGCTCGAGGCGTGATGGCGCTCCTCATGGGGCTTATTTACGGAGTGTGTATTTCCAGTCAAACCCCACGGACATACAGCTTGTTCTCGGGCTGTGCTTTCAAGCTGTAATGTTTTTGCTGACTGGACAGACGGCCCAGATCGCCAGCTTTGTCGAAGCACGCGTCATACTCGCGAAACAGCATCGTGCCCAACTGACACGGTCGTCGAGTTATGTGCTAGCATGTTGTGCTGGGCAGCTTCCAGCAGCACTGGCTGAGAGCGTGGTCTTTGGGTCTCTCACGTATTGGCTCGGTGGCCTAGACTTTGATGTCTCTTCATCGGTTCGCTCGCTAGCGACGCGATACCTCGTATTCGAGGGCATACTTGTTTTAACTCTGCTCGCATCTATCGCCTGGTTTTTCGTTGTGGCTGCCGTCTCATCCGACCGAAATGTGGCTTTCCCCGTCGCAATGGCTTCGATCATCGCCTTCACTCTCTTTACAGGCTTCGTGGTGCCGAAGGATCAGTTTCCCGTCTGGTTGATATGGGGATACTGGATCGACCCGCTGGCCTGGTCGCTGCGTGCGCTTGCTATCAACTCGTATCGATCGTCATCTCTCGACAAATGTGTGTATGATAATACGGACTATTGCCAACTCCTCGGCGAGGCGCAAACTGCAGGCGAATATTACTTGTCACGATTTAGCGTTCCCTCAGCGCAGTTATGGGTTCCACTTGCTGCAGCATTCTTGCTGGTCGCATATGCAGCATTCATGGCTCTAGCCTGGGTTATGCTTGAGCGTATGTGTCGGCGTCACAGCGAGGATTCAACCGTCCACTTTACCTCGGTGTCAAAGCTCCATAATAGCACTCCATTGGAAGAAGGTTACGCACTTGCTGCCACACCACGACCAGGCCAAAGTGAAGGCGATTCATGCGCATTGAATGTTGACATGGCAAAGGCCCCGGCAACAGTAATACCGGTGACACTGAGTTTTGAAGATGTTTGGTACTCGGTTCCGGATCCTTCTGTCGGTTCTCACAGAACTATCGAGTCGGAGAGATGTCAGATTGATCTTCTGAAAGGTGTCAGTGGCTACGCACTACCTGGTACCATGACGGCACTCATGGGATCATCCGGCGCAGGCAAGACAACATTGTTAGATGTGCTAGCAGGTCGAAAGTCCAGCGGATCAGTGCGTGGGCGGGTTCTGTTAAACGGCAAAGTGGCTTCAAAACTTGCAGTTCGTCGGTGCACGGGGTATTGCGAGCAGCTGGATTTGCACTCTGACGCATCAACCATTCGCGAAGCACTGTTATTTAGTGCCTTTCTAAGGCAGGAAAGCACTGTGCCACACCAGGCGAAGCGTACTGCCGTAGAAGAGTGTCTTGATCTTTGGAGTTGCGCGAAATTGCTGATCAGCTGATTCGGGGACGCTCTCATGAGCAACTCAAGCGTGTCAGCATTGGTGTCGAACTAGCAGCGCGCAATAGTCTGCTCTTTCTGGACGAGCCTACCAGCGGCCTGGATGCACAGGCGGCCGCAATTGTCATGCGTACCGTGCGCCGAGCCGCCGACCAGAGCCGATGTACCATCGTATGCACAATTCATCAACCCTCAGCGAGTGTTTTCAATCTCTTCGACAAACTGCTGCTGCTTCAACTCGGCGGCGAAGTCGTGTATTTTGGTGATAGCGAAGTGAGCTCACTCAAAACGTACTTTGAAAGACTTCCAGGCGCGACACCGCTTCCAAGCAGCTACAACCCTGCCACTTGGATCCTTGAATGCGTTGGCGCTGGCGTCACAAAACTCAGCAATCACGAGGAAGAGTTTGCACAGCATTTTCAAGCCAGCAACCACTACGCAATGCTAACGAAAGCTCTGGAAGGTCAGCAAACGCAGCAAGACGAGATGGTCGAGTTGAATTTCTCCGCAAAGCGCGCTGCAAGCTCATGGACACAGATGCGTATGCTGACCTCGCGCTTCTGGGCTCTGTACTGGCGTACCCCAAGTTACTCATTGTCTCGATTGATTCTCGCTCTCGGCTTGGGGGTGATCATTGGAGCATTGTTTTCTGGATCTGACTTTGCAACATACCAAGGTGTGAACGCTGGAGTGGGAGGCATATACCTGTCATTATCTTTTCAGGAATCGTGGCAATCAACAGCGTGCTGCCCTGGCCATCCAGGACCGTGCCGTATTTTACCGGGAGCGATCCACACAGAGCTACAACGCTCTCTGGTATTTCCTCGGCGCCACGCTTGCTGAAATTCCATACGTCATAGTCAGCAGCCTTTTCTTTACGGTGTTGAGCTTCACTATCATGGGATTTACCGACGGTGGAGACTCAAGTTGGAGTGTAGTCACGATCGCGCTCTATTGGCTCATGATCGCGTTGTTCATGCTCCAGCAAGTTTATCTAGGCCAGTTTCTAGCTTATGCACTCCCAGGTGTGGAGCTGGCCTCGCTCGCTGGCACTTTGCTGAGCAATCTGCTGGTCCTCTTCTCCGGCTTCAATCCTCCAAGCAGCTCCATCCCTAGCGGATATCGTTGGCTCCACGCCATAGCGCCGCAGAGATACACATTGGCAGCACTGACTGCTCTGGTGTTTGCAGACTGTGGAGACGACGATCGGTTTGGGTGTCAGTCACTGCAGAACGCACCACTGGAGTTGGAAGGGCTGACTGTGAAGCAATACATCGAGTCCGTGTTTGAGATGAAGCGTGAGGATATTGCTCGCAATACTGCCGTGAGTCTCGCGTACGCCGTCGGGTTCCAGCTGTTAGGGCTTCTCGCGCTGCGCTTCATTTCTTACCAGCGCAAGTAGGCGGCGTTTCTTCGAAGAGTTCATGATCGCATCGCCATTTGTGTCAAGCTAAATAAAGTCCATACGTTGCTGGCAGCCACCATTCACGTCCAAAGTGCAAGTCGCACATAACTTCAAATTGACAATCATTCCTGTTTGGTCATGACTTCTCGTGCTGTTGGCATCTCGATGCAGGTCGGATCAATTGGTAGACAAGGTGGAGGGGGTGGAAGGGAGCCACAAGTAGCGAGAGCGCAGCTGAATTGCTTTCTTCAGCTTCTTCTTCAATTTAATCCACGGGTAGAGAACTGGCAGGGACCGCAAATAGTAACCCACCCACCCGTTTGCAATACATTTTACAAAATAATACAAAAAACAGGCTTACCCAAATACCCATGGGTTTCAACTTCAAACTGTAAACCTGGCCCTACGCGCCAGAGACTAGCCCACATCGCAGTGTGGCAAAGCGCCGTATGAGTATGAGAACCGGTTGCCTCAACCAGTATGGGGCGGCCAGTTAACCTTCACTCCTCAAACAGCAGACGACACAAGACGCGTCGGCTCCCCGTAGCGTCACCTCACTCTTTCTCTTGTCCCCCACAACTTATCCCCATGGAGACTCGGTCTTCTCCTTCAATGCGAGAGCTCCGCGCGATCGCCGCAGAGCGTGGTCTCAAGTACTATCTGCACCTCTCCAAACCCGAACTGTTCTCACTACTGCAGCGTAAAGAAGGTGGTGGCGCACTCAAAGCCGCTACACACGCTGCAGAAGACACCAAGGAGAACGACATCCGACTCGTAGAAAGTGCCCCGACAGCGACCAAGCGCACGAGCGAGCGCCTTTCGTCTCGCAAGAACAAGCGGAAGAGCCCCGAGAGCGGCAAGACGGAAGCCCCACGAGACAAGAAGAAGGCCAAGGTGGTTATCAACACACTAGACCCGATCATGCTCGCGGAGCTGGGCCCTCATACGGTGCGTCACCGACGAGTCTCAGCTCGTCGTTGTTTGTTGACGGTACTGACTCCTATTTTTGTGTTGATGCAGTTCGAGTTTGTGCGCTCGAATGGGTCCGTAGTGGTGTATAACGTTGAGAGCCTGGTCCAATACATACTAGCGACGGGAGACTTCTCCGAGCCGGAGACGCGCATCCCGTTCTCGGACGATGACTTGCGTCGAATCGACCAAGAGGTATCATCTCATGTGCCCTGTGCTCCTCTGGTCAGATGATGAGAAAATTAAAAGCTCATCTTGATCTCGTACCAGGCGAGGAAAGCAAAATTGAACGAGAAAAGCGTTATGGATGCGAAGAATAACAAACACAAGTTTGAAGAGCAGAAGGTGAAGCGTGATGGCATTCTGGGTATGTGAATCATCGCAGCGAAGCACAAGGCACAGTATTTTAGCGACTGAGACTAACGGTGCTTGTTTTAGGACTGGAGCGATGCGCATCCGAGTACGTGAACAAGATGCTGGAGATTGTGGAAAGCGACGACCCAGAGGAAGGTGAGATGCTACTTATCATGAGCGTGTTCCCATCGTTCTCCGACATCTTCGAGCAGATTCGGAGGAGTGACGCGGAATACGCCAAACACAGTATGGATCACTTCATGCAATACATGAAGGGTCCCAAAACCGCCCCACCGTGGACACCAGTGGCCTGCTGCCAGTCATTTTGGGCTTCCTGGAGGATGTCGTCAAGGGAGAGCAAGGTGCAAGCGCCTTTGGGTTTTGAAACTGCAGCGCCTTGTCGCCCGCCCCTACATCCCTCCACCCGGCGTTGCGGGTCCGTTGCAGGCGTCCGAAATGGAAGTCCATTTGTAGCAATAGCGTTTATAAGTTCATGCGTAAGTAGGAAGTAGCGATAGGTTGACAGGATAGCAGTAGGTAGAAGGAAATAGCATGCTCGTGATTGGAATCTCGTCTGAAGTTGGCAAATCACAACGACTCTTCTTCGTGCGCGTTCTCAGAACCGGCAGAAGGCCGCATTTCGCCATCGGACAAAATTCGTTCTTGAGAAAGTATGTCGTGAAGTCGAAAGGTATCTTTATTATGAACCAAAACCATCAAATGCTAACAATGCAACAAACTGCTGGGCGGTCGTCGTTGAAGTTGTCTTCAACTTCGGAGTGGTGCACACAAAATATAGTTCTTGTATAGAAAAATGTATGTTCTAGTAGAGGGAGGTTGAAGAGCGCAGCCCGTAACTGCCAGCATTGAGCAGGCGGAGCGCGCGACTGACCCCAGCACCAGGGGCCTTAGACCCAGCAAACTAAACAACGTAGAGGAGGAGAGTGGGTGAGATCCCATGGTCATGGACTTACAGCAGATACAGGATCAGGGACAGGGAGAGACACAACGCTCGACGCCATCGCCGTCTCGAACAGCCGCATCGAAGACACCTCCCGCATCATTGAGCGAAATAGCCGCCCGGTCTCGGTGCGTACATCGAAGCCTCGTCCATTCAGTGGGAAACTCCGGATCGATATTGAAGACACGACTGTACAGCAGAAACAGAAACAGGAGCAGGGTTACAAGGAGCAGGGCCAGAGCCAAGAAGGACCTAATCTGGAACTGGAAGAGAAGAAGAGTGAAGACTCAATACGGTTGGAGGCACCGTCTCTGCGTTCAGTGGGAAAATCCCTGCAGGATTGGGACAGAAGGAGCAGACAACAGCCTCGAGGGAAACGTCAAAGCCCCGTCCATTTGGTGGGAAACTGCGGATTGACGTTGAAGCAGCAGAGCTTGTAGCTCCTCCTGTCATTGTATCACCGTTGGGGTATTATCCATCCAAGAGATTGCCGTCCAATACACATGAAGCCCATCCAGTATCAATGTTCGCCGGAGCGGAAAGCCATGCAGGGAGTGGTTTTTTGTCAAGGGCGCCACCATTCTTGGAGTACGGGATGGTTGTGAGTCTGGTGTGTGATGATAGAGGAGGACTTGTTGCAGCAGAAGGGTTCGCATCGCGCGATGTTCGCTTGGAACGATTGAATTACGGGGTAGGAGTGTCGATGCCTAGGCTTGGATTAGGCGGTCTTGAAGAAAGAGACCTCTTCGCGGAAGGGGGCTTCCGGCTGCTGACGTGTCCGTTCCATGACTGCTTGTTTGAGATAGTACCAAAATGACGTACGATGCAACTATCGCGCTTAAGTCATTGGTTGGGCAATCCCCAAGGCCTACCACGAACCAGCACACAATGGATAACCTACGGTTTAAAAGTGAAGCTGAGGGTCGCTTGAACGCCATGATGTACAAAAAGCTCAAAGGCAGACAAGTAATCTACGGACAGGTGTGGATGAGCCCAACTTTATTGCATCATGTAAGGTGAGTTATTGACTATAGTGGTGCGAATTGAACAGACAATCCAGCTGCGGCACATGAAGAGTGGCAAGTATCTATCGTTAGATTCGTCACCTATGCCATTTCGTGGGTCGGAATATGCTCCGGTACGGATACTACGTTCACGAAGGAGTTTGCATATTTCTAACCGTGTTTGTAGGTATTTCTAGACAGTGGCGGCCCTAGTTCTCACTTCAATGTGCTGCCACGATTTAAACTGCGATCGAAAGGGGCTCCAGTTCAGCTCACGGATCAAGTGAGCGCCCGTATTATGACTTATGTCGCGATGTGGTCCCATCAGCACCCTTCAATTTGGCCAACATATTTTCCTGTTTGTGTGGCAGATGATTTTGACTGGTGGAACGGAAGCTCAGCCATTCAACCTGTTTGTTTCAAATCGCTATGCAACTGACGGTGTGTCGGTTGGGGTGGTTGGGTCCAGTGTGCATTCATCACAATGGAGAGCGGTGCACTATGATAGCTTAGATGACGAAAGGTTCGTTGAGAATGGCGATGTGGGCATACAGTTGAGAGGCGTTGATGGACTTCGAGCCGGATCGTGCATCCGTCTGTTCCATCTAGAGTCTAGCTCATGGCTTGGTTTCAATTCGACGGGGTATTGGGGACCTTCAATGGGAGTAGTCACTCTCCAGTACAGCGACCAAGAAGATGACACAAAAAGGCTCTGTCGTCCGATTCTCTGTGGGAAGTTGAGCATGTGTCCGTATTTGAGGGAGGGCAAATAAAATGGAGAGAGGCTATTACACTTCGTCACCTCCTCACTGGGAAATATTTAGCGATAACCCAACAGCAATCGCCCCGAGCCACCACTAGAGCTGGCGCAGTAGCAAGGTTATCATCTCATACATGCGCTCAAGCCATTGCTCAAGATCACCCACAAGCGTTCCGTTTGATGCCCACTGCAATCGCAGGCGAGGAGTACGTAATTCTATCACGTAACTTGCAACCATATACCTAATAGTCCCTTTGACTGCAATGAACAGATCCCAAATTGAGAACGAAGACGTCGTGCTAATTCAACATCAACAGACTAACAGTTTCATCCACTCGATAGATACCCACGCTTCCAGCATGGCAGATATCCGGTTATCTTCCAAGCCTCTTGCAAATGATTCGAACTCAGGTGGGAATGATGCCAACTCAGGAGGGGCTTCCTTCACCGTCGTGGCACTACATGGCGCACGAGATGAAGATGCCTTCAAACTCGTTACGGTACCTCAATCAGAGGTGACAGACACGCTATTGCTAGTGTCTTACAAATGTGCTCTGAAGCTGTTCCTGGCCCAATTTGATGTTGGACTTCTCGGCGGGGACTATCCCTACTTTCAATTTGACAGGGAAGACACTGTTGCCGTCTTCAGAAGGATTGAGCGCGTGCTCGCTGAACTTGTAGGCTTTTGTGCCAGTATGGTGGATGACTCTATCGATCAGCTCCGATCTCGCCAAAACCTCTTTCGAACTCATCAGTACATCGAACTACTGATTAAAATGATTAAAGCGCCGTTCCAATCCTACGGCGGACCATTTTCCATCGACGAAGTTTGCTCGTACAATGATGAGTATATGGAGTCGTCTCAAGACATAGGTGACGACAAGGATGAATTAGAGATGAGAGGATCTCCTGCTCGTCAGAGAACAGATTCATCTGCTGCTACTTATTGGGCCAATGATTCGTCTAATATCAAAGGCTTGATTTCTCCGAGGCGATCAATGTTGAGAAAAGAGAATTCATGGCGGCGTAAAAGTACTGTTGGCGGTTCAGTATCTACCTCTCGATTGGAAACACATGCAGCGGCTATGCAAAGCCTCAACCGCGTCATTCCTGCAATCAACGTTCTACTACTTCACATTTCGTGGGCGAATCGGATCAATGAGCTATATGTGATAAAAGTTGCGATGCCTGTTTTGATGGAATTGCTCGGGAATGGATTCCAGACGTCGTTGCCATTATCTTATTTGCTTCGCGAAAACCGCAACCTAGTGGAGTCAATCGCTGCGTTCGCAGGCATCATCCGGAACTTTTTCGAGTTAATTGCCACTCGAGGAAAATCCATTCGATATATGCAGTTTTTAGTCGCATTATGCACCTCGCGAGGCAAAGGAGTGCCGAAGACACAAGAAGCGATATGTGACCTTCTGTTTAATCCAGCAAATAGGTATCGTGACGATGTCATCGTTCCTGTTCGCCCATCTGAGAATGGATTTGAGATCTGTACGTCTCCCCATTTCACTGCTTCAGAAATAAACCAAGACATTGAGGCGATGTTTAATCGATCAGTGAAGACCAAGAAAACAGACTCAGGTGGAATGTGGATGTCACTGGCCAGATTCTACGAAGAGTATTATGTGAAAGGCAAGCACCGCGCGCTTGGACAATATTGCTATGGGCTATTCCGCCTTTACGTCTCATTGTGCCTGGACCGAAACTATGTCAGCATCGAGTACGTTCAGACTGCCTTTCCTCGTGAAAATCTTTTAAAATCTGTGATGGATACACGCTTATCGCGCTCGCTGCGTGCCGTGATGATGGACCTGTTACGGGTCGCCTATGTGGATTGCGAACCACAAAAGGTTATGTCTTGCCCCAACTATACTCGCATTTGGACAGACATTGGGTCGACTGTAGCGAAAGCACTCCCGAGTTTGTCACCCGCAGGATACTCGCCAGAAGATCTTGCATTTTTGCTTCACTAAAGGAATTCTGCTGTTCCTATTTCGATCGTCTCCAGGGAACTATCATGATCGATGAAATTCCTGAAAATGAGCTGACACTTGCCATTCTCCGTGTTTCTCGAAAGCTGGTCGAGTTCGGTATGTACGACACGGAGGACGAGATTTCTCATTTAGTGGTCCAGCTTTTTGACCTTTAGACGAGAGAACCGACTTCGTACGGGATCCTCCTGAAGTCGACGATATTGACTATTTCGAGCAGACCAAGAAGAAGGGTATTTACTCCCCTACGTCTCATATTTTTCCGTCAATGCAGCATTTGCGATCTGAGTCTACACCGCAGAATACTCAAGCAGTGCTTTTCTCAACGTTATCGTCTACGTCACAGCAGCGAAAAATCCCAACAGCGGCTGGCGCAAAAGATCGTCGAACAGGCAGGGGAATAACTGCTCAACCACCGACTCATCTACAGAATTCTGTGCTATTTGATGGTGCGGGGGCAATGTCAAGTATTCGCATTTGCAAGGAACGAGATGTTTCAAAGCAATACAATACAACCAGCGATGGAGTCCATGTTTCTCCAATGGACGACAATAGCAGCTTTCCCGCAAATGCAGACCATAGCCCCCATCGTCACTTCAACAGACTACCCCTGCACAAACACGAAATGCACTCTACGTGCTCCGTTAATGTTCACGAGATGAACGAAGTCAATCGGGTAATTATGGAGATCAAAGATGAGATCTGTGCAATTCTGCTCCTCGTAGATCAGATTCGCGTGGATTTTCTTATCTCGACACTGTTGGCAACTTTCCAAGCTCGGCATGGTGGGCCTCCATCAAATTTGTCTCCTCGATACCGTGATCAAGATGCTATCCAAACGGCACTTCTTGAAGACGCCGTTGTGAGAGAAACGGTATCAAATGCCTTTGTAACTTCGCGTGGATTGGACGGGTTACCGCTTGGACACAACCACCCCGAAAAAATGTCTCCTCTTGCGATGTATCTTTTGGCTCTAAGTCATTGGAGTGCAAGTTGTCGCTATCAAGATTAGGACGGAGAGCAGTGACGACAATTTTATGCAGATGCTCATGTACGAGTATCCCCCACTTGTGTCGAAGGCATTGGAGCTCCTGTTGCAACAATATAACCAGCACGATCAGTTTTTGAAAGAAATGCAGAGCGTCCAACTATTAATCACAGAGGAGACTATTGCCACCTACAACACGCTAAAAGGTGACGTAGACGAACTTCGTCGGCTCGCCGAAACTACGGAAGTATGGATGGATCTGACGTCAAGGTCAGACTTTGAGAGAGCCGCATCGGTATGTCAGTTGTTGAAATCTCTCGTGAACATCGTTGAGCAAACCAAGACGGAATCTCCCATAAACTTGGAACTAAAACCAGATGGTCCGCGTCGAAAGCTTGAGTTGTGTCTCCCCGGAAAATTGACTTGTGACGATGAATCTAGCGATGATACTCCGAACTCTGAAGCTGATCTCCTAGCAACAAATGCAAAATGCTCCCCAAAAGTTATAATGCTTGGAGAAGGAAATGCTCGCAAACCCATACAGCGTTTCACTGTTGAAAACAACCACCGAATCGGAAACTGAAGCAAAAGGTCGATCGCTACGTGTTAAATCCGTTGATTGGCCGAGTGAGCCGCTTTTCAAACAGTCACGAAGTACTACCTCCGTTATCAAATAAATTGGGGGTTATAGGTTGGAACTCCAAGAATGATGAGCAAACTATTGCGACGGAAGCTCGTCGACTTCTAAGGAATTTACGAGCAGCCCAGTTCGTATTGAACATGCTGACAGATGGTGCTCATTTCTACGAAGGGCATTTACTACGTAACACTGGTGAGCAACAGGAAGCTTCGGTGCATTCGCCAGGCTCTCCTACCACCCGGTCTAGAACAAAGCTGCAAAAACGCCAGCGAGACCAAATCCGAGCAGTCTTTGGACAAGCAATGCAGTTCTTGTGTGCTTTTTGCTTGGGCGACGCAGAGAACCAAGCTTTGGTAGCATCCCACGCTACAACGATCGCTCATTATGTTGCCGAACTTCCAGTTGCTCAAAAACTGTTAGTGTCCATTTATGCGGACAATTTCCCATTGTACAAAGCAGTTCCTACAGAGTTGATCAACATTTTTGTTGGACGCTTGATCAACGACGGTCCTGACCCTCGGTATCTCTTGTTCCTCGAAAGTATCGTGCTTTGCAACGAGCAGCCCGTTATTGAGAACCAATTGCTAGTGTTATTCCAACTGGTCAAGAGCCTCGAGAATTCGAAAGTGCTTCAGATATTTGATGATGCTGCGCGAACTGTGGATCAATTTGGCGACTTGCTCCAGCAACATGCCTTCCTTCTGAAAGAAATAGCTAACGGCCATAAACGCTCTCAGTTCGAAGACACTAGTACCAGATACTCTCCCACTAAAAGTGATCCAGCATCGAGCCCCGGTATTACAAAGAAAACGCGAGCGAGCGATGCTGTGAATACGCAACATGGCAGCCGCAGCATTGCAGATACCAGTAAAATGCTCGAGTATCACGTGCGCCTTTTGCATCTTTTTGCTGCTTGTGCCACAGGAAAAACACGAGGGCACAAGAGATTTGCCAGGAAATTCTACCACTTGCGAATGTATTAGATCTTCTGTGCCACGTGGACTGCACTGAAGGGGTTCAACTTGCGTTACTTCGATTTCTGGATCAAGTATTTTCACTGCCGATGACATTGAAACTCCAGGGGTGGACGACCTTTTACAAACAATGATGATTATGGTGCAAGTTTGCGAGAGGCGAGTTATCGAGTACCTGATGTATATCCAAATGCTAGATGTGAATCGCCAGGCCACATTGTCGCTTCGAAAGAACAAGTCGAAGGTGGGAAAGTGGTTGGTCTTATCCGCGCAAACACCAATTGACTCTCCACCCTTGTACTTGGTGGTCTTCTGTTATCCCTACGCTTTATTCCTTCGTTCAGCAGTTCCCAGTTTTTTCGACAATAGCGAGGAGGCTCAGTACTACCTTCTTCGCTTTCACAGTTGTGTGGCACTGCTGTTTACAGTTTGCGCTGTGAGTAAATGGCAACTGTCAGAGGACGTTGTCAGCAACTTTGAGGAATTCGTGTACGTGATTGACAAGTGGGTTCGGGCGAACGTGTCATACCAAGCTCCTGTCCAGACATCACTAGAGCATGCATGGTCGATGTCTCTGACGTATCGAGAGCGGCTTGACTGCTTGTCGCTCGACTGTGAACAAGAACTCTCTAGTCTTTTGCGGTGGGCTTTCGAAAAGCGGGACAACGAGATGCGAGTGGATTCGTTCCAAAGTGTCAAGAGCAACAACGCGGAAACGAACGGATATACCCCTGCCATTAAAAGATCTTCGCCAAGGGTGCTCGTGCAGCAGCAGATGCACCTTCTTCCCTAAACCAATCTGAGAGAGTATCTTAGATTATTCTCGTGCTATTGGTGCCGCGGGATGCGGATTGGAAGAAACGAGTAGTGTCTCGACAAGCACTTCTGCAAGATTAGATACCATCCATGCAATAAAGCCTATTGCCTGGGGAGAGAAAGAGCTCACGGAAGTACGCCAACAAAACAGTGCCCTTTGTCTAAACGCCTCGCCTTCCGGCAGTATGATGAAGCGTTCTTTCAGCACTTTTGAGGCTGCCAAACGGAATAAAAGCCAAGGGAGACTTCTCCACCGCCTGTCACCGAGACGTTATTATAAAGGTCTTCGACTGGGCAAAGGTGGAGTACAGCATGAATGTCCAAAGAAAGAGACTACGGTCACCCCCTTCCTCAATATGGTTTTACCTGAGCGGTATCGACCTTCGGATGTTGCTAGCCCAAATGGAGCTACACATTTAAACGAGGGTTCATATTTGCCTAGTCGCCAACAGCACCAATTCAACGAACTTGGTCAGTTGCTCGACTGGCTACAAACTCACCCGCGAATCCAGGGCGCAATGAGAGAAGAGCTTAATCAAATGGTACAGGGTATCCTGGGTATTGAGGCGTCCGTAAAAGAAGAGTACGATCCTCGCGTGCATGTCAGCAGCGTCAACCTGTCATTCGATCTGGTGGTTGCGAAGCTCGTAGCGCATGTGGAGGCGCTCCAAGACTCGAGCTTTCTCAAGACAAATCTGACACTGCTGAATGTCTTTGTCGGATGATCTACGCTATAGAGGATGCTGACGAGCGTCACAACATGCAAACTAAGATGAACCAACTAGGCGTGACTCGATTGGTCGTGCAACTTATAGCATCTCGCGATAACGACGCGCTATTTGCGAGCAGTATTGAAGTGGGTGTCGCTCTCCTGGATGGAATGAACGCTGAGGTGCAGGAGAGCTTCTACAGCTACTGGTCTGAGGCGGTCAACGTGCTGTTTTTCGAACGGATTCAAGAACGGATTGAAAAGGCATGCAAACTGATCCACAGCGTTGATCGGGCTAGTGATATTTATGCGCTTTCTCGGGAGGACGCTTGCGCTAGCTTTAGTGACGCACTCGCTCCACCTGGTGATGTGAACGAGACGAAAGTATTACGCCAACGTCATTCCATTTTCGGTCTCGATCTCGACACGGCACAGGCAGACAAAACAACAAGTGCAGCGAAAAGACTAGGAGCACCAATTACCTCCATTTTTCGCTTCCTACAGCTTCTTTGTGAAGGGCACTTCCTCAATGCTCAACGTGCCCTAATTGCGCAGCCGCATGCACTTGTATCTGCGAATTTAGTGGAAACTACGACATCATTCCTCCTGGATACGTATCTCGCGCTCACGGACCTGGATATGGGTTTAATTACGCAGTTATTCGAAACCATCACTGAATACTGCCAAGGTCCTTGCGTGGAAGCTCAAGAAACAGTGGCCAACTACAAATTTATCAGTGCTGTAAATGCGTTGATGACCCACTCATATGAGCAGCGTGACGCAAGAGCACAACCCGCTGTACATCAATTACGCGCTTCCATTGTGATTACATTGCTAAGCCTCCTAGAAGGCAGAAGCGACCGTGTGTTGCACACCCAACTCGTGCAAGAGCTCAACTTTGAGGCTTTGAAGATGAATTTGATGGAAGTATATGCCCATTTTCTCAGCAAATATGGCACATACTTTGGTAACTCCAAGTGCAGTCAAGATTATTACCTTACGATGGGCTTCAATATCTATATCCTGCTTCAGCAGCTCGCTGATCAACACCCACAACAGGCTTGGTGGATTCCTTCTTCTGATAATGAAGAATTTCCAACCTCCCAGCCACTTCATTCTACGCGAAGTACGATGTTTTTAGTCGCTGGAAGTGATAGCAGCGATTCGCCACACTATCGTGACGCATTCCACTTCTTCCAATCTAACTGTGCAAAAGTTGAGGTTGTTTGGGATCACCATCGATCTCCTGCAGCTCTTACATCTGACCATCAAGCATTGAGAGTTGCCGGTGGGAAAGGAGAAAGTATATCCACCACAAATAGCGAAATGGGTGTTGGTGTTGGGGCACAGTTGCCCATTCACGATACCAGCTCGAGTAGCGCTGGTACCTTGATTCCTTTCTACTTTCCTGTCCACCCGAATTGCTTCTGCCTTACTGAGAAATCCAAAAGAAACTTGTGTGGGACGTATCTAGAGGAGCTGACAAACTCTCTGATTTTTATGCGCGCTCGGATAAATTAGTAGACGAGATGATGCACCAGAGCCATCTACAGCACCATTACTATGTGTCATGGGTTGCCAAGAAATCGGAACAAACCAAGCGCGTGGCATTTTCTCTCGCGGTGATTATCAATTTGGTTGTGCTGCTATTTTACCGAGCTGCTGGTATTGACTCAAGGCCTTACGCAGAGAGCCAAGTCACGTTTATTCACACCTGGGAGTTGTGATGGATCCTCCACCACCATCGTTATTGATCGACGGTGCTTTGACGTTTGCAGGTACACTCCAGATTTTCCTGTATTCCGTCGTACTGGTTTGCTACCTGCTCAACTCGGCCCCATTGTTAATCAAGAAAGGCTGGAAACGCCGTCATCGGCATGAACAAGCAAGACGTTCTAAGCGTTCTGCTCATAGCCTTCACCATCGGACAGTTGAGAACACGGAGCGTGAATCTTTTCAAGACACGGAACGTTTGCTGCGATCTCTACGCGAACGCGAGGAGGAGTACAACTACCTGTTTTTGCCTCCTTCTATCCGTAAACGATTTTCTCCGCCTGGAACAGATACGATGTCATCGCGTGCCAGCTCTTCAGTAGTCCCAGTCAACGTGGACTCCACAAATCCGACCAAAAGTACAAGAGGCGGGCTGAATGGGGTAAACATTTTACGAGGGCGGGTTCGACTCCAGCTTGAAACAGTCTGTCTATCACTTTACTTCCTAGTTCGCAGCCCGCGCGTGGTATATTCTTTTCTGCAGATACTCATCTCCGTACTGGGCTCGTACGTGAACAAACTCTACTTTGCATTCCTGTTGCTTGATGTCGTAGACCGCTACAAGGAGCTCAACAACGTGTTGCGGTCTATCTCACGTCCTGCTAAGGCGTTAGGAGTGACTACGTTGCTTTATCTTATGGTGGTATATGTGTTTGCCGTCGTGGGCTTCTTCTTTTTCGGGAAGACTACACGCCGTCTGGTAATCTCACTAAGGAGCAACGTGAGGGCCGTTCGCCATACACATGCCAGCGGCTCTTCCAATGCTTTCTTGTGAGTTTGGACCAAGGTTTGAAAAGTGACGGAGGCTTGGGTAGCTTCCTCCAGCAGCTTCCACTTGGAGGAACTACCCATTCGTATGGCCGCTTAACGTTCGATGTGTTGTACAATATTCTGCTGGTCGTGCTGCTCTTGAACCTGGTATTTGGTGTCATTATTGACACCTTTGCTTCCTTGCGCACTGATGACCAGGAGAAAAAGCTGGATATGTTGGGTCGCTGTTTCATCTGCTCTATCGATGCATACACGTTCGATCGTGCGACGAAACGGGGTTTCCACGATCATATCTTGCGCGATCACAACATGTGGCATTACCTCTACTTGTTCGTACATATCCGCAAGAAGAATATCACGGATTACAATGGACTCGAGTTGTTTCTCGCCATGCGTATGGCCAAGAAGGACATGTCATTTTTCCCCACCCATCGGGCTCTGTCCCTCACAAATCGTGGTGATTTCGACGAGAGTAGTGATGTGGATTTCACTACGCATGACGATAGCTTCTACAGCGGTAGCTCATACAATGGATCGAGGCGCTACGGGCGACCCCGTTCTCTCCGAGAACATCATTAGGGTCCGGAACGACACCATCACGTCCCAGTTCCGAGCAGAGGAGAGTGCACACGCGGAGCAAAATAGGCACTGCCTTTAATTTCCACACGACGCCTGAAGTGCGTTCGATGGGATATTTCGATTCATCAATTCCTGGCGCAGTTGGTGGACTACAGACAATTGACCATGTAAATACAGGGAAGCTAGAGAAGATTGAAGCCGCAATCGTTACGCTCGCAAGGGCGCAATGCGAGATGAAGGAGGCGCAGCGGCGAGAAGAAAACGGTACTCGGAGTTGCTTGCCATCATCTCCGGAGCTCAGCATACATCGTTGAAGCATGTGTCTACCCCAATAGCATCACTCAGTGGATCACCACCATCCGCGTCACACCATCCTTCCTTACGAGCATCAAGATCGGCCACGCCTCGCATTTTCAACTTTGAATCCGTGGTTGACGACCTGGGATACGAAGGAAGCAACTTTGGATCGATGGATGCACGACTAACGTCGTCTTTGTCATCACCAGATGAGAATATGCTGAGTGCCGCCACTCTAATCGACTCTAGCCTACCCACCCAACTGCCAGAATCGGTAACATCACGAATCGACGTTAATGCCACGACAAACGCCCAGAAAGACTGTGCTGAGACGTCCAGCACACCCGATTTCATCGACACGAGTCAAAGTTTCGAGTTACATTGGTCAGAGAGCGACGTTCCATCTGCTGCTTCGCCACATGACGTTTCTAGATATACGAGCCCCAATACGTCGCTCTCCTTCCGCATTGATTCCGATGAAATAAGCAGAGGGTCTTCATCCTCATCAGAATCACTAGCGGAATGCTCGCCAGGTATCGCTAACAGTATCCTTCTCCAGGCAAGCCCGCGGCGGTCGAATTTGCGAAACCGGCGGTGAAACCTCGAACATTCACCTTTGAGCTCGATTCGTTCGACGAAGAGCACAAGAGCGACAGCCCGAATTTCAGACAACATTAAGAGCACAGCGAAAGTCACGAAGCACGATTAAAGCTAAATGTGCATGTGTATCCAAGTGCTACAAAGTCAGCTTGTCTATCCTGTTCGTGCTTTAAATCTTACTCCGCAGTGCTGGGGCCCGTCACGAACGAGTGCAGCGCAAACAGCACGAAGAGAACTCCGCCCACAAGCGTCACAGTCCGCTCCGATATGCGGGTAGCCAGGAACTTGCCGCCCACGACAGCAATGCCCGTGCACATTGAGTGGCCCAGGATCGCACCGAGCGTCACTCCAAACGCGTCCTTCGTAGCTGACAGTGTCACCGTCGCGATCTGCGAGCGGTCGCCCCACTCCGCCAGGAACGTCATGAGGAACGTCTGCGAAAAGACCTTCATCATTCCGTCTGTGGTGTTTTCCTGCCTTGGCGTGGCCTTCCTCCACATTCCTTCAAAAAGAAAGAGTAAAAGTAGATATCATGTCAATAAAAACACTACAATGTGGTAACCTCATCACATAGATCATTGTTCCGTACTCGGCTTGGATGGTGTCCTCATCCTTCTTCCCCATGAGCTCTTCCTCCACCTCCGTCAATTCATCTGATGGTCCACTACACACAAAAACAAATAATAAAACAAAGTAAAGATCCCAGTCAATGAACTTCACCCCCAATCCCATCACTGTCTCATTTCTGTACGCTGCGTTCATCTCGCGAGCATCATAGAGCATCTTGACTCCAAACACCACAAACTGTATAAAAACACATTCAACTACTAGTCAGTAACCTCCATTTAAAAGAAATCACCATGTCAACCTCCACAAAACATACCAGAACTCCACCGAGGTAGTGCGTCAGATTCGGGGCAGGAACTTGGTGGCTACGACGCCCATCACAACCGACAGCACCGTCATGACCACGAGCGCCCCAATAGCGCCAGCAAACACCACCACTCGGTCCTTCTTCATGGACAGAATGGCTGCAATAAAGAATGTTTTGTCGCCAATCTCCGTGGCCCAAATGGTCAGAATGCCACTCACAAAACCCGACCAGAACTTGTGCGGACCGCCTCCTGTACGGAGTCTCGGACGAGCGCCAGTGCCCCATCCACCAGCAGCAATAGCAGCCGCAGCTTCCGAGGGGAATGCACCCAGGAACGGATTCAACGCGCTCTTTAACGAGTCGGTGAAGGCCGCAAACTCTGGGCGTCCACGAGTCCGTTGTGGTCGGCGTCTGCGCGCTCAAAAGCGGTGGATTTCAAGGCGGAGTTGGCGACAGCAGGCGTAGCTTCTGGTGGTTGTTGTCGGCTAGAGGGTTGGCAGGCTGTGCACACGCTACTGCTAACAGCGCCGCCAGGAGGAGGAAGAGTCGCGGCATCATGATGCGATGCGGAGATTAGTATAGGGGCGATGAGGTGGCGAATGGATACCGTGGATGACATTTATAAGGCCTGAACTTATGATCTGTCGCAAAGTTGGCCTTACATCCCGTCGCTACGAAGGGACGACAACCAGGCAGCGGTGACTAAATGTGACTGTGGACGTAGGAAGACGCCGCCATTGCAATGGGTCTGTAAACAGCACCTATGGGTAGCACCAGTATAGATACTAACTGGGCTACTTTACATGGTGCCAGTTACATGATCATTACTGGTACCATTGAGCGAATTGCCTCGTTGTCACCCTGCAACTCGCATCAAACTTTGACTCTCGGAGTTCGTGCTCTGGCCATTGCATGTGTTACTTGATGACAGGTGTCACGCAGCGCGGGGCGCGTCCCACGCTGCAGTCACTCAAATCGAGGGTTTTAATCCCAGATGCCTGGGTAAAACAACGGATGTCCGCCCCCGCCGACAACGGCGTGACAACTTCAACTGTCAGAGTATGTCGCGATACAATGCCCAGCTGGTCAAGCTACTACTTTCTTCCGCCCCACGATTCGTACGTGTGCGTAGTTCGCCAACCTCGGAGCTTAGTGCTGCCACGGTGCGCGACTTTGAAAATGCTGCATCGTGGCACCGATGCGATCAACGGATTGCTTCGTGAACAATTGTTCGTCAGAGAAATCCTGTCTGTGTGGCACCTATCCTACTCGCCATCGCCATCGCTCGTCGCCTTTTTTATTATCGAGCCGCACGCAACCCTGCTTCTACTGACCCTGCTGTTTGTTCCTTGGGGGCGGGGCTAAAATCCGGGCCGCGTGACCCCACCGTTGCGCCCGCATCATTTTTGTTTTTGCCGTGAAAGTTTCGCTCCGTCGTATCGGCAGGCGGCTTTAGGTCATTCCAGTGCTGAACAGGCTGGAAAACCAAATAGGATGAATATGCTCGACTCACGCGCGGCGTTGCTGGTTTGGTATGCACTGGTTGTCCTACAAGCCTTCTGTGCCCCCGCTATGGCAGCGAATACAACGACTCCACGATCGACTACTGCTACTCCAGTGGCGAATTCAACAGCATCTTCGACGTCTGAATCAACGTCTACTTCAGGAACAGGCGAGGAAACAACAACGACTGAGTTCCCGACTGGGACCGTCGCGGCTACAAGGTCTACGAGGTCGGCGACAAATACGCCGGTTGCAACTGTGAACACTGCGTACGTGTGTAGTGGAGACGAAGTATCGCGGATTGAGACGCTCAACTCCAACAACCCGTACCTTCAGGCGACGTGCAGTTCCAAAGCTGGCGTCAGCTCCTACGTGTTCCCGTTCAACGGGGTGTTAACGTATGCTCAGATGGTCGCTATGAGCGGCATCAGTGAGTGCGAGTACTACTTCCGTGGGGTGTTATTAGTGCAGCTCACGGAATGCGAAGTCGCCAATGTCTACGTCCGAACAACGGCAGAGACTGTCCTGCAACTTGCAAACACATCGGGAAGTGCACCGTCGGAGGCTGAGGTTAACGCCGCCGTTGCGGTCCGGAAAACCTACAACCTGGCCCTACGTGATGGTGGCGGCTCGGCGTCGTATTCCACCACGAGCGGAGCATCATCTTTGAGCTGGAGTATTGCCGGCGACACCATTGATACGACTTCGTCAGCGAGCATTAACGGTCAGCTACTGTTGAACTCGGACCTTCAAATTATTGGAACGTACTATGCCTCGTCCTCGGAGTCCGCCACCACACAAGTAGAAAATCCGCGAAACTCCGAACAAAGTACTAGCAGTGCAAGTTCCACTCCGAAGGGGTCACCGTGGTTGATGCCTTTGGCAATCATTAGTTCTATTTTGCTGATACACGCGAACTAGAGTTTTGTGTGCGCTATTAATCCAAATTATCTATCTGTGTGTTGTCCTCACACTTTGGTTTCTACTTCGCACTCTCTACCAGTCTGTCTTCTTCACTCGATTGATGTGTAACAATGATGCCACGAGGGTCCCGCTTAGACCGAAGGTCATAGCAGGCACCATGATAAACATGAAGATCTGCTCGCCGCCGTGACATTCGCGACTGTAAATGACTGCCCGCACTGGAAGCCAGAGGATCATAACCCACCAGGATATTATATTTCCAAGCCGCGTGCCGCGAAGCCCTCGATCATAGAAAATAATGATCACATGGAGCATCTGCAGGATGACGAAGTAGATTTTGACAGCGCGAAACATGACAATGAATGCGCACTCGTGAAACGCTGCGGGCACGAATGTGAACACGGTGGCTTTGTGTTCCGATATGTTGTAGCTATCGCAGGTCTCCAGGTACACGTACCGTAGCAGAAATTCATGCACCAGTTTGCTCCATTTGCGCGCAAACTCGTCAAACGTAGTGCTGTTTCACCAGTTCTAGTAGAAGTCACGATCGGCCAAGTATGTGACCTCAGCGAAACCGTTGCAAATGCATTCAAAGATGATGAGCCAAGTGAGGAGATGGCATCCAAGAAAGGGAAGCAACAGACTCACGACCGACAGAACAGTGTTCTCCGTTCCTGGGTCTTCCAGCCGAGGGGTGACGTGGTCTGTGACGATGACATAGAGCATGGACATGCCAAGGATAGCAGAAAACGTCTTCTCGGCTAGATATCCCCCAGCAGGTTCGATCCGTACGGGGAACTGCGGCTCGTACACGAGCGAAGGAATCAGTAAGTACGTTGTGAAATCCTTCACACCCAGCGACGGTAGCTTGCTCTCGTTTCGTGAGATTTCCAGCTTGGTACGAGTGTACGAATGCATCTCCATGAGCAGTACGAGTCACTCAATGAAGGCTGACACTACGTGAATAAGGTTCCAGTGACGCCAAACAATGTACGTAGCGATGAAGAAAAACAACACTGCCTGTAATGTGTGATGCACAATGTTGATAAGCAGGCGTCTTGAAAACGTCTCAGTGCAAGCCATGTACACCTGAATCATCGCCTAGTAGGTGAAGAGCACTTGGCCAGCAAAGGTGGCGAAAACCTCCAACAAGTGCGTCGAGTAAAACACCGGCAGCAGCAAATTCAAGCACGCTGGTTCCTTGTGGGTAAGCAGATTCGTGAAAACGGTGATGAACGTGTACAGCACACCGGAGGGCAAGGCCAGGTTGTACATGCCGCGGAATTCCGACGCGTACGCACCTGAACGGATATCCGCAGGGTACAGCGGCGACACGACAGCTCGAAATTTCTTCACGCGGGACTTGGCAACAGACTGGGTTTGCGATGCTGGAAGGCCCAACGTTCGGTGCCATCTCTTCAATTCTTGGATTTCCATCTGGGAATGACTGGATCGATGGCGGCTATACGAAAGGCATACTTCCCAGCACCAATATCGTCACCAGCGATATAGTTTATCTGTCGTTTTCTAACTGCCTGGTGAACGTTGAAATGCTCCGTCATTTAGTGACAATCCACGATGAGCATAATGCATGCACATGAAACCTTCTACTTCGTTGTGCATGCACTACACTATCGAGTTGACATGTTGATAAATTTCGTTCAGTGGTCAGAGCACACTAGATGGGTTCAACACCTACGTATAGTACAATGACAATGACATCGCTCACGAAGAACAGTTGTGTTGATAAGATAGAAAACCAAATTCTTCATTTTTCAGATCCATCAAACCGGCGAGTTTTCCTGCTAAACTATGGACTCGGCGGGTTGACCATGCCGACACCTATTGTGCTCGGACATGTCAGGTGCGCGAAGATACCGAGTGGAGCTCATATTCGAGAGACTCCCTCGATGCTTGGCGCACCTTCTTCTTGATGAAAACTCAGAAGGAGCTTCATGGTCTTCTTGCTTCTTGGGTAATGAGGTTGCACGACACTTACAGCGAAGCACGAACCTCAAGGGTGGCATCCACCATGTTGCGAAGAGCAGCAATGGTTTCAGGCCACTTACGCGTCTTCAGACCGCAGTCAGGGTTGACAACCACCTGCTGGGGCGGCAGCAGCTTCAAGAAGCTCTGCAGCTTCTTCACGATCTCCTCCTTGGGTGGCACCACAGGCGAGTGGATGTCGTACGTGCCCGGGCCAAGGTCGCGCTTGTAGCCGATCGCCTTGAACTCACGGATCGTCTCGTCATCCGAACGAGCGTTCTCAATCGAGTTCACATCGGCGTCAATGGCATCGATGGCGTGCATGCAGTCAGCAAATTCGCAGTAGCACATGTGGGTGTGAATGGACGTCTCGTTCTTGGCAACAGCAGTCGACAGACGGAAAGCGTCCACGGCCCAGTTCAGGTACTCGTCCTTCTTGGACGGCTTCAGAGGCATACCCTCACGAAGGGCGGGCTCGTCAACCTGGATCACAACGCACTTGGCAGTCTCAAGGTCGGCCACCTCGTCACGCAGGCACAGAGCAAGCTGGAAGGCCTGGTCCTTGCGGCTGATGTCCTTACGGGGAACGACCAGTTCAGAATGGTCACGGGGCCCGTAAGCATACCCTTCACCGGCTTCGAGGTGAACGACTGAGCAACGACGAACTCACGCACCGTCATGTCAACAGGGCGCACCAGGTCGGCGAAGATGATCGGCGGGCGCACGCAACGCGAGCCGTAACTCTGCACCCAACCGTTCTGAGTGAAAGCAAAGCCCTCCAGCTTCTCAGCGAAGTACTCCACCATGTCAGTGCGCTCAGGCTCACCGTGAACGAGAATGTCCAGTCCAAGGGCCTCCTGGATGCCAATGTTGTAGGCAATCTGCTCGTCGATCTTGCCACGGTAGTGCTCAAGCGTGATGTCACCAGCCTTGAGCTTGCGACGCAGAGCACGGATCTGGGGAGTCTGCGGGAACGAACCGATACTCGTGGTGGGCAGCACAGGCAGTCCCTTCAGCTGCTCCGGGCGACGCTCAGCGAACGGAGACGGACGCTTGAAGTCAGCCTCTGTGACGGCAGCAAGACGCGACTGAACGGCCTCCTTGGCCGGGTTCTTCTCGTAGTACACAGCCCATGCCTTCTTAGCGGCGTCGACCTCAGTCTTGGCGGCCTCCTCTCCGATCTCGGCAATCTTCTTGACAACCTCAAGCTCAGCGAGTTTCTCGTACGCGAAACTGAGAACGCCAAGCAGACCGTCGGTCTCACCAGCGTTCAAGGCCTTCTCGCACTCCGTCGTAAACGGCACGTGCTGCAGCGAAGAGCTCGTCTGAATGGTCAGCTCCGTCTTCTCCGACGCAGCCAGAACCTTCTTGATCTCCGACACCTGGTTCAGGACTGTCTCAGGGTTGAACTTCCACACGCTACGACCGTCGATCAGACCAGCACCCAGACGCTTGCCAGCCGGGAAGCCGAACTTTGCAGCACCGACAGGTTGTCACCGCGAGTGAAGTCCAGCGAGATGGCGGACACAGGGGACGTGGCGAACCACTGGTACACGTCGTGGTTGATCTCCTCGAAGTACGTAGCCAGGTTGATGGCGATCTTCTCGTGCTGAATGGCACCGGCGGCTTCCTTGCTTCCGTACACGGTAGGCAGGTGCTTGGACAGCTTCTCGGCACTGGCGCCAACCAGAGACGGCTCGTGGATCTGAACCTCAGTGATACCAAGGCCAGCAAGCTCGTCCAGGAGCTGCGTGTAAAGCGGAAGGACCTTGACCAGCAGCTCGTCCAGAGTTGCACCGTCGTACTGCTGAGAGCCAAGTAGGTCAGGGGGCCAAGAAGAACAGGCACCGTCTTGTTGGAGCCCACAACGTTCAGAGCGCGCTTGATGCTGCTGATGTATGAGGAGAAGTTAGCCTTGGGGAAGACTTGGCGTTCAACTCCGGCACTTCGTAGTGGTAGTTGGAGTCGAACCACTTGGTCATGTCGAGGGCAGGGATGCCGTCAACGCCACGAGCCATGGCGAAGTACTGGGCAAGGCCAGAGAGCTTGGTGAAACGCTCCGGGGCGAGACCGAGGTAAAAGGTCCAGTCCAGAACGTGGTCGTAAAGCGAGAAGAGGCCGACGCCGACGCGGGACACGCCCGAGTCCACCTGCTTCTTCCAGTTGGCCTCCTCGACGGTGTTTGCCACCTTGAAGAGTTCCTCCTGGGAGATCTTGTTGCGCCAGAACTTCTCAAGTGCAAACTTGAGTTCACGGTTGGGTCCCATGCGGGGAAGCCGAGGTTGCACTGTCGACGGCCATTGTTGATATAGTAGGTTGTTTTGACTGACTGGGACGGACTTGAAGCGGAGTGCGTGCCAGAGAGCAAATGCAAGAATGCAGAGACCATTGACCGGAATTGGTCCGAGTTGGTTGATTTGGTTGGGACCACACGTTTATTATGGCCACGCTTTAACACCGTGAAACGTGCCCCACGTCGCTTCAAGCTATCTGATTCGTTACGCTGCACACAGAGGACGAATCAAATCGCAGGAATAAGCACCGTCAAACCACTTCAACTAGAAAATTCACTTTAACGGGATTGCAGTTTAAATTCACCTCTTGATACAGACTAAATTACTACAATAAACTCCATTATATTGCATGTCAAATCCTCAAGAACGTATCATGTCAGTATACCCAGGGTAATATACACCGGACTCGTTACAGCGAGACGTCGTTCATGTAGCTCAGCTTATGACGGCCTGACGGTCTGATGGTCTGACAGTCTAACGGTCTGACAGTCTGCATGTTCCTCACTATTATTCACTGGCATTGTACAGTGTACCACGTGGCTATCAAGATCAGTTCAAGTCGACATGAGAAGCGACAGACTAATCTTTTCGTTTACACAAAGGTAGCCGACGGCGGACGTGGAGAGTAGCTTCAACGGAATGATCAAGAGACTTAATTGGGATATAGTCAGAGCTACGTTGCTCCCAAGAGCTGCCACAACATCAACCCAGTGGCACATAGCCTGGGGCAGAGGAAGACGGATGACTTTGCGATCATTTCCATCGTGAAGTTGCCCGCCCGGTCCATCCTCATCTAGACACAACAAATTCGACGCGAACATACTTGAAGTACATGAGTAGCTTGACTCTTGTGGATCGTAGCTACTTGGAGGACGCAACTAGACAAAAGTTAGGCCTAACGTCGGACTGCGCCTACTAAGTTCTTAACTCTCTTGCTTTCATGACATCAGTACTCATCTCAAACTGTACAGGTAGCAACCACCACACTTTACGCATGTTACGAAAGAAACAGTGTTGATCATGAGTTTTATCGCCATCATTGAGCGGGTGCAGAGTCTCTATCTAGTGTTCTCGTCAACTTCGCGCTTTCCTGGTCACGTTTGTTTTTCGATTGTATCACGCCATATCCCTAGGACTCCTTGTGGCCAGCGTCGCTGCCACCGTTGGCGCGCTCAATTTGCACCAGGTCCAGTATCTGCCTCACATTGCTCGTAGACGATAGCCACTCCTTAAACTTGAGCTGAATCACCACTTCCATTGTGCGCTTAGCAGTCAGGTCAAACTCGTCACTAGTCACCATTTGCCGCAGCGAATCCACAGTCTCGTACTGCTTTCTCACTGCAGCCACGTACTCAGCAGGGATCGGGAATGGTCGCTCATTCGTACTCGCTCCAGAAATGGGCTTCACCGGAACACAAACATCGCGGAAGTTGTCGGGCATTTGCAGCGAGATGGGAGGCTTTTCTGTGTCTGTGTCGCCTATATTCTCTGTTCATGCAGAATTCAACAGTAAGCGATAATACACGACATCGGAACAATGACTTGAGTACAAGTGAATATGCCCACACCTTTTCGTTGTCCAAGTCCAGGAAGGAATTCCAACAGCCTTGCGACTCGGGGTTGCACAGATACGGCACGGTGGCTAGCTGCTGCGACAACCCCGCATACTTGGTGTTGTAAGGGCCAAGAACCACGCCGACATTCTCGCCGCTCATGATTATCGGAGATAATGTGTACACATTGAGCCGAGAGTCCAAGCAGTTGCTGCGCGAGAGTTTATGGATACGAATAAAAAGCAATATGTCAGCACCATTCTTATACTAAAGTTCATATTCAACCAAATCAGAGTTTTCAGCACCACCTACCTGACGCGCACGAGGCTAGAAAGCCCGGTGAGCTGCACATTTTCACAGCGTTCCATTGACAAAATTCCGTGTTCGGCGCAAGGATGATGCGGCAATTTTGCATGCTGAAACCATCACATTCGTACTAAAAGAGGGTGAAGGTTAAGGATAACTCGAATGGACTCACGGATATCATCAAGCGCGTAAGACACATCATGCAAACCACGCAGAACAGCAGAATATGCACTCAAACACTCAGAAACACATATGGATACAGCAGGGAGGAGGAAGGATATCGAACAGGCCCCAGAATGTAGATGAACGAATCCTGGCAGGAAAAGATGATAACATCCGAGAGCTGGCTCTTTTCAGTTGCCGCCACGAATTCATCAGCACGTTTGATCACGGTCGTCTTGCCAAGCTGTGATAAAATGATGGGTCCACCCGCCGTCTCCTCTTGTGGTGAAGCCATACCTGCACTGCCGTCCAACGAAAAATCGTCTACTCACAAGCAAAACACAAATAATACACACCGTTGATCAGCATAAGCACAGGCACAGCACATTTAAACGCGAACGAACCGTTCAGAGAGAACACAGGAGGACCAGACATCGAGATATTGTTCTGTGCCGTCGTGGGGACCGAAAAACCTACTGGTGGGTACACCTTTTCGTTAAGCGACAGCTGTGTCTTGTAGAAGCGGCAGACTTTGGCTCCGTTCTCGACGCGTGGCACGAACTCCTGGGCTCCGCCAGCTTCGCCATCATCCGACAGCTCCCACTGCGGGTAACACGAGCTCAGTTTGACGTTATTGTCTACGAGACTGGCATCACCCAGGCAAAGCAAGAAGCCCAGTAGGTCGATCTGATCTGAGCTCACGACTGTCTGAGATTCATCCTTAAGATCCACCGACGGATACAGCAGCCCAAACAAATCTTCAAGCTTCTCGCGGACAAACGCCAGATAATACGAATCAGCCGTCGAGCGGTCTGCCATACCGACTGTGTGCGGGGATGCCGGAGGGGTGGACTCGCACTACCTCGCAAATGTGGAGAGCCCATAGCACTGAGAACTGGAGATTTAGAACCTGTCGCCACGGCAGTATCAAGCGCAGCAGCAGTTGCCAAACTGTCAGCGTGTTCCCGGTACCACACTGCATTGAACGCATCCAGCGAATACCTCGTTCTCTTCGAGTGTGGTTTGACCGTCTGAATGAAAAGGAAGATCGCCATCTTGAATACTGGGACTTCCTCTCGCTCTAGACACTGCACCTCATCCAAGGGCGTTGTATCAACCGCTGTGATCTCCTCCTTCACTGGAATCATGCGGTGGAATTGCACCAACAACAGCCAAAAGGCCTTGTAATCCTGCTCGCGCCATTGGAAAATGCTGTCCACTGCGTCTTTCCAGAAGGAAAAGTGACGGAATTCAGATTGTCGCTCTCTACAAAGAACCTTCGGTGTCCATCATTACGGCATCGTCACCTACTGCCACTTCAGAGCCTGTAGCAGCTTGGAACCGACCATGTAGTGCATCCAGAGCCTTCTTAACGTTACTTAACGTTAAAGTAGCAGCATACTTGGACGGCAATGGTACGAGCCCTAACTCGAATAGCTCCAGACGCAACCAGATGTGCGGCATTTCGATACGTCGCTTCCTCTTCTTGGCTGGTGGTGCGGGGATTAATTCAGGAACTTCTCGCCCGCCAGTAGTGGCTTTCCTGGTTTCCGCTGGCGTCTGCATCATTGCGTGTATTATGATTTTTATAAAATAATCTTGTTAGAAATGACGATGCCGGCCATCACAATAACTTGATGCTAAAACCGTTTAGAAAAACAAGAAAAAGGAATGTGTTTGAACGCACCTTCGTCGTAGAGTGAGTGGCCCCTTCCTGACGGACGCGTTGATACTTGTCGTGGTCGGAAGTGGCTCGGTGGGTGGATGCAGAGCCCTCAGCAAACAGGCGACGGCTTCCTCTTCCTCCTCCTGGTAAGCGATAGAAATGGAGGAGTTGTAATTTTAGCCGATGGCTACGGTGCCATGTGATTGGTTGAAAAGAATTATCAGGAAATTATTAAATGAAATATTGCGTTATTTCTGGTGGACAATTTTAAAATGGACAGATTATCAGGTGGATCTTGTCAAATTGACTTCTTAGCACACGTAGCGTTGGAGACGCGGGCCGTGATAATGCTCGGGGTCACGTCAAAATCCGTCGGGTTGTAGCTTTCTAGCATCACCATCTTGTCGCTGGATTCCTCCTTGCTGATTGGGGCGTTCACGACGCGATAGTATGTGCAGTCACGTCCATCGTCAGCGTCGTAGGGAGGCGTGATAATGTCGAAGAACGCGCAGCCAATGTCGTCTCCTCCAGTGAGTTCGTGCAGGTTGTTGCGCTCCGGCAGCAACTCCACTGTGAGCGGGGCTGTGACGACCTCGTCCACGCGAAGTCGCGCCATGTGCGACTTGTTACCCCTTCTCGCTCCTTCATTGGGCACCAGATCATACGCCTTGACATGCAGTGAGCCGTACAGCACACGCGAGATCACACTCATGCCCGGGTGGTCGTGCAGAGGGATGCTCACTCCTGGCGGCAGAATGAAGATTCTATACAACACGCCACGTCAGAATGCACAGCAATACTTACTGCAGTCCACTATACAATAAATAGCCCTACCCAATGGAGAAGGTTTCGTCTTCGTAAACGTGCTCGTAGTGCACGCGCTTGGGGCGTTCAGGTCCGCCCTCGGTTGCACTTGGTACCTTGAGCTGAACTTCTCAACATCATCAAAAGCACGTTTGTCCATTACAAAAGCTCAAAACCGATATGGCATGAAGAAAAACGTTTGCAAAATGGTTTACAATTGGCTGGGAAGAGCTGGTCGCAGATTGCCTTGATGGGCTCGATCTCGTCAAGCGTGAGGGCGTGGGGAGCTCCCTTGTACTTGATGATGGCCTTCACCAGCAAATCCTGGATGGCCTCGAGCGCCTTCTGTCCTTGAGCCAGCTCCTTGTTGTCTCCGAAGGTGAAGTGCCACACTGCGTTGAGGAAATCCATGCTCACCCTGCCCTTGCGTTGACGCCTTTGGTAATGTTGTGCGCCATGGAGCACGCGCTAAAGACACGCTGAAGGTTATTGGTCGACGATGTAAACCAATATTTCAAAGTGAATATTACAATAATATGGACCAATCACAAGTGGATTGTACTACAATATTTCGATTTCCATCCAAGTTGAAGTGACTTACTGGCTATAGGAAGAGCTCTCGGGTGTATGTGCGAGCTTCCGGTTGCGCTCCCAGACCGAATTTGCGATGAGAGAGTGCTCCCTTGCGAGGTGAAACGTCGCCTCAGCTTGGTTTGAAACCTGCAGCAGCCGTGCGAAAAGTGACGTCCTGTACTGCTCCGTCTCCTCGTCCTCGTGGTAGTACGAAGACGACGCTGTCGATGCAGTCGATCGCGTACTGCGGCGTGACGAGTCTGCCAGGTCCTTGTCGAGGACCACAAGCCGACGATTGCTCTTCTTTCCGATTGAGTTGAGCACGTCGTCGCCCTCCCGCCCAGATCCAACAACGCGACCTCGTCGTCGTCCTCCGAGATCGAAACCTTCTCCATCGACGACAAATTCGACGCACGAGCGTCGCTACGACTCCCAAACTCTGTAATTGAACAGATATCTTGAGCGTAAATGCCGTCAGAGACCGATCGCTGCCTGGAACGTTCACATCTTCTTCTTCAGCTACAGAGTTAATGTTGACAAACCCAGTGTTGCTGTTTCCAGCTTTACACAGACTTGTCGCTACGAACCCACTGCATTCGTCACGCAGTTCATCTATACACATTGAGTCCGCCTTCGAGATACACACTCGGCAAAACTCGGCACGCTTCAAATGAGAACCGGACGACGTGTCCCTCGCCAGAATGTTCTCTTTCAGTCGACACTTCCTGCAAACATGTTTGAATTTGCAACCAGCACACGCGGATAAATGTTCGAAGAACGAAGTGCTGCCTCTGCATACGTCGCAGCACCTCCGAGTCGAGCTACGTCGCGACGGCCCTGGGGATACCACCGACACCATCTCTGCGAGCTTCTTCGCTCGCGAGCATTCCATCGCATTCGTTGCTGCCAGTAGCACATCCGTCATGGCAGGCGTGGCGAAGTAGGACAATGCAGCGCTGTCCATGTCACCCTGCATGTAAATGCCCACCAGGTCGTCTTCCAGCTCTTCAAACAGATAGCAGAGCGAAGCTTGTACGCGTTTGTGTGCCGCCCTGGGCGGACACTCCGCTAAATTCACAGATTGCATCACGTGGTACGCCATGCGCTTCCCTGACGTCTGACGAACCATCCCCATCTTGTCAAAGTAGCACAGATCGCGGTTGCTCGACACCGACAGTTTGATGGTCGCCCACTTGATACCCGTGAACGCATACGGTTCGATCGTTGTCTGTCGTTGAACGGCATACAGCACCGCACTCTCACTCAGTCGCGGACACTTGATCGCGTTCATGAGCAGCATCTCTTCGGTGTTCTGACAGTAAAGTCCTTCCATCACGTCGTCGAAGCGACCACGCAGTGCTCCCACACACAGCAACGGCGTCTGTCCTGCATCTGTCGGTTGGCGTGCACGGAATAATCGCACCGATTGCTTCGATCGGATGCATTTCCATCTGGAGGCGTCGACATCGCGGCTCAGCTTCCCGTATGCATTGAACGTCTCGGACAGAGCCTTTTCGGCGCGATCATGATAAGTGTCAAGTTGTTGTAGTCCCAGAGTCACCGTCGGATGTTGTGCTCGACGACTGCGTAACGACATCGACAGTGCTGGGACTGCGAGTCGACGCATGGAGCGCTGGGAGGCTCGGGTGCGACTGAAACTCGGCGTTTGCTGCGCCATCACGACGGCGAATTCGGTAATGAGGAGGTGAGGTTCGGATATTCAGTGTATGGGTGGGTGGTGATCACAGGGAATCTTTTCGGATGATGCCATGGGTACGTTACGCCTGTGTTCTCGGATAGATGAGGGTGCACTGCACTGTGCAGTGTAGAGGAAGTCAGACGAAGCAGGACATCTCCGTGCCACACATTCAAGACCTCTATGCAGCAGCTACAGTGCGCCGTGGAAGCACCAGACAGAACGGATGGCCAGTCGAGATTTTCTTTCTCGTTGTGGATGCTTGCTGTAGGTGGACGAGCAATGGTTTTATTGCGTTGATCTTGGGAGCGTTCGCTGTGTGGATAGACTTACAAGATATGCCGCCATAGATTCGCCCGGCAGCTTCAATGCTAAATTGGTCGGGGCATATCGAGCCAGATGGATCCAGCTTCAATGTGTTGTAGTCCAGTTTTGCTGGCGTTGTCGGGGTGCAGCGTGCAACGTCGTACAGTAGTTGGCATGTGGACTTTGTGGTACGTAAAAGCTTATTCCAGCGGACACGCTGTCTTGAACTGTTTCGTAGTAATTATGTCCTATCGTCGTCAACCGCAGTTGATAAAGAGGCAGACAGGAAGCGCAGCAGCGTGACGTACAACTTGCCGTCGCTGCTGCTCTTTTGAGCAAATGGCAAAACTAGCATACACCTCTAGAAATGGTAAACCGGCGCTAATGCACACTTCTCCAAACAGATGCTACAGTAGATGGATACTGTAAACAGTTTTCTTGTCTTCCATGAAGAATTTACATGTGCCACCTTCGCTACGCTGGGCATGATTGTCAAAAATATTGTTTGGGTATCTTGGTTCCCCAAGAACTAGAACACAGACGCATTCTTGATCGTAGAAGCCATGTCAGACATGGTCAACAAAGGAAACGATCTAATCGGTACAAACACTTCGCTTTTCCACCAGCGAAAAATGGACGCCCAACCGCCCGTGTTCTCGGGGACACTCAAGATCCGCACATGCCACATCCTTTGGTGCGTCTGCCGGTAGAATAGTATCGGAACACACGACTTCATCTCTCCTAACTCCAATGTTTCGTCATCTTTACAGGGCGAAGACACCAGCGCAGCTGACTTACCATCGTCAGGACTACCGACACTCTCTGCCAGTGCTGCTAATTCGACGGCCAAACATCTTTGGTGGCGAGTTTCGTATCCCTCTCGACCCGTGCATTCACCCAGTTCGTTTATTGCCAATATCGACAAGAATGGCATCCAAACTGGAATTCGGTGTTGCCTACGGGTGGCACAAAAGGCAAGTCCGTTTTCGTGCACCCGATGCCGGCACCTATAGGCAATGGACGAATCTTATTAGAGCAGCACTTGAGTCTGGACGGAGACCACTGGCGACCTGCAGCGACGCGACTGCAGTCGAATGCACCCACCCAGACGTAGAATGCTCCAGCTTAGCGTCCACATTGAACAGCAGCAGCAACAGCACTGCGACACTCAGTGTGGCCATCAACCGAAGAGTATCTGTCCAGGAAGTCAGACAGCGTCGCGAACAGAACCAGACCTGGCGTGCATATTGTGAATCTCCGCGTAGACACGACATTGACCAGCCAGTTATCACTCATGAACAGCATGTCGCCTCGCTGGGCAGCGCAGTCGTCGGAAGCTGCAACTACAATCATACTCAGTCAGGCGTTTACAGAAATGAAGAGGACCAAAGCTTTTGGCCTTCGCTGAGCATTCACAGCGACGATCACCGAGTCTGCATCAGTTATCAACGAGCTCTTAGGTCATTCCAAGGCATGGTTTGTATTGCTGTAGCTGCTGGTGAGGGTTGTAGCCACTTTGGTTGTAGCCACTTTGGTTGTAGCCATTTTGGTTGTAGCCATTTTGGTTGTAGCCATTTCTATCCAACATAGCTACATCCTCGTTACAGTGACATTCACTATTTGGGGGATTTAGTGCACGCCATTCACACGGTTGTAGCACATGACGGCCAACGCGATGGGGTCGCTGGAGGCTCGTGTCCAATTCGTACGAGCCGGAGCTCGTTCCGCTCGATCCGTGTCTAAAGTTTATTTAAACCCAGCAGATATGGCGAATTTCGGGTTTGAATCTGGAGCTCACGTGGTAATATTCACCATTGATGATGACCCTAAGCTGCTGCTGTGTGGAATGGCGTGGCCTATGGATAAAATCAAACGTCGGGGAGTGGGTCTCAGCTCCATGTGGGAAGCTGCAATTGCAGAGCAAACCGTAGAGATGGTGACTGTGCAGACATTGCAGCAGTCAGGTGTAGCAGAGTCAGAAGCAAAGAGTCTGAAGATACAGTTGGTCTCAAGAGCGTCGAGCCACAAACAGAAGTTGTCGGAGAAGGAACGGACGCTGTTGAGTCAGTGTGTGCTGGCAATGATTGATGGAGCGTTGGTGCATCAAAAGGCGCTGCTGTCGCTGCCTTTGCATGGAGTTTCGACGGTGTTCAGGGTGGAAAAAGCGGGCCACAAGATGAGCAACAACAGTGACCTGGAGGTCGTGAGGGTGGTTGCTGCGAAGACTGCTCTCACTGTGAATTGGGAGCCAAATCAAGAGAAGGTAATGGACAAGGAGGAAAAGAAGGCTGTTTCTGTGCTGACTACATCTAAACAGGATGGGTTCGCTGCTGTCGGAGGCCTCCGAGAAGAATTGAAAGCTATCCGCGAGGTGGTGGAGCAACCGCTGACAAACCCAGAGGCATTTGAGCGTTTTGACCTGCCAGCTCCCAAAGGGAGTTCTATTATTTGGACCACCTGGAACGGGCAAGACACTGATTGCGCGGACACTAGCGCGCGAGTTGAATGCACGTGTGTTCACTATCAACGGACCAGAAGTTGTAAGCAAGTTTGTCGGTGAGAGTGAGGCCAATCTGCGAGCTGTATTCGCGCGTGCTGCTCGAGAGGCTCCATCTCTGGTATTTATTGACGAGCTGGATGCAATCTGCCCAAAGCGTGACTCGCGTGTGGGAGACATGGAGCGTCGGTTGGTAGCTACTCTGCTGACGTTGATGGACGGTCTGAGCGCTTCTCGCCAAGTCGTTGTATTAGCTGCTACCAACCGGCCAAACGCTTTGGACCCCGCCGTTCGAAGACCCGGTCGCTTTGATCGCGAGGTGGAGATCGGCATTCCAAGGGCCAGCGATCGACTGGCAATCCTACGAGTGGCACTCAGACGACTACCGCACAAGCTTACGAATAGCGAGCTGAAAGAGCTAAGCGCCAGTGCGCATGGCTACGTTGGAGCGGACCTCGCTGCGCTTTGCAAGGAAGCTGCGCTACTTGCGCTCCACCGAGCATTTACGGACAACGCTCGTTCCACTAATGATGTTTTGGCTGCCGATGATTCATTGCCATCCTTTGAGGTAACCTTGAGCGATCTAAAGCTTGCTATGCGTGGGGTTCGACCTAGCGCCTTGCGTGAGATCTCCGTGGATGTCCCACGAGTGCTTTGGAACGATATTGGTGGCCAAGGTGCGCTCAAACAGTCCCTTCAAGAGGCCGTGGAGTGGCCGCTGCAACATCCGGAAGCCTTTACACGTATGGGCATTCGACCTCCGAAGGGTGTCCTATTATATGGTCCTCCAGGTTGCAGTAAGACGCTTGCGGCTAAGGCTCTAGCTACTGAGAGCGGTATGAACTTCATCGCCATTAAAGGTCCGGAGCTTTTCAGCAAATGGGTGGGTGAGTCGGGCAGCAAGTGCGCGAAGTATTTCGCAAGGCTCGCGCTGCCTCACCGACTGTGGTTTTCTTCGATGAGATTGATGCGCTGGCCAGCACTCGTGGGTCTGGAGGCAGTAGCGGAGCCTCTGACCGCGTATTGAGTCAGTTGTTGACCGAGTTGGACGGCCTGGAGCCACTGAAACGGGTTTTAGTGGTGGCCGCGACAAATCGCCCCGATTTATTAGACCCGGCGTTGATGCGTCCTGGACGTATTGATCGCGCACTGTACGTGTCCCCACCGGACGTTCCTGCCCGTGAGCAGATTTTGCAGATCCACACGCGGAATACGCCGTTGGCGCCGGATGTCAGCATGACTGAGTTGGCGATTGCCACAGCTCGATTCTCGGGCGCAGAACTTTGTGCTCTTTGTCGGGAAGCCGCGCTTCACGCAGTCGAGGAGGACCGTGCAGCTATCAATGTCGCAAAACGGCATTTTGTGCGTGCTTTATCAATTGTGGTGCCCCAGATTGACGATCAAATGCTAGCATTCTTCGAGCGGTTCCGCGACGGGCAGCGGAGATAATCTTCATAGCTAGGCGGACAAAACATTGCGCGTATATCATTCACACGGACTCTTAAAGCCGCGGCAGATTTCTTGCAGGTTAGTATAAGCTTAACGGTTTCCTGTTTGAGTCTCGTGCGCATTCATAAGCACTGAATTGTATCCATGGACTTCAATCTCCACCGAAATGCAACCAGTCCCCTTGGGGTCAGTGATCCCACAAGGGAATGCCACGGTGTCACAGGATACATGTAGAAGCATTTAAAGTGCGCTAATCCAGATGTTTCACTCATCGTAAGTCAAGTCATGGACAACATTGCACGAGTTTGTCAAGCTGTTTGGACCGTCAAAGTACTACGTAGCACGAGTGAGCCAAGGGATCATTTATCTGTGCCGACCGCTCGCACACATGGCAACGAGATAAGTCATCTCGGAAGATTTGTCCGGTGTGCTGCGACCATGAGTCAATGGCCTCAGGCCATGCAGTGCAACACGTATCCAATGCGTCATAAGGATAGCGCCCTTCTCCTTGTCCCTACCTGCACTTCCAGATCGGGCTGGAATCGGTTATTTCATTCTCGAATCCACTGTCTAGATGGCACAGCGAACCCCAACGATTGAGCGCTCCTACTGCTCTAGGAATTGCCTGCCTGTATCCTCGATTTCCATGTCGTTACGCAGTCGTCGAGCTCAAAACCTGACGGTGACTCTGGGACTACAACAACTTGACACTTATCATGATCGCGCCGAAAAGGCTCTGTCCGAGACGTTCAATGCATACGGGAAGCTGAGCCGCGATGTCGACGTCTCCAGATGGAAATGCATCCGATCGAAGCAATCGGTGCGATTATTCCGTGCACGCCAACCGACAGATGCAGGACAGACGCCGTTGCTGTGTGTGGGAGCACTGCGTGGTCGCTTCGACGACGTGATGGAAGGACTTTACTGTCAGAACACCGAAGAGATGCTGCTCATGAACGCGATCAAGTGTCCGCGACTGAGTGAGAGTGCGGTGCTGTATGCCGTTCAACGACAGACAACGATCGAACCGTATGCGTTCACGGGTATCAAGTGGGCGACCATCAAACTGTCGGTGTCGAGCAACCGCGATCTGTGCTACTTTGACAAGATGGGGATGGTTCGTCAGACGTCAGGGAAGCGCATGGCGTACCACGTGATGCAATCTGTGAATTTAGCGGAGTGTCCGCCCAGGGCGGCACACAAACGCGTACAAGCTTCGCTCTGCTATCTGTTTGAAGAGCTGGAAGACGACCTGGTGGGCATTTACATGCAGGGTGACATGGACAGCGCTGCATTGTCCTACTTCGCCACGCCTGCCATGACGGATGTGCTACTGGCAGCAACGAATGCGATGGAATGCTCGCGAGCGAAGAAGCTCGCAGAGATGGTGTCGGTGGTATCCCCAGGGCCGTCGCGACGTAGCTCGACTCGGAGGTGCTGCGACGTATGCAGAGGCAGCACTTCGTTCTTCGAACATTTATCCGCGTGTGCTGGTTGCAAATTCAAACATGTTTGCAGGAAGTGTCGACTGAAAGAGAACATTCTGGCGAGGGACACGTCGTCCGGTTCTCATTTGAAGCGTGCCGAGTTTTGCCGAGTGTGTATCTCGAAGGCGGACTCAATGTCTATCATCCAACTGCGTGTTGAAGCAGGAGGGCCGTATGCAATCAGACTGGAGGTTATTTCCGAGAAAGAGGACGTGAACATCCCAGGCAGCAACAGATCTTTGACAGCATTTACAGCCAAGTTCTCGACACAGATTGAGAGTCTCAGCAGCCGTGGCAACGCTCGCATTTCCAACTTGTCGTCCATGGGGAAGGCCTCGATCTCCGATGACGACGAAGAAGTAGCGTTGTTAGAGATGAAGATCGAGGGTAGCCCCTGTTCTGCTCAATCGGAAACGAGGAGACTCAGGTCGTTATCGTTGAAAAAGACTCCGCGGGTAGGCCGCGTCGCGGTTCATACTCCACAATTTCGACCACGGCATCCTCGTACTACGACAGTGAAGACGATGCAGAGCCACGCAATACTTCACTATTAACGCGACTGCAGCAAGTATCCGATCAGGCCGAAGAAACGTTCCACCTCACAAGGCGGCAGTCTCGCCTCGCACACTCCATGATGTTGGAAAATAGTCGCCGACGTGCGAAATCGTACGAAGGATCAAGTTACAACCAGGGTCAGATTCCTCAAGCGTGTTAGTTGTTATCAATGTGTCTGATGGCTGCCTATGTGATCGATTTTGGCGGTAGAATTTACTGTGCAGGTGTTGCTTGTTGAAGTCGTCACTTTCCTTCAATCGCTCTCATGTCACGTCACATGACTGACTTTACCTATGGTTCCTTACGTTAGTTCCTTTCTCGTACCGACGGAACGGGACAGACAACCAGAGTGCTGCAAATCGACCATTTGTGGTCTTGCTGGCACGAGCATCATGACGCTTCCAAATCGCACAGGCTACGTGCCAGGACAACAGCGGCGGGAGCGCAAGTGCGTTGCTACAGCCGGAGAGAACAATTTTGTGTGATCGCGAAGACAACGCCGTCAAACCAGGAAAAACCACCTCATCGAATACTACAACAAGCCACGGGTGCGACGAAAAACTCTGGAGAATTGCAGCAAGAGCTTCAGATGATGCTGACGTCGCTCTCTCCAGCGAATGGACCAAGCCGTAGGGTGATGTCTGCAACCACACAGTTGCCAGCGTCCATGGAAGAAGCCAAGGTTCAAGTGGAGCGCACCCGAAAGCGTCTGTTTGACGACGAACTCTTCCAACAGAATGAGAGCTTTCGTCGACTGGTTACGTTTGCGAACAACCCTGTGCTGGAGAGTTCACTGGGTGTCGTCGATCCATTTGAAGCAGCGATTAAGCTCCTACCAACAGCCACACGAGGACACCGCGGTGTTGAAAGTGTCCACGATGGCTTTTCTGGAGACGGTAGTAGTCGGTCACCGTACACGGAGACTCTCTCGTTGCAGAGTCTGGCTCGTGCAATGAGTGCTGTGGTTGAAGACCCTACTGTCCGTTCTCGATACGGCCAAGCAAGACACAGTCTACAAGAATACGCAGAACGCCGAGTGCATCAACAACAGCAGCAGCAGCAGCAACAGCAACAACATCTTAATGCTGCTAGCAGAGGGATGGGTCTGATGTCTACTCCGTTGCCACTTTCAATGGGCTCCGTCTCGCCGTTTGCTTTGGAGCTCGCTGCTCGCAACAGCCTCCCCAAGAAACGCTCCAGTTTATCAAAGATGGCCAAGACTCTGATGCGCGAGTGGTTCGAAGAGAATCTGCACCATCCGTACCCGACAGAGGAAGAGAAGGAGTGGTTGGCTTCTCAAGGAGGCATTACTCTGGAGCAGGTGAACAATTGGTTCATCAACACTCGTGGACGCAAGTGGAAGCCAATGTTGAACCGCTTGATGGCTGAGAAACAAGCTGGTGATTGCAAGTTATACGACAAGATGGTAGAGAGATTGAAGAGCCTTATCACCGCGAGTTTTAGTCAGCAGCAGTGAGGAAGTGCAAGTGTGAATGTGTCCACATTGGCCGTAGCTTAAAGAAGACTAGCCAATCAAAAATGTGCTATGACAATAAACCGCCCCTACGAATGGCGCTCGAAGTTAATGGCGATGGTGCACCTCCCTCGTGTTCGGCGGTGTACACGAAGAACCGCGTGTTGGTTCTCGGTCAATTCATTTCGGTGCTCATTGCATGCACTGGAGTGTTCTCTCAGTTGCTCAATCGTTCCTATCAGGTACGCGCGTAGACACCAGAGGAGTGGCGAGGCCACCGTAGCATTGGGAATATCTAAACATTGCGCACTAAACCTTCGTCTTCCATACTGTAGATTCAAATGCCAGTGACTCAAAGTGCTGGTAACTATCTGTTGCTATGTATGTACCTCGTGGACCCCATTATGAGGTTCCGTCGCCAACGAGGCTACAAGCTGGAGATTCCGTGGTGGCAGTATTTACTGCTGGCGTTTGCGGACGTGGAAGGCAACTTTCTGGTGGTCTGCGCCTACAAATACACGTCGATTTCGAGTGTGATGCTGTTGGATTGTTTTACGATCCCAATGGTGATGCTGCTGTCGGCGACATTCTTGAGAGCCAAATACACGCGCTCGCATTTCGTGGCTGTGCTGTTTTGCCTCGGGGCATCAGTCTGCTGGTGATTTCAGACGTCATTCGCGACAGGAGACGATGCTTAGCGGGTCATGGGATGTTTCTGCGCTGTATGGAGACTTCCTGTGTCTGCTGGGCAGTGCTACGTACGCCTGCTCTAATGTGGGGCAAGAATATCTCGTCAAGAAAGAGAATCGTCGTGTACGTGAACCGTGCGCCGCTTGTCCAGTGGATACTGCTGACTTTTTATCGTTTTAGATGGAATTCCTTGGTGTAGTTGGTTTCTTTGGTTTCCTCATCAGCTCGGTGCAAGCGGTGTATTTTGAAGGAGACATCGTGCTAGCTGTGGAATGGTAGGGTGTTGCATGCTACCGATGAAGCGGAGGTTTTGGACCTTGCGGCGAGGAACTCACTAGTGGTGCTTCGTTTCGACTAGGACTTGGCCAAGTGCGATATGTCTGCTAGGTTACATCATTACGCTGTTCGTCATGTACACGTCCACATCGGTGCGTATGCCATGAATATCTTTGCACGGCATCTCAAAAATGGTTGACAAAACTCATGCTTTGGTTGCAGATCTTTCTTACCACAGGTGACGCCGCTGTCTTTAACTTGTCGCTGCTCACGTCGGACTTCTTCGCAGTCGTGGCGGCCAAGTATCTCTTCGACGAGGAGCTCAGCAACCTGTACTTCGTCGGCTTCTCGCTCATCATCGCAGGAGTCTACGTTTACAACCGCTCTGCACCGCCAACCACTGCTGCAAGTTGCACGGAAGCTTTCGACGTCCAGGATGGCTCCATCGACCACTTGCTCCTGCGAACACAACGAGCAAGGCGTAAAAATGCCTGTAATTCCACGATATAAACTGCAGATCCTCGAGTCTTGTGTTTCTCTGTTGTTTATTAACGTAAATCCAAAAACAAAAGCTAACGCGAGAGGACGAGGTGATCTGGTCTGGAAAATGTAGATTGAAAAAAATGAAGAACGACCATAGCAGGCAGGCAGAGCAAGCTCACCGCACAGCGTCGTCCTCGATCCTCAGCTGCCCAGTCATGGCACGTCTCGAACGGCATTCCTGCAATCCTGTTCACCAGTCCCTGCTGTCGTTCCACTGACCTGCACTTTGCACCTGCTTGTACGACTCCTGTTTCACTCGCCACGCCTAAATGGCCACCACTTTAGCCCGGAAATCCCATGGCCTCAATGCAGCTCGCGTTGTCTATTCCTCCTTCTTGACGTCCAGGGACTCGAGCGCCTTGGCAGCGTCGTCACCAGCAGAAGTGTCGGCGGCGTCCGCTCCTTCCTCCAGCTTCTTGTTGATGGCCTTGGCGTTGTCGTGCGCCTCCTTAAACTTCTGGGCGTTCTCCGCGTTGCCAAAACGCAGGGCAAAGACCTGCGTCTCCACGACGCCCTCGGCAAAGTCGTAGCAGCTAAAGACCCAGGCGCGGTCGCTGCCCATGTTGGGGGTGAGCTCCGTGCGGGACTCCACCAGGTGGTTGATCAGGATCTTGTGGGTTTTCTCCTGACGCATCACCATGCGGACCTTCTGGTGTTCCTTGTGCTTGAGGAAACGCACATCGCCCACACCACGCTCGCACCACGACTTTTGCCGGATCCCTTGTCTAGGAGCGACTCGCGGTAGCAGAATGCCTTGGAGCGTCTATAATCCGTTAGAAATAATGTTAAAATAAGTACATTATTTACTATAAAATAAATCAGAATGAATCGTTTTTTATATATATATATATATATTACGTACTGCTTGAAGATGACCTCTTCCTCTTCCTCTCCAGTCGTGACCTCCACCTCATCGAGCTTCACAACGGGTTCAAAGTAGGCCTGGGGCTCCTCGGACTCGAGGTCCTTGGTGGCATCCGCCTCCTCGACCTCCACCTTGGGCGTCGTCTCCTCCTTCTTCTCGACCTCTGACATGTTGCTTAGCTTTGGATTGGCTTCGGGTTCCTTCCTGCGACTGACGGGCGAGGACGAGACGATTGGTTTGGAAAACACCACGCATTTTTACCAAGGTTTTTACTATCGATGATTTTTACGATACTTCTTACGATTCAAATTTTAACCAATAATAACACATTATAACACAAACACACTTTCACTGGCGGAAAATCTTTTTTCTCCTAACCCTAATAAAACACTTCCGCATCATAAAGCAAACCAAGATCAAGCGCAGTCCTTCGGCTGGCTGGTTGCGCATGGACGCAGAGGACGGCAGCAGCGGCGTCCGGAAACGCAAGGCTGCGGACAGAACACCGCAACGCAAGAAGACACGCCGCAACACTCGCGACAAAAGCGAGTTCGTAAGCGTGGAGGTGGGAATGCGAGAGTTCAAGAAGCGACTGGCAGGCACTGGCGCAGCGGAGCCGACTGGCAAAATAAACACATCGGAGGCGAATCAGAACACGGCGGACATGGCAGAGGCAGCTAAACAGCCCAAGACGAAACCCACGACGCGAGCCAAATCTCAGACAGCAACCAAAACTGCAGCTACAGCCAAGAAGACGCCAGCGAAGAAGGCGATGCCAGTGAAGAAAACGACGCCAGTGAAGAAGGCGATGCCAGTGAAGAAAACGACGCCAGCGAAGAAAACGACGCGAGCGACAAAGGCGAAGGCGCCTGCAGCTCGGAAATTGACACTGGCAGAGGTAAAGCTGCAACTGGAACAGGAGCAGAAACAGCGTGTGGAATCGCGTATCCAAACTCTGCATCATAAGGCGTATTCTCCTGCTGTTGTAGTTACTACTCCTGCCGCTGCTGCTACTACTACTTCTGTTGCTGTCTCTGTCATTGCTAGCGGTGGATATATTGGAACCATTGCTGATAGAGTTCAAGAGGAGGGATCCAATCCTGAAACGACGGGAGTGTTACCTCCAGTGCAACCAGCCGCAGTGAATAGCCAGCAAATGGACATATTGAAGACACCACTAACTACACAAGCACAAGTGGTCACGACTTCCATCCCGGTTGTTGAGCCAACTGCTAGCCAGACAACAAACGAATTCATTACAGACGACGCGGATGAGGATCTGATGTTTGCGATGGCGCTTGAAGAAGTGGAACGGAAGTTTACGACTCCTCAGAAACCGTCGTCCAGCGACAAGGTCGTGACGATCACTGAGTCTAGCTCTTTATCGCCAGTTAGCTGTCAGAAATCGGCTATGTCTTCATCTCCAATAAATCCATCGCCTGCACCAACACACACGCAAATAAATGCACCTCCTTGCAGTGCCCAGTCACCATTGGTAGCGGCAAATCAAGTGGCGTTGGCCCCAATTGTGACGCCGGAAGTTTTGGAAGAGATGGAGCGGCTTAGACGGGAGAATGAACTTCTGAGGCGGTCCAACGAACTTCTTCAAGCTGCTGTTACTTCCCCAGAACATGATGCAAATGCTCAACCCACCCCTCGGCCCCGGAAACAGCGAGCTGTCCGCAAAAATCGTGTAGCCGAGCCAAAATATACTTCTCCAGTCGCAACTACCGCCAGATATCTGGACTTAGGCAAGCGTGACAGTGACCACGACGTGGATAAAGGAGCTTCTGCCATAGATCCTGACCAGACCTCGGAACGACCTATGGATCACTGTGAGCTCGAGAGTGATGACGTGAGTTCAAAGCAACCGAGCAAGAACTTTCAGAACAATATTTTTGCCCGTATATCCGATGAGAATAATCGTCGTGGAGATCCTGACATGAATGTACAGAGAGAAGAGCATCTCGTTGAACCGGATATATACAATATCACACGAATGCAAACAGTCACTGATCATCTGTCAGAGTCGTCGACAACAAGTGCTTCACAGGAGATATTACCAGGGAATCATTGCCACTTGATTCATCTATAGCGGAAGGAGATAAAGATCGTGCCAATTCAATGGAGATAGACACAGATCACACGTCAAAGTCGAGCACCGCAGATACAGTACAGGATGCCCTTCCGACGGCATCGTTGCCTCTTCATCCGTCAACTGCAGATGATGATGATGATCTCACCACTCCGATGCATATCGAACCACAGGATGCGCCAGAACTCCCAGATGGGAATGTTTCGTCCGAGAATGCGGTTTCGGTACTTCGCTCTCCCATCACGGAAAGCGCTGCAACCGGCAGCGTTGACGGTGACGTATCAAATGCTAGTGTTTCTGACGTAGACGAAGAGGAGGACACAGATGAAGAACCCAACCATGAAGAAGGAAATTTACCCCAGCGGATGTCGACAATAGACAGCGGAAACTACGTAGAGTACAAGGTACAGCACGATGGTGATCTTGATGTCGCTGAACACGAGGGTTCAGCTGGTGATCGAGGTGAAGTTGTACAGTTGGAGGAAACTGTGAAGCCATCGTCCTCAATAAACGTCATTCTGGCTAAAAGTATGGCTAGCAACGAGCATGATGAAACAGAGAAAGTTGATACACCGGCAAGCAGCGAAAGTTTTGAACGAACAACGGCCCCAAGCAATACGGACGATGAAGACGAGGAGGACGACGAAATAGTGATAGCAAAACGGAAAGGAAAATTGGGAGTCATTGCATCGTCTGAGTCAGAATCGGAATCGGAGTCGGAAAGCGAGGAAGAAGACGCAAGTGAATCCGATGATGCTTCGAGCGCGAACGTGCTTGAGGCCGCCCTGAGGGCCGCTGGGGGTGATTCTGCTAATAGTCAACGCGCGAAGACCCCGCCCGCAACATCTGACGCAACCAAGAAAGATTCAGTGACTCACAATGACGAAGGCCGCCATCAACCCAGATCAGTTCCAAAATTGCAGTAACGACGTCACCCGCGTCAACTCAAGTAAAGTCAAACCTAAGAAGCAGAAAGCCACAAGTATGTCATCTTCAACCAACACGACGAAACCTGCTGTAAAGAGCTCCTTGTTGTGGCCAACACTAGACGAATTCTACGATTTCCTGTTGGATATGTCACCAAGCAACGTCCGTGGGTTTGAGCAAAAGAAACCGCATCTACAACGGTATTCAGGTGGGAAGCTTCCGACCCAGCTTTCGTCCGTCGAGGAATATTGCAGTATTCAACTCGAGGCAATTATAGAAGAGTTGATGACATCTGTCAGTAATTCTACGGATAGGAGAGGTGGAGGAACTTCAGGCTCAATGCGGCACCTGTCCCTTACGTCGGTGTCACCTTGTGGGGTGCAGAGGTCCTTATCATCTGCACCATCACTCAGCCTGAGCTTTGGTGCCATATTCTCAGAGAGCGCTTTCAGTGGCACTACGTCCAGCAGTAATGACTTCATCCTTGCCTTTGACGCCTCCGTACTTGGCAAAAGTGCATCAGATTTCTTGAGTGGAGACTTAGTACTGTTGCGCTCTCCTCGCTGGAAGAACTACGAGATGTGCGCTTTCGGAGTGGTGCTGTGTAACTCGGTGGTCGCAGTAGGAGGCAAGGGTGGTAACAGGGGCTCTGGGGAGAATGATCAGATCTGTATTCTTGTTCGAGCCCAAAATCGGGACCGGGGCGATACAAACGAAAATTTTAGCGTCCTGACAGAGCTCTGTCTCAAACCAGCGGTCACCAACTGGCGTTGGACGCTACAACAGGTGCACAACATAACTACTAGTGCTCGTGAGTTCCAGGCCATAAAGTCAATGTCGTTCTTCTCGAACGATCTCAAACAAGTGTTACAACGAGGTCAGCTGCTACCACCATCCACTGGTGAGCAGCTCCCGAGAAAAACGAAAACTGATCCTACCGCATCAATACTCTCTCCAAAGTTGCGAAGATACCTGCAGGAGCACTATAATGAGCCGCAGATGCAAGCAATTATCGGTTGCCTTGGGGAGGAGAGCAGAGTTATTATTCAGGGGCCGGTGCGTTCATATCACTTGTATTTTTATTGCTTGTCTAGTGTGTGCACTGATTTCTGGAGCTGTTTGTGCGTGCTTTTGTGTGGACAAAAGCCTGGAACAGGTAAAACTAAAACAATATTAGGTCTACTTTCTGCTCTGCTGGATGGTGCAGGGTTGTCTACGCTCCAGAAGGCAAAAGGTACTGCTCGTATTCGTGTAGGGGCATCGTTGCAAAGCGCGAAAACTGCATCAGTGTCCAAGACCGTCGCCGAGACCTCGATTCGCATTCTAGTCGCAGCACCGAGCAATGCTGCGGTTGATGAACTGGTTGTGCGACTTCTCAGCGAGGGTTTGTTTGACGGTGAGAAGGGCGAATCGTACCGCCCACGCATCGTACGCGTGGGGAGACCTGAGAGCGGGCAGCAGCTTTCAAGCCTGGCTGCAGCACGGGAGGCTAGTGAAAGCAAGAAAAATCGCAAAAAGATGCGAAAATATGCACGGGAGGTGGAAGAGGTCCTACTGGAGAGCTTGGTGACGAAACATCGTAACGCATTTCCAACAGTGAAGCAGACGCGACAGGCTATCATCAAGAATGCACAAATAGTGTTTTGTACGCTCAGTGGTGCAGGATCTGTGGCAATGTGTGATTTCGCGCAAGACTTCGACGCATTGATCATCGACGAGGCTGCCCAGGCTGTAGAGGCCAGCACACTTATTCCGTTCAAGTTCCGGCCACACCGTATTGTGTTAGTTGGCGATCATAGACAGTTGCCAGCCACAGTGATGTCGAAGAAGCTTGTATCAATGGGCTACGACCGAAGCCTATTGCAGCGGCTTGTAGAAAATGATTCGCCCGTGTTACTGCTGACAAAGCAGTACCGAATGCACCCCGAGATAGCCGAGTTCCCATCCTCGTACTTTTATGGCGGGCGGCTTGTGCAGGATACCAGGATGAGCGAATGGACTGCGCAAGAATACCATCGCAATCGAGCTTTCAAGCCCTTGCTGTTCCTGGACGTGCAGGGAGGGACACAAAGCCAGGTAGATGGTTCCACATCACTTCGAAACCTGAGCGAGGTCGAAGTTGTCATTCAGCTTGTACGCCGCCTGATAAATACGTTTCCGCGGATCGATTGGAGGAAGCGAGTGGGCGTCATTGCGCCATACAAGCAACAGATTTACGAGGTACGCTCTGCGCTTGGAAGGCTCGAGTCGGAGTGTGACCGCCAGTTGGGTGTTGAGGTGAACACTGTGGATGGGTTCCAAGGTCGTGAGAAAGAGATCATCATCTACTCTTGCGTTCGTACAAGTCATGGTGGACGCAATCGAAAGAAGAAGAGGAGGAGAAAACAGAGTAATGGAAGTGAGGAGGAGGACGTTCTCGATGCTTTCTGGGCAGATGAACGGCGTATGAATGTCGCCATTACGCGTGCGAAGAGTAGTCTGTGGATCGTCGGGAACTCAACGCTCCTGAAACAGAGTCGCGCCTGGCGTGCGCTCATCCAGCACACAAAGGACCACAACAGGTACATTGCGGACCCCATTGGTACTGTACTTGCAACCACTTCTCCTTCTCGTGCTGCCTCAGAGTGCAAGTGATACGCTCAGCAAGACAAGAGGTAGACGGAATCGATGCAAACAATCATAGAGAATTCGAGCCAACATCAAGAGCCTGTTGTACCGTATCCATCTCGGTTTGAATTTTTAGTGACATGGCACTATCACGAGGAACATCACGCCATTTCGAAATTATGGCAATTCGGGTGTACGAGGCCAGACGTAGACGCGCCGAGTGGCCTGCCACTGTGCGTCTAGACCCGGAGGTCAAGGCTGTAGATGAAGAGAACGGCGAGTGGATCTTGTGTCGCACTTGCGCTGAGCACTACGATAGGTCCACAACGCATTTAGTAGTTTTTTAGTATTATTTGTTTACTTATTTACCTTGCTATTTTGCTGACAGGACACATCGAGGACGGAAACCGAACGACCCTGACGGATTCAAAGTGAAGATGAACGGCAAATTCCAGGAGGCAGCGTGGACCATGCACAAGAGCCGCGTGGTGTCACATCGTGTGGGCAATGGAGACACAGAGCAACGTCCAACAGACTTACATCTCGGTGGTACCCGAAAGGATCCAGACTTTGGTGGACGACGAAGCGGAGCCAAGAGACCAAAAACTGCTGAGAGCAGTGAAGAGGAAGGAGGTGGCGATGGCATGGAAAATGAAGCAGTCAGAGACTCTAACAATGCAAATGACGGAAGTCTGCTGGTTCACTTGCCAACAACAGGGTGGCGGTGCCCGGGTATTGTTCCTGATGTTTTTACCACGAGCATTTGGAGTTGATACATACTTTTGCAAAGTATTACGTCGGAACATACAGAGTCAATGTGGTGCGTGATCTCCGCTCCGATAAGTACGCATGACCCATTGCATACTGAGTCTGTTTGTTTCTACTACATTGATACATTGATTTCTCACGTAGTGGTTGTGTTGTGAACAGGGTGATGCTGTTCTCGCATGACTGTGAAAATCAGATCGTTCATCGTGAACTACCAAGCCAACATGATTCTTGTAAAAGTGCTACGACATTTGGTTGAATAACAAGAGCTTTAAGCGGATTTTGAAGAAAATGGACCGCTATGCACTCGTTGAGGATATACTACGTCACTCTTGGAGGTTCGTAGTGTTTTATTTATTTATTCCCATCCTCCGAATGGGCTACTCACCTAGCTCTTGACGTGGGAATCTTATTGTTATCATAACAGCATTTCCGCTGATGAATTGTCGGTGCTGTCAATTTCAAGCACTCAAGTGATATGAACTTAAACATTGAAGGGCGGAGACTAAAACAGGCTGCCATGACGGCTGTCCAGCACTTCAGTGAGTCTATGAAGACCTTACCGATGCGTAGCGGGGCTGGAAGAGTTGTCGCGGGTCGAAACGAACGATTTGAACGTGCTCAGCAGCCGCTCTCGATGGAAGTGATGCTGCAATTGCAGTCGTTCGATCCATCAATACACGAGGGGTAGCCAATACTGGCGTGCCGGAGTCCCTGCAGCATCATGACGGGGGCATGCCCACATCTCCCAACGAATACCTCGTCGAGCAAAATACCCCAGTCGTGCAAGCAGATGAACGGGCTCACACAGATGGAGATCAATAAAAGCGCACCTATTGTGATCGTGTCGATCGAATCTTATCGCACCTGACAGGGCGAGCTTTAGAACGGTCAATCTTATCCAGTGGATACGAGCTTCCGATAATTATAGTGAGTACATGACATACCAGTGAGCCAAATTAAGCTCTGGAGGTGTTCGCCCTGCACGACTATGGTGGTATGACACGATTCTGGAACTCTGAATAGTCCAGTGCATTAGAAAATCGGTGGCGTTCGGCGAAGGTAGCACATTTACCAAGGATTAAGATCTTCGAGCCGAATCAACCAAATCAAATCACATCATGGAGCCTTTCACGACACTGGTGCTGCTCGTTTCGATGGCAGCGGTGGGGTTCGCCGTCAAGCGTTGGCTGGGCGGACGTCTGTCACCGCTAAAGGACCACTCAAAGAAACTGGACCAAGTTCAGCCTGATGGTGTCAACATCGTTGCTCCAAAGCCCGTTCATGAACGCCGCCTCAAATTAGCGCTGCCAGATCTCTCTTCCATTCAGATTCGCTCACCTGTCGGGCCGATGAAGTCGTCCATCCGAAGCGCGTTGAAGGAGCTTCGTTCTCGCCAAATGGTGCAGACTCTCTGCAGCAAGTTTGAGTCGCGCTTGAAGGTGCCTGGTGAAGACGAGCAGAGTATTGCAAAGAAGCCTTTGCTCAAAACCCCACAAATCTTGCAATCTGCTGTCACTCGCCGACGAGAAGTAACAGCAGCCCCTCTACCACAGGCCGTGCTTGTGTCTGGTCTGACAACAGAGAATGCTGTCACAACTGCCGCCCGGTCAAATAACCTGAACAAATTCCTTCGCAGCTACGCGTCCAACTTGGACATGGCCATCTCTGTTGAGAGAAGCGTCATCATGATTGCTGAATCTGATGACAGCAGCGGTGCAGAAGACGAGATTGTACTGACCCTACCAACACCAATTGTGGAGACGGCAGCACAGGCGGCTGTGGCCAACTCGAATCCCGGCATGAAATTGGGTAAGGAAGGATCAGCCTCTACTCGTAGCTTTTATCGTTGCAGTGCTTGATATTCACTCGTGCATTTTTGTTTATCTTGACAGAGCTGAATTTGCAAACGCTGCAATTGGAATCGGAATACTCAACCAGTGTGACTCATCCCCAACGGCCGATGATGAGTCGGACGTCGCTGTACTCGTCGAAGGAACGGACTGCGAGCAGCTGGTCGACGACGACCACGAAGAAGGCAACAACCACCCACGCATCAACATTAAGGGCTTCACATCGTCGAAGTATACGACTGACAAGCAGGCGGGCCCAGAAACAATGACCCGAGACCAGGACAGTAAGTCCGAGGCGTCCGCCCCTGCATCAAAAATTGAACTTGGCGCGGTTCCATCAGCAAGTGCCCGCAAATGACCGTCGACTCCACGCTCTCAAGCTGTAACCCACCCTTATTTCGGCTTATAAGAAGTACCGTAGGATTTAATGCACTTCAGGTTCATTCCTCCTTTGCCCATGGCGAGGGTTGGCTGGCCGCTTCAACTTCATCCGATCATCAAAGCTCCATATGTCTCTATCTTTCTCAATCGTTTATCAGAATTATTCGCAGTTCGCTTAGAACTGTCGTTTTTGTCATAAATACCGGTAATTCGGAAACAAATGTCTGATTCAAGATTATTTATCTCGGAATTATTAAAATATTCTAACGAACTGCGAATAATATACGTGTCGGAGTAACGTCACACAATGTGTACACAAAATGTCGTTATTCACAGTTCGTTAATAACTGTGTAAAGTGTACCGTTTTCACGTCACGTCGTAACGCCACGTAATACTTCAAATACTTCACATCCCGGCATTTTATTGTTACTTCAACCGGTTTAGTTCTGTCACTTCACAACCACGGTTGATTTAACGATCCACACAAACATGTTGGACCTCGATGGTCTCTCTAAAAGCGCGCTCTAGACCAACCCAGGCTACAAGTACTATCACGAATTTTTGAAGTTATCCAAGAAAACGGAATGGACGGTGTCTGACTGAAATTGTGGTTGGTAGTCTGAGGTTTTGAGCATGAGTTCATATACATGCAGGAGGCTAGATTGGGTTGTGAGCGTGTCACTTAGCGCCTTCTTGTCATTCTTCTTATGAATGCATAGTACGTTTGATAACTACGACTTCAATGGTTTTCACAGAGGTTTTGATCTTCTCAAAAGTCATAGCTGCTCATCGTTGAAAATCGCCATCGTAGAAAGCAGCGTCTACACTCACTGGAGCCTTATTGTGCGCACCAGTTTCGTCGTAATGAACCTTTGTATTGGACATCGTCATTCCCAAATGCGTACTGGAGCCAATCTCATAGATCCAGTGCAGTAGGAAGCGCCAGTTGCGCCGCATAATTCTAGAAATGTCTTCATATTCAACACGATGCCGCTTGCCCATTCCTGTCCACAGACTGCCTACTTTTCGTGGGAGCACACGATGCGCTGCACATCGTGAAAGTCTCACAGTGAGATGGTCTGTTCATTTTTTCTTGCGTCGCAGAACTGGCTCGGATTTTGAAAGATCCGAGTATAATGGATCATCTAACATTGAGCTAGCTAGCCACTTAACTACAGTAGTTATGACAAAGGCCTCATCATCAAGAGAATCGTATGGACGATTCATATGGCTCGATGCTTGGATTCATGTATTGATGTCGTGTCCATTTTGTTAAGATAACCACTCTACTTCACCAATAATGAGTACCTAACACTACTTTTTAAAACTATCTGCTGAAGGTTTCACTTAGCAGTATAACGTAGATCAGCCTTTCCTGAACGGATTCGCTGAACTCGCTGAACTCGCTATATCCCCCACATGGCGGATAGCGGAGAAGACATGCATGATCTGTCTGTTTGGCCTTTAGTTTTTCTAAGTTTTTTTTGTATGGGTAATACAGGATACGTATGTCGTTGTCTTGTGGTTCTTAATCATAAGCAAAGAAAAGTTGACAACTAATGATGCTAGCATGCCTAGCAGGTTTGACAACGGGTCTGGCACCTACGTTGACTACAAAACCAGCAAAATTAGTTTTGGAGAAGAAAATAATCCTCAAATTATTCCGCTGAGAGCTATCTCTCTACCAGTAAAGCATTTACATCTGCAACAAGTTGACGCCCTCGTGATGACGGCCAGCTGGGTCTATTTATTCGGAAGTTGACACCACTCAACTAAACTCACTGTTTACGGTGTTTCCATATGTTCACCTTCTTTGTCGAGTGCACCGTTATTGCTGTTTCAGTTTTGCTGGTTACTGTCAGTACTCAATTCACGTACCAGCTCTCAAGTCCCTAAAAGCATAAACGCATCTGTGGTTGTTTGTTTTTCTTTCAGCCTCATCCATGCGTTTATTCCCCATTCTACTAGTATTGGTGGTGGCCGTCCTCACTTGCTGTGATTCACTCGCATCGGCCACAAAGTCCGGCCAAACCAAGATTTCAACAGCGAGTTTTGGTCGCTCAATTGTCACGAGCCATGATGTCATCGACGGAGAAAGATTTTTGAGAACCGAGGAAACGACCGATGCTACTGACGGTGATTCACCTGGTACAGATGACTCAGCAAAGGATTCGAACGACACCGAAGAAAGAGGAGTTCTGTCGTCCCTAACGACGAAACTTTCGAATCTCAAGACCAAAGCCTCGAATTCGATTAAAACGAGTCTTTGGGTCAATCTTGATAAATCCGACGACGCTGTCAGGCAGAAGCTGGGGCTAAAAGGACTGACAGGTACAGCACTCACGAGCCATGAGAACTACAAGGTATACCAAAAATTTGCGTACAAGGCCGAAGGACGTGCGTTGGATAAGCTGATAGAGCGCGGAGTCCCCACGACTGAGGTCTGGAAACAGTTGAACTTGCGTACCGACGACCTTACTGTAGCCCAACTCAAGAATCTCAAGAATACTCCCGAGTTCAAGACATATATGCACTATGCGAGAAAGTATGATGACTGGGCATACTCATTTAGAAACGGTATATTTGAACCCCGAGACACATCGGAGGATACCCGGGGAGTTGCTGGCAAAAGCGGAGATGTGGGCTCAAGCAGGGAGATCCAAGGGTTACGTTCAGGACATGTTGGGACTGTCCAGCCGTACCAAGACGGACAACAATTACTACAGACATTTTTTGCAGACCAGGGATGCCCTGAAAAAATGAAGGGAGGTGTCTGACTGAAGGATTTGGTCAAGACTCCAACAGAACGAAACATACAGGAGGATGGCGTCTCGACACACTGGCTAGTTGACAGGAGTACGAGGCAGTGAAATTGCGTTAAGCAACTGAGTGCGTTGTTGTAATTGTGGCTTTTAGAGGTTATTATTTTGATTCGGCTGTAAGCAGCAGTGGCCTCGTGTGCTGTATTGTTTGGTTCGTGCGCCTTCTAGTTCTTCTGCACTCGGCACTTCTCACGAAGACCGGTAGCGAGGCCATTGGCCTGGGGCTTCACTTCGTGGGGCACGTCATCGATTCCTTGTTGAGTATGGTAAATGCCACTTGTACTTGAAAAACTAAATGAATTCTGAATGCTTATGAGGACCTGCCAGCTCGCTGCTTCACTGCCTACCTGCTCACTGCCCCTTGGAGCTCCTCGTCCATCCTACAACGTCATCGCCCAGTCACACGGGCCACCGACGCTTCTGCATTCATCACACGCACTGGATCTGTCTCACTTCCGTAGCACCCAGATATGCAGGCTGCCTGCATGCACGCCAGGCAGCCGAATACACGCAAACGCTTGTCCTCACAGCGTCGTTCTCCTCCATCGTCTCCCTTGTGTGGCAGCGTATTCACATACTTCGTAGACTACGCGTTTGATCCTTTGATCGCTTCTTTCAAAGATCCTGTCGACTTCTGCTTATTATCAGATTTCACAGATCAGTAGCACACTGCCCTCCAAAATAATATCTCCAAAAGTCGATACCAGTTGGCATTAGCATTCACGCCTCACTTTTGTGACAGGTCGGGCTATAGTTGAAGGCAACTTCAACAGATAGCCCGTGGCAGGGGTAGGGAACAGGAATGGTCAATATCTTAGCCACCACGGGTCCGATGACCACCAAGTTAGGCGCACCAATGTAGAAGTGTAGAGTCGTCACTAGCCTCAGCATAGTGTCGAACCATGACTGGCACATCCTGTGAAATAGGGTGGACAACCACTCTGTTTCTAGCATACACTGTATGCGTGTATGAGGAAGTGTAAGTCTACTTAGATTTACTATAGAAATACACGAAAACGTGTATTTCTAATACAAAGCAAAGTCTATTTAGGTAGAAAAATGAAAACTGTATTTATGTCGGCCCGCCGCGTGGTGGGCCTCTAGCTAAAAGAATATCTAGTTGCATGGTGAAGGTTATGGTTGACCCTCACGTGTTGCACCTATATGCATGCGCCTTACTGGTTGAATAATGCTTCTTTCCACCAATAGTAGCACCCTAAGTGCCCACCACTAATAACCAATCAGTGGCGGCTCGAAATGTATTCCCGTGTGTGGTCCTCGCACACAGACAGCCTGCTTCATATATATACAGCCTAACCGCAATTCTTGCCGGATAGCTATATATATGCATGTGTATATTTGTATAGCCCTGCTACATTTTTTCCTCTTGGAGAAGCGCTATCGTGCTCATATTGCGTAATGAGCACGCCGATCCTCAAACCCTCAGCTACGGCTGGTGAAGTACCTTCGTCAGCCGACAATATTCCGACGGCTGATGAAACGTCTCCACCAGCTGGGAAGGACCCCGTCGACGTGAATTCGTCGGCGAGCGAGAAACACGATGAGTCCTGGTACGTTTTGGCCAGACTCGGACATATTGAATGCTCTCTATCCTGAGAGCACTGGGTCCCTTAACAAAGCATTACCCGACGCTTCGCCCGAACCCAAGGTGATGTCCACCTTGGGTGAGGAAAGTAAGATCGAGAGTTTATCGCCAGGCTCGCCATCAGCGAGCAAGCTCGATGGTAGAAGGTGAGCGCGCTCTGACACTGGGACTTTGACGGAGGTGACCTCCGTCGATAACTGTAACGGGCCAAATTAGTATTCGTCAATAGCGTACACGTAACGATAAGGATGGTGTAGGAGGACTCAGAATACGGAGACCAAGTCATACGTCTGAGGTAAAATCAACTCTGTTTTAGTTTAGAACCAGGGTGACTGCCCCTGACCTCATGTGAACCACTCAAATGCAGGCCAGAACCTGATTGGGTAAAATAGGTCTGAATCCCCACTTTCAACCAATCAGGAATGACACTTCAGCACACGGTTAGCGTGTGCTGCACTACTTACTTACGTAAATTGTTGTAAACAAAGCTACCTATTTATGTAACTGAGGAAGACCCATTACATCACTCCCTCTCAAAATAACATTAACGGTCCGTGAGTGTAAGTAAAGAACAACCGAAGAATCTGGCAACTGGCAAAAGACTGCCGTCAATAGCGAGAACCAACAGCCCCTGCACATAACAGAATTAACACAAATGAACACGCACAGCATACGACGAGATGGAGGGACAGATGACCACAGGCCCGAACACTTCGACGACGGTGATGTGGCGAAACAGTGATCGTGAAATTGCTGACACGATCCAAATTCGTCAACGGTTGCCCGGACTATCGACTAACTCCGCTGATCCGTGTAGATACTGAACTTGTTCTTACCTTGTGTACTTGTCGGTGGGGCGGGTTACGCTCTTCCAGTGTTCGGCGAGGATGCTAGTAGTGGTTTGTCGGAGCCGTGTGGATGACACATGGGATTGGTTGGGGACAACCATGCGGAAATTCTTCACGCGGTTGTTAGGTTAGCAGATCAGGGTCTTGAACTTGAGCCGATCTGGTGGTGGTGGGATCCTTTTCGTTGCTTGCCACTTCTTTAGTGGGTCTTGGTAGTGGAGAGAGGGATCGCGGCCTGGCCAAGCTATCCAGGGGTCCTCTGCATTGTTCCCCTTGGTCGACTTAGTGAGCTCTTGAGTCGTCGGGTAGGCCAGTATACCCCCCCCAGAATGTGAACTTCATTTGTGTCTTACAAGGAAAATTTCTCTCTGTTAATGCCTTAGAGCCCTTCTTCAATCTCTTCTCCTATCCTTCTTGCACATCATTTGATTTCCACCACTCACTGGCTACACCGAATCTTGTTGGATACGCGTACTACAAAGGCGGTACATGTACCAGAATGATTGCACTTATGCTGATCTGGATCAGGTCGATCTGTTGAAGATGCCGAAGCTTGAGATGCGGAAGACTTGAACCACGAAAATCGGACGTCGAAGACTCGGCAGGCGTCAGAGACTTGAGTAGTTGATGGTAGGTTTTGAAGTGATTGTTTATTTCGTTGGGGTCCTTAGTTCGCCAACTGCCTAGCTACCCCTAAGCCCACTACTATATCTGCTGAATACACTCTACTGGATTATTTACTGAATTCCTGAGTTATTCCAGCCAATCATCAAATGATACGTGCAGGATCAGATAGCAGATCCTGTATCCACAACCATGTGACACGTGTCCTACGTGCCGTAAACATGCAGAGTAAACATATAGCATAAACATGGAGAATGTCTGTAGAAGCGGTGAATGTTGGTCATTGCCACAGACCGGTACTTGCCGATATACCGGTTGACCTTCACACGATCCAATCCTCGCTCGACCCGAACCCGAACCTGATAAGTCTGGGTCAGGAACACTAGTCCTCTCAGTCGGTCGGTCTTGATCCTTCAACCGATCTTATTCGAGTCGTGGCCAGATCGGAAAAGGAGCTGGACTTCACCACACATGCGCTCCACACTACCGGGTCACTGAACGACCTGGTCACATCACCAACGGCTGCTTCGCAGTACTGCAATCCAAGATCCTTCCCCAGGCTACACACAAGACGCTCTCAAGTTAGTGAAGCCAGCCATATCAATAGACATTGCACGTTAGATCACAATGTCTAGTATCCCAGAACACATACTTTAACAAAATAAAACACAGCAACGTGCCTGACAGCACGCAGACGCACATCTTGGCAGCAGTCCAATCCACGCACTAGAACTAGCCTTCGGCACGATTCACACGTCATCTTCCGGCTGAATGAAGCATAACAGAAACCATAGGTAGAAATCGGACTCACGACCCTTCCTTTCGGGGGCTCTACCACTGAGCTACGCTGGTGGGATTAGAACAACTCAAGATAGGGATGATATATCCATTGGAGGACTCGAGAGAGCTTACCCCTCCCCCAACACACACACAGTTCTTTGTGGGGACAACAGACCCTGCTAGCTGCACCGATGGGTGACACAGCCATCTTAATACACCCATCCCGGGCGATCACTTGGGCACTGACCCCCGTCGTCACGTTTGAGGAAAGCGAATGCCTCTCAATGCCATTCATTTTTAACACTTGATTGTTGTAAACCATACTGTTTCCTATACTAGGATTGCTTACACTTATGTTTAGTAAAGTATACTATTTTTATAATGGGACAGAGTACACTTATGTTTTGTATTGCATACTATTCTTAAATGAAGTCCATTACGTCCGAGGGTCCGATGTTTTCTGGTATGATCGTGTGTTACGGCCAGTAACATTACATCAAAACATTTAATACAAACATCAGTATATTTGTCTCGAAAAGACTGTGAATATCTTTGGCGCGTCTAACTCCCGCCAAAAGCTTTCCGGTTGGCCACCCGCTGCAATACGAGGCCATGACTGTGGCGGACACGAGCACGGAGACCGACCCGGCCGAGCCTGTATGTAGTACGCCACTCTATATCAATAATATATATCGTCATATCTAATACAATTGTTTTGCTGTCCATTCAGGCGACGGTCGTGGGAATGGAGACGGACGCTGTGGTCGGTTCTCGAGTGCGTAAGAGTTTCTCCTCGCGCGCCTTCTGGGGACAGTTTTGAGCTGTTACTGGGTCTCAGGAGGACTCTTCTACAAAGTGAGCTTCGACGATGGTGATGTGGACATTTTCTCAGCTGACGAGACCATTAGGGACGCCAAACTGGTGGGTAAATCATCCCATAATGCTACAATGCCAAGGCACATAGACCACTTTAAGACTGACTTTATTTTTTGTATAGGCTGAGAAACATAGTAAAGAGGATCCAAGACACAAGAAGAATGAAGACGCAAGTGCTGAAGAGACAGTGAGTTACTACAGTGAGATGCAACGTCACAGCTTGAAGCGCAAGAGGGACGATCCGGTGGACACTAGTTTCAACAATGTCCGCCGGGTAACAGTTTGGGGTCAGAGACTGTACGCCACTATCTTCACGAACGAGCAGAACGAGACGTATATTAAGGAGCTGATGAAGACGGAGGACGGACAGGAAGGAGAGCTGGAAGCAACAGGACAAGTGCAGTCAGGAGACCTGATCTTGGCAGTGAGAGACACGAGGGTCTTGGGCATGCACAGCAAACAAGTGTCCGATTTGATTCGAAAGCCGAAGCGTCCCATCTCGTTAGTGTTTTATCGACCACCTGGAAAAAGACAAAATAATGTCGGGCAGAAAGCGACTAGTGAGTCGACACCCCAGTCTACAGCGCAAGTCTCTCAGGCAGAAGAAAGACTCATGCAGCCACCTCCTACTTCTACCCAGTTGACCCCGCCTGTTCCGAATGCTGCAGGTAACCCTGTTTCAGCGCACCAGCAACTTCGATTCCAAGGAACTCCAGCAGCAACGTCTGTCCCGGTACCCCCTACCTCCACGCAACCGCTAATAGTTCGTATTCCAGGATCAGTAGTGCCACGTTCTCATCAAGGTTACGGGTACAGAACGCCACAACAGACAAGTAGACTGGTGCCACAACGGGCCAAAAGACCGCTGTCACCACAATCCCACATCACATCAACTCGTCAGATATTGAACCAGATAATAGCCCAAGGGACTGCGTTACGACAATGGGGAGGATACATACCTGGAGGTGGAATGACACCTTCGAATCTGGGTCCGACTACTGCTCTCAATCCAGCGATACCATCCGCCTCAGGTGGGGCCAATCAGGGCTATCCGCTTGGACTCGACCCATACGCTGCTATGAGAAATTTCGCCGCACCAACTGTGCAGCCAGTAATGGCATCTATGATCCGGCCACAGATGACTACACCTCAAATTCCGTTAAACACTGATGGAGCCCAGTGGCGGCGCACAGGAGTGCAGCAACTGGAGCAAGTGCACGTACAAGAAGCATTGAGACGTGACAAGACAAATGCGCCGTTGGCTCATCCAGCGCATTCTCGGGAGCCTGCACAATCATTTCAGCCAAGCGCGCCGCATTTGAACACTCAACCGATCGCGAATTCGGACGCACATGAGAGCCGCTTTACCACATTGCAAGACGAACCGAAACAAAGGGATGCATCATCTGAGCCAGTAAGGATAAAAAGCGAGCCATCCCATCACAGTCCAGAGTTGACGGATAACACGCCGCATAATTCCATGGTACGACCTTGTATTAGCAAATCAACAGGGGCATCATCAAGTAGCGCTGTGCCCACACCAGGCAAAGATACGGCAGCTGCATGCGCTGATGCTGACGCTGCGGCAATTCCAGCACTAGCTGAGGAAGACCCTGTAGCGGTTACTAGATCGACGACTGCGGACACTCCTCATGCGATGTCATTCCTGTCGCCACACACGTTCAGTGAATCAAGTGTGCCACCGAGACAGGATCACGTGATTGCAAGTACGACGCAAAGCGCTACAAGCTTTGATTCGAGTGTCAGCGGTGTGGTCTTAAATATTTTTCGACCCCGGTTGTACCTCACTTTAGGTGCTCAGGGCAGCTTTATCGCTGTAACCTCGTTTGTACCAGATGAGGTGGGCGGGTGTGGCGAAGTCGAAGCAAGCGGGAAGGTGTTTGTCGGTGACGTTCTTGTGGCCATCAACGGCGCGAGACTCAAACATAACTCGACGCCCTTGGATGTCGCGCTTCTGGTAAACGCAGCGCCACGGCCCATGGCGCTTTCATTTGAACGTGCGTCATGGGATGCACTGGAAGGCAAGCAATAAGCCAATAAATAGACTTGCAGCGAGTGCGAACGAGTGACAATTGTCTGGTATTGTAGTGTGTGCATGTGGGAGCTAGCATAGACGTAACGTTATACAAGAGTAACTTGCGTTCCTCCTTATTGCTAACTCGCTGCTATGAATCTCGCTCTCTGGCCCTGGTTGTTGTGTTTTCTTTGCTCAAGTCGTACATGTACTACACGTGAAGGCGCCGAATGGGGCTGGCAGCCATCTCAGAAGACGTTATCGTATTTCTCCATGGCACCAGACACGGCGTCAACGACCCTGTAAAAGTAAAAGTTGAACGTATACCGCTTCAGTAACCTTGGCAGTGTTCGACAAGCCGACACTACAGTAAAAGCATATGCGTACCTGACTTCGTTCATGACGTAGACTGAGCGGAAGGCACCCGACTCATCGAAGCGCTGAACGGTGCGCAGACGTCGAGAGTTGTCAATGGCTGTGATTGTTTCCACCATTAGCGGGCGACCTAAAGAAAATGTGCAAGAATGGGAATCCGTCAGAAATCTAGCATAGGACAACTCACACGCAGCACTCGCACCTGAGCGCTTAGAGGTAGCCGTGATGATGATAACGTTCGTCCCCAGCTCCTGCATCGTGGTGTCCGAGCCGCGCAGCGATGGGTCGTCTGTCTCGATCTGCAATACCAAAACAACAGTCGTTATCAATACGGAATTACGCACGGCCTTCAGCCTCTTGCGGCACAGACCAGCTACAAACCTTGAGGATCCCATCCGACACGGGCTTTATCCACATGTGCTGCATCGACGTCAGGCCACTCATGGTCGTTCGCGACTGGCGTTGGCTCCACACACCTAAAAGTTCACACAACAAATCCAGTTCCATTACAGTTAGCTCCCTCTTGATTGACCATGGTATCCACGATTGAAAGACCCACCTTCATCGTCGCGAAACACGAGGTCGTTCGAGCACACCTGGCTACCCTCATCCTGTGGCGGGATTGTCGTGAGCTCGCCGTTCCACCGACCTTCCATGCTCGGCAGAACGTGGTAGCTGCAGCCGTTCACACGCACCGAGAGTTGATTGAAGAACGCACGCCCAGTACCAACTGCACGACACAACAAGTAAAACCATCAGATCGCTCTATTGACCTCTCATGCAAGCCCTCCTTATCAGCAGCACACCTTTCTTCGGAGTAAAGTGCTGAGACGAAGTGCCGTTCATCGAGCGTGAGATGATGCTCTTCTCCATGCCCAGGCGGTGCACCGTGCCATCTTACGATAAAACCAACAAAAATAAACGTCAACGTCAGTCTCCTATATATCCACAGTCTTCAAGACACTGTGCCTGTACCAGCCGCAGCTGCCCAGATATTGTCCTCCTTGAGCATCTGCATGTTGCTATCCTCGTGCTTCCTGCGGTTCTTGATCGACTCAGCCAGCAGTTTGTAGTTGAGTGGGTGGAAAGGTTGATGCGCTGGTTCAATGTGGACCAAAACGTCTCCGTCCGTAATGCCCAATTCCGCCAGCGTCTTCTCGTCCGGCAGTTCCTTCCCTTTGTGCAGCAGCAAAATGAAGTTGGGGTGGCTTGCGTTCGTGTCGCTGTCCTGGTACGCGGCCTTGACACCCGCCACGCTTTCAGACGGACAGGTCTCGAGCGTGAAGGCGCTCGCCTCGCTCTTGATGGTCACCTTGATCTTCTCGGTTGTCGTCGACATGTGGCAGGTGGTCTCTCTTCTTTTAGCTCTTTGGGGACTTCAAATCTGAAAATGGGAAGGGGAGCTGCAACTTCAAAATGAAATGGGTACATTCTAGAAATATCTATGTTTTATAGAAAACTTTGTAGTTTTCTTCCCCAAACTAAATTCATTCAATATAATAGATACCCTTTAAGGATTAAGACATCTCTAGATAATTCTAGATAGGACCAAGTCTGCCTGGCCTCACACTCACCAAGTCTCGTAGAAGTCTCGAGAACGACCATGCTGCGGCCGCACATATTCCAGCGCGCCGTCGCGCTTGCCGCCCAGCGTGGGGCAATCCAATCCTCTCTAGCCACCCCCACGTCTCGCGGCCGTCACTCAAGCGGCTTCCTTCCCGTCGGCCACTTTTGGCTCCAAGCGGTCGCTCTTCAGTATGACGCAACGCGGGAAGCTCAAGCAGCTCAAGACGCTGGAACAGGCCGCCAACGCCAGTCCTGGAGACACCTACACCCAGCTGCGCTTTCTCCAAGAGCTGAACCGCAATAATTACCCAGCGCTGGTGGTGCGACGCGTGGAGGAGAACCGTTTTGCGCTGGACGAGGCCACCCAGAAGGAGTACATTAAGGCTCTGGTCAAGACAGGGGAGACTGGACACGGTGGATCTTCCCCAGCTGACGCAACCTGGAGGTGCTGCGGGCTTTGCGGCCACTGCCGGGGTTCCGCCAGGCAGTTTGGGGCCTCAAGCCGCTGCTGGTTCGGGTCTTGGACAAGGAGGCACTGCACAGGACCCCGTCTTCGTCTCGATGGTGGAGGGAAGTTTCAAGAGCAACATGTGGAAGACTCTACGCACTCTTGGGGTGGCGTTCCTGGTGGTGTCAGCTCTGGGGGCCATGCTGGATGAGAAAGTGGGGAAGATTGGCTCGGCGTCCAAGGTCATGGGAGCGACTGGCAGTGACAAGCGCTTCAGTGACGTGAAGGGAGCGACCGAGGCGAAACAAGAGCTAGAGGAGATTGTCCAGTTCTTGAGAGACCCCGCGCGCTTCACGCGTCTTGGAGGGAATTTGCCTAAGGGTGTGTTGCTCACTGGACCTCCTGGAACGGGCAAGACGCTCTTGGCTCGTGCTATTGCTGGAGAAGCTGGCGTCCCGTTCTTCTACTCATCAGGATCCGAATTTGAGGAGATGTACGTGGGCGTGGGCGCACGTCGTGTGCGCGACCTGTTTGAGTCAGCCAAGCGGAAGGCGCCGTGCATCATCTTCATCGACGAGATTGACGCCATCGGCGGCACGCGCAAGCTGAAGGAGCAGCAGGCCATGAAGATGACGCTCAACCAGCTGCTAGTGGAGATGGACGGCTTCGACCAGAACAAGGGTATCATTGTCATCGGCGCGACCAATTTCCCAGATGTACTGGACAATGCGTTGATCCGACCAGGCCGTTTTGATCGTCACGTGACTGTAGACCTGCCTGATGTGGCTGGTCGCAAGGAAATTTTAGAGTTCTACGCAGGCAAGGTCCCTCTTGGCGATGATGTCGACCTGACGTACTGGCGCGCGCCACACCTGGCATGTCAGGCGCTGAGCTTTCTAATTTGGTGAACGAGGCGGCGCTGCGTGCATCCATTAACAGCGCAGATCTAGTAGACATGGATGCCTTCGAGTACGCGAAGGATAAAATTCTCATGGGCGCAGAGCGCAGGTCGGCACTAATTACACCCGAGTCAGCCAAGCTCACCGCGTACCACGAAGGTGGGCACGCACTGGTGGCCATCAACACACCGGGAGCACACCCGTGTACAAAGCCACCATCATGCCTCGTGGACAGGCGCTAGGCATGGTGTCACAACTGCCTGAAGGCGACCAGACATCCATTTCTCGCAAGCAATTGCTGGCACGCTTGGATGTGTGTATGGGTGGACGCGTGGCCGAGGAGCTGACGTTTGGCGAGCAAGAAATCACGGGTGGCGCATCGTCGGACATCCAGCAGGCCACTAACGTGGCTCGTGTCATGGTGACCAAGTACGGCATGAGCTCAGACGTGGGTCTCGTTTTCCATGACTTGCGTAGTAATGACACAAGTGCCACCACTGCAAGGTTATTGATGATGAAGTGAAGAAGCTGTGCGATGCGTCGTACAAGCGCGCTAAGGATATCCTTGTGAACAAACACGCCGATCTGGAGAAACTGGCCCAGGCTTTGCTAGAGTACGAGACATTGTCAGGTGCCGAGATTGATAAGGTTCTCAAGGGTGAGCCTCTCGAGCGCAAGCCTATCAAATAAGTACCATACAGGGCGACACCGAGGACTGATGCGAGTGAGCGAGTGAGAGACAAGCGCAGCGCAGCAGCACCCACACGTCCATCGACGTCCGTGCCACCTGTTTGATAACAGTTCACTGACAAGATACTGCAGGAAAACAGAGAAACCGTGATGACGAAATACAAAACCGATACTGGAATGTTGTGTTTATTGCGTTGCGTGTTGTAGGTTAGCCTGCACTACCTAGTACATGAGCGACAAGAAGCTAGCGACGCCCGCCTTGATCCAGTAGTCCTGGTCGGCAAACTGCAGCTGAAGGTTGGTCTCCGAAACAAGCGAGTTGCGGAAGATGGTCTTCTTGTCAGACGGGATTTCGATCCAAAAGACGAAGTTGGTCGAGTGGCCCGTAGTGGACAGTGTGCCTGTCCGCGTGAGGATTTTGTAGACCGGACAACGGTAGATACCGCTCTGTGGTGCCTGGCGGTCTTGCGTGGGCAGCAAGTGCACCACGGGCAAGCGTGCGAAGAGTTCCTTAGGCAGCGGGTCGACGAGTGAGTGTGCGGTCTTGTCCCAGCGAGCTCCTTCGAGGAAGAGTCCTGTCATATAGCAACCGCCTTTTGTCGGTTTGTGCGCGATGCTGTCGGCTGCTTTGTCATGCATGAGGAAGTCGAAGGATAACGAGTCGATGGCCAGACCGAATTGACGCGCGTGGTTCTGAAGGATGCCCGTTAGGAAGCCCTGGGGAAGAAAACCCAGACAACCAGAAGACCGCAGGAATACCGTCGGCAACCCACGTTGCCAGAAAGCGAAGGCGCTCAACCAGATCGTCAACCCAGCCTCCAAGTGCCTTAAGTGACGGGTATGCCTTCTTCTCCCACTGAGGTGGCACCTTCTGATTGAAGAGGCTTGTGGCCATTGTCTCCAGTTCAGGTGACATGACGATCATGCCTCTCAACGCTCGCTGCAGACTGGGGAGCGAGACCTGAAGCACTCGGAGCAGCGCATTATAACGCTGAACCTCCTGAACGAGCACCGTGTTCATCGACTCTTCGTATAGCACAGGGTATCGAAGGCTGATGTGTTCTACCTCGAAAAGGGGTGGCAACCGATCAATGATAACCTGTGCCTGATGCTCAATGAGGCTCTCCCGTGATTGCCCACCAGCACCCGCGGCAGCTCGTGGCTGTAGCGCCAGGATGAGATCAAACGTGTGGAATGTTTCAGCAAGTGCACACGTGATGTTAGCATTGTCGTGCATCCCAAATACTTCAGGCTCCGGGTTCAGTGGCAACTCGTCGATATAGTCGAGGTAACTTGCTAGCGGGTCGTCAGGATCTGCCGTAAGCGAGAAGTACGAACCACTGGACGAGAACTTGTATTCATTCTCGAGGATCTGCGGATTAAAGAAGCCTTCGAGAATGACATCAATCGTGCGCATGTCCTTATCGTCAGTCACGCGACCGCCATAGTTGACTACAGATGTCATTACGCACAGCACCTTGTAAGGCACCTCGTCGTAGAAATCCAAGAACATCTCGAGCTGTGCGCGACTAATATCGTAATCTGTGTCATTGAATGCGTAGGGAATATTCCAGCCAAGCGGCCCAAAACGTTTGCGCTCGATCACGATGGCATGGAAGAAACTAAGTCCAAAAGCAACTTGCGGAATTGCTCCGGCTTGGACGTGACGTCCAGAGTGTCGTTGGTGAGCTTGATATAAGAGTTGCGCAAGTTCGCTCGAATGCCCTTGGGAGGCTCCTTGGTCATTTTCACACCATTCTGCAGCACCGAGGTCGGGAAGGCTGTACTAGGCTTACTCGTGAGCCACAACCGGAAATCACGGTGCGTCGCGTCCGGGTTCAGTTCATCGCAGATACGTTCAAGCTGCGGCATCCAACTGATGGCTAAGTGGCAGTTCTGCAGCAGCACCCACTTGCCGCTCGTCACGGCCTCTTCTATCATCTTGGCGGCTAGAGGCCCTTGACCTTGACCCAGTGAGATGGAGTTGAGCTTACGGTTCATCTTCATGGTCTCCGCGAACACAAGCAGTTCCTTGGCTGGATCTGAACCAGTGGACAAGACAAAGATTATCGGGGTGATCACCGTTGAGTCTGTGAATGAACCTGCAAGGTCGAACGGCGGTGGTTCGATGAACCGACGACCGATGTGTTCCACCACAAAATTCTGCATTGCCTCTGTCATTCGGTCGGGACGGATGCAGCGCAAAACACAGAGTTTCTGGAAGGAGTTGAGCGACAAGTCCAGCGCCAATGGAAGCTTTTTCGACTTGAGGGTCAGCAGAATCAAATATCTTGCGCCACTGCGGTGTGTTGGTGGCCATCGACGTAGCCATAGTCGCGAAAGCGGGTAATGATGTCAGCGCGCAGACTTCTCGCCACATTCGGTCTTCGACCCAGTTAATGTCTGGGTTGGGTGCCTCCACTGAGCTAGCAGTGGACCCAGCGATCAGGAAGCGCCACTCGAGCATGTCAATTTTTCGCGAGCCCATGAGCAGCTTGATGGTAAGGAGGAACGAAAACAGTAATTTGTGTTCCTCGAAGAGCGAGCGACAGATATTACGGTAGAGCGAGTACGTGGCGGAATCGTTGAGATGTGAGAGCCTCATTTCAAGTTGATCGCTCTCTGTGGCGCTGCGAATACTCTTGACAAAAGGGAGACGAACCATGGCAATGAGTACTGGTACATGGGGTCCACAAGCGCCAGGTCCGCGATACAGAAGAAAAGCAGTGACGCACGGAAGGCTACGCCACGATAACGCTCGCGCGACTCGTCAATCGCTTTCTCCGTGATCTCCGCTTCGGCCATCTTCTCATTGATGTCCTCGGATGTTATCTTGGCTTTACCAAGTGTGTCGATGAGCTCCGTGTCATCCAGAATATTCCCCTTGGAATTTGCCAGCATGTACAAAATCTTGTTCTCGATCTCGACGAGCTCTGCCTTCATGCGTGCGTTCGCAACAACGAGGGAGTTTTTCTTCTCTGCTAGCTCAGGCATCTCCTCTTGAACCACGACACCCAGTGCTTGATCTTCCAGTCCCTTCGGCGTAATGGTAAAGTTGAGCAAGGTCACTTTGACTGAAGTTTCCGGAGGGTAGTGCGGGTTGGGTAGCTTCGTGGTCATGTAGAACCGGAAGGCGGGGTTGTAGGGTACCGTCGAGTCGCCGAGTTTCATGACAACCTGGCCACCTTGGCGGAATTTGTTTTGGAGCAAGACAGGCTCCAGTGTCGCATCCAACGACTCCCCACGTTCTCCAGCAGAATCCACTTGCCGAAGCGGATGCCGTTTTCAAGAGTCTTCAAGAACCCCTTATCCGTCAGTTTTACCACATCCAGTCCGTTCTCAGACGAATCTTTACCAAGGTTCTTGATGAAGCGGTTAGCTTGCCCCTGTGGATCAATGAGTAATGACCATCGTCTTGCACGAGCCATGATAAGGCCGTTCTGCACGGACAGATTATCGGACGGCAGGCCCGCGATTTGCCAGCCACGGACTTTTACTGGATCAGCCAACGTTGTGATGATGTTGCATCCTCTCGTGTGCGGAAGCTGAAGTTTTTCCAGTGCCGCGTACCATGTGGCCACGCATGACTCGCGGAACTCGCTCGTGAAGGTACCCAAGTAGCTGATGGTGGCCGCCGAGATCACCACGTCGCCTACCAAGTTCGTATAGTCCTGATTCAGCTGCCGGATCGTGGCTGCCCACCGAGTCTCTTCACCTCCCAGCAGACCGATGAGTTTCAGTGCCGACTCGAGTCGGATCTCGCACTGACGTACGTCGCGCACTAGCTGGTCTTTCTTGTCAACAGCGTTGTTGTAGTTGCGCTCCAGCTCAGCGAGGCGTTCAACGACGGCTTGCAGACGTGCCTTTGCATCTGCCAGCACACGCATTGTGACGTCGAGTTCCGCTTGCGCTGCCGCGAGTACGACCTTCTTCGGCTCCACCATTTTGGCTACGTTGTGGTATGTGTGCATTGCGCGCACCCACATGCAAATAGCCTCACAAGCCACACTGGCCTTCCGCACAGCGGCAGGCGAGAACTCCTCCATCTCAATGTACCTATCCAGCTCTTGGATAATCTTGTTGCCGATGTTGTCCTTGTCAAACTTGAGCATATCCTCCATCAGCTTCTTTGCGTTGCCCAAAATTGTTTTCTGCGCACTCTCCCAGTAGTCTTTGACCTTCTGGCCTGCTTTGTCCGGGTCTGCCTTCATCGTCGGCTTGATGCCAAAGATGATACAGGCAGCCTCCATCGTGAGTTTGACTCCATGTGGCGGGTTCTTGAGTGCCTTGACCTCGTCAATATCGGATTTCTTCAGCCTATTTAGACACTGCACGGCTGCCTCGAGTGCAGGCAGCGCTTCATCGAGGTCGCGTTGTGCATCGTCGGCGATCTCCTTCGTTTCGGCGGCCTTCTTGTTGGCGATCTGCTCCTCTTTTCAACGACAGCTTTTGTTTCATCCGCATCTTTCTTGTCGAGTGTGATCTGCTTCATCATCTCTTCGACTTCAATCTGCGTCTTCTCCAGCTGCGGCTTCAGAGCCACGAGCTGCTCCTGCATCCCCGCAACTTGGTCTTTGGTCGCAATGATTTTGTCCACGCCATTCTGCAATCGCGAGCGCTTCGACTGCACCTCATCACGCTTCGTCAGTAACACGCTCTTAAATGTGTGCAGCAGCTCGAGGTAGCTCGTTGGTGTCACGTAGTTATACCTTCGCAGTTTCTCAAAGAACCCCACTGACTCGTGCTCCACGCTTTGGTGAATCGTCTGAAAGATGCTGACAACAGATTTCGCCGTCGCAGCTTTTTCTGCCTTTATTTCGTCGGACTCTTCCTGCCCCGCAGGTGCACTCGACTCTCCCGATAGCTGAAAGTCACCGGATGACAGAGCACTCGCTGCCACGGACTGCAGTGCCTCGGCTGGCCACTCACTGAACCAGTCGATCGTGCAGCAATTAACCAGCGACGGGAACATACGAATACGGTCTCGAAAGAGACTTCCCAACGGACTCATGCAGAGCACGAGGTGCAGATTCTGCCTTACAAGCAGCAAATACTGTGCAAATGTGTTAAGTTTCGTCGGCGGGAGCTTCTTCTTCACGCAATAAGAGCGACAGTGCGTGCTTATCTGGTCCAAGTCTTCCGGAGCGTACAAGTTCGGGACGTCTCCCGAGTTGAGCACGTTGTTGATGTCCTCCAGCATCGCCTCATGCACAATCTGCACGTCTGAGAAGAGGAACACAAGCGGTTTCTCGTCAATGCCAGCCTTCATTAGACACTTCTTCAGATCATCTCGCCATTCTGCGACTCCATAGCCCTTAGAAATTTCAATTTGCGTGCACGCGTACTCAGCCATATAGGCAGCGAGTCGCGTAAGGGACTGCCGACCACTGCCACCCACGCCAAGAAGAAGGGCATTTCCTGTGGTTGCCGAATCACTCGTGCAATACGCGAAACATGCTCAATGGCGTTCATGAAGAGAACCAAGTTCATGGGTGCGCTGCTCTCGGCATTGTAATCGTTGAGATATTCCTCCACCTGTGCCTGGAGTTTTTCTACGTCAGATATTTCCTCGTAAATCTTCGGGTCTGCACCAGGTACCATGTAGTCACCGTAGAATAGCGTTGGCGTTGGATGTACTAATTCCCATGTAGCTTTCGTCGAGGCAGCGTCACCTGACGCGGCTCCAGATATCCCAAGTGACTCGCCAAAAACACTTGCTACCTGGGACTGCAGCAAATTGACGAACCACTGATGATCATTTGGAGTGGTGAATCGATCCTTAAACACACGCATATTCTCGTGCACCCAGAGGCGCAGCATTTGCTCAAGCTTCAAGATGCGCTTAGAATCGCCCATAAGTACACCTTGAAACACCTTGGCGAGATCACGAAGGTTGAACGTGTAATGCGACTTCGACGGTGTAGGCAGGAGCTCAGCAATCACAGTGTTATAGATTAGAATGGAAGCCTGCACGAGCTTTTTCGCTATCTGCGGGGCACGAATATCTTCTGAGAAGCGCGTGAAAAAGTTCCCAACAATTGTCTCGAAGACGATTACCTTGCTCTCGTTTGACATCTCAGTGTACCCCACAATGTTGAAATGACGGACAAATCGCTGCGTAATGGGGTTGCGGCCTCCTCCCGGTGGACCCATAGAGCATACGAACACGACATCGATGATCGTTCGGAATGTCAGCAGTTTGCGATCATACCAGCCTCCTTGGTCGAACCACTGGCGCAGGATCTCAATAGGAGGCTGAGCAAAGTACTCTTCTTGCTTGGGCATATTGAGATCATCCACGTAGATGATAAACTTTTTCCCGGCAGTAGGTCCGAAAACCTTTTTTCGGCGCTTCTCCATCTTGGAGTCGATGAAGTCTTGCGTTTGGTTGGCGCTGCTCTGCGCTGAAAACGCCATATTCAGCGGGATGAACTTGTCAGGGTTTGATTTTTCCAAGAACTGGTTCACATTAATCGTTTTACCCGTGCCTGTAGGCCCAACAATCAGCATATGAATCCCTGAGGAAGCATCAAATTCATTAAGAAATTTGATCGAACAGAGTCGCTAGTGGGCACCACGAGTTCCGAAAAAGATGCTGTCGAGTCAATGGTAAACGTAGGAATTGTCTGCAGCCAAGGCACCCACGTCTCCTTTGTGAGATCGAAAGAATAGTCGTAGACTTGCCCTGCTTCTGGAATTGGCTTCTTAACATCGTTGCCAATGATTTCTTGACGAAGGTATGCATCAAATCGATCGCGTCCTGCGTCATTGCCTGTTGCACCAACGGACCAAATGAGCGAGAACAAGAAAAGACTCTCGACATTCCTCAAGAAGAATCCCACCTGCTCCAGCTTCGCTTCCTTCTTCTCATCTGTTTGCAGTGGGGCGAAAAAGCAGTCGAGCAAGCGCAGCAAGCTTTGAACAAGGTTTGACGGAATTTGCGGCAACCACTCCTTAACGTAGCTGGTCACGAAAGTCAGCGCTGGCCGCAAGTAAATATCGAGCAAATGGTGCAGCTGCAAGCACAAACTGACCACTGGTGGTGCGTTGCCAACGTTGATATCACGTATAACTTTCTCCAGCCAACTGTGCACGAGTGGATCAAAACCTAAGGAGCTGGGCTCCATATACACCATTCCTGTCCGACTGACCGTGGCAGGAGATGCAACAGATAGATCTTCTACCTCAAACATCATAGTCATCTCGTTGGACATTTGAATGATCTCTCCACTGGCTAGACAGAGCTTTTTGTTATCGTCCAGAACAGTGTTCATGTTCTCAATCCAAATAGCATCCACAGGGCCATCAAAAATTACCCACTTACGGTCAGATTTCGTGTCGCTAGCTGCCTCGCGGTAAAGTGTAGACAGAACTCCATCCTGCCATTCATGTGTGTTGGCATCAAATTCGCCATACAGTTGACCCATTGTGATAGATTTTGGGTTCAGCTGGAATCGAATAACCTTTTCGTAAGCGTGGCCAATCTCGCCGAGCTGCTTCAATTCCGTTAGTGCGTCAGCTAGGACGTTCAGGTTAGCAGACTTACCTCCACCAGTGGAACCGACGACCATGAGGCCATGACGCACGCAAAGCGTCTCGTACAGCTGCACAACTTTCATTAGGAAGAACGGGTGCACTTGCAAGTGCTGCTTTTCAATAGTCAACTTTATCACACGGATAAGAGCACCAAGATTGAGCTGTGGCCGGCTTTTACCGGGGAAAAGATCACTGATGATACCGCCGAAAAGTGGAATATCGTGTGCAAGAAACTTTGGCAGGTTAACGTCCTGCAAAGCTCGGAGTAGCAGCACCTCCTCGTCCATGTCTGGATCTGATCTTTTGTAATTGCCTGCCGCGGTGATTACAGTCTTAACAGCGCGCATACCGTAGTCGTAGTGCGATTGCGACGACAGCATCTCCGAGCAAAGTTTGAATGTCGTAACCATTTTGGCCCCACATTGCTTGGCTTTCTCATATCCGTACGCGAAGAACATGATTTCCCCGATCATAGCATAGTCCGGCACCATCATGGCCACAGGCCGGAACAATGCTGCAAGAGAATCCGGCAAGTCTGAGCGACCAGCATAACCTGGATTCATCGTAATAAACACACCAAACTGAGGGTTCACTGCGATGTCTGAGCCCTCGAACACAATTCGTTTGTCGCCCGCACGAATAGCAAGCTGCAGCGTCGTAACTTGCTGTCCGATCACGGACAGTACCTCGATATTAATACGGTTGAACTCATCAAAGCAAGCCCAGGCACCGCAAGCAGCTAGCCCCTTGAAGAATTTCCCCATGGCAATGTAGTCTAAACCGTCGGAGCAGTTGAAGACAACGCATTGTTTGGCGAGCGCTTTGCTAGATCCTTGGTTGTTTCGGTTTTCCCTGTGCCTGCTCGGCGGGGCCCCACCGAGGGTCATTTGTAGTGCTGCCATGAGCGTCATATAACATTTGTCAGTCAGTGGAGTGATCACTAACCGAAACGAATTTCCCAGATACTCGTAGCCGTACGGACGGCGAGCCGATACCATGTCCGCGAACAAGTCGTCCTCCCAGTAGTATCGTAGTTGGCTAGACCACATGAAGTCATCTTTGGAGCTCACTTCGTTGTTAACGAGGCGCATCGTCACATCACGAGCGTGCACATCAATAACGGCCAGCGCACCCACACTAACACGGGCAAGTTTGTCGAGGTGACCTCGAACCATCTGCACCATATCGGCAAGCTGAGCTAGCTGACGTTCCATCATATGTTTAACTCCATCGCTACCAGACGCCATCATTTCCTCCTCCATTTCGCGGGTCCAGTGAAATTGGCTGCCGTTCAAGACACACATACCCGGCCACTTTTGAATCCACTTTGTACGTGAAATCTTCGTGTAGTCCTGGATGGCCTGGTACATGACATCGCGGATGGAGACTCGCATCATGTCTTCTACTTCAGTCATCCAGTGCTCAACATTCTTCCAACTGGATTGACGGGCTTTGTCATCGCTACCTTTTCACCTTCTGCCGAGATCATCGCCGTGATCGTCAGATCCTCCTGAATTCTACCGATACGATTCCTTCAAAGCACTTCTTTAAATGTGGCTGTACCAACTTCACATCTTTGCTTTCCGATAGGATTGACAACAACTCCTCGTTGGATAGAAAGTAGAAGCGGCTAAAAGCTGAGCGTTTCGTTTCAAGAAAGTCACTCAGCCCTTTTGTACCTGCTCCAGGAACCGGTTGCTCTCTTGAAGCGGTCCAGCAACTTGTCGTTGTTACAGAAGTTGATTACACTGGGCTTTTGCTTAGCTGCTGCAAGTGTTTGGCGCCAATTCTTGTCGACAGTCGCAAATCGCTTCCCTTCTGTTGGGAGCTGCTTGTTGATGTCTGGTGAATCGAAGATAGGCTGGAGATACAACCAGCTACGCTGGACCTGGATCCACTCATCCAGTACATCGGAGACGGTGCTGAGTGTTCGTTCCCATCTATTAATCCGCTCTTCGAACGGCTTTTTAAAGGTAGAGAACTGCATGGCCTGAGTAGTTGTGATCTGCTCGTCTAGCAATGCTTGAATCTCGTCTACACTCTTCAGCACAAACGTTTCTGTTTCGCGATAGTCGACAATGGTCAAGTTCACACCTGCCCATTGTTCCTCCATCGTGTTGAGAGTTTTTTCAATCTGGTATTCTTTCCCGGCAGTCTCGCCAATGCGTGAAATTGCGTCAATGTGCGCTTCGAGGCCCAAACCCAAAACGTAGCTGAGTTTCATGCTTCGATCAGGACGAAATGTCATCTGAATCTCCTGGTTGATTTGGCCCCAGTGACGATCCTGCATGCCAGGGTTACGCATGGATAAAATGAGCGGAACGTGGGGGCGGAAGGCAGCGATTTCATCTTTGATGGTCGACGCGATACTTGCGCACCCTTTAATATTCAGCTTCTCGAATTGCTTGAGCGCCTTCTGAATTGCGGCCCAGTTCGCTTCGACGAACGTCTCGATTTCCTCTCCATTAATGTCCAAGAAGGCGCCATCCATCCACTTCCTGTGCTCTCTTAACCAATTGTTGGCTGTCTTCCACAGTAATGTGTACGGCTCAAAATCGCGCCGGATTTTCTGGATCTCGTCGTAGTCCGTTATCTCCTGCCCAAAGAGGGCTTCACGGGAATTGAATAGCTTGGCGTCCTCATCAGCTTTCGCAATCTTCTGTTCAATGTTTACAACGTACTTGTACACCTGGTCCAGGCGAGCGATGTCCGTATACTGTCGGAAGCCTTCAGCTTCGGTATGAAGAATTCGTAATGATTCGGCAAACTCCGCTTGGTGATCGTTCATTTCGGACGAAAATTGGGCCTTTTGCATTTGTAGCATATGCACCATGCGCTTCATCTGCTCGTTGATTTTATTCGGACACAACCGCACCTTCCAGATTGTCATGAAGTCATCGCGGTCGTACGGGTACTGGAAGTAGTCGAGTACGAGACGATATTTAATGAGCTGCTGACTCTGGGTCATCAATGGCGCTATCTGTGCAGGTACGCCTTCTAGATAGGCGTTCATCTCGGTCAGCTCCTCAATGTTCTGTGGGGTCTTCTGCAGCTGTCTGTTAACCATCTCAAACTTTTCCAGGAGCTCCTTTGCAAGTGTTGTGGAATTTTTTAGCTGTAAGTCGAGCAGTTTCTCGCAAGACGCCGATGCTTATCTGCTAAGAGAGTGCGAATGCTCATACAATTGACTGAATACATTCCCAGTTCGACATTTGTCGTTGGGATGAGATCCTCAACAGCAAGCGCTTCCTGGAAATGCTTCTTGATAGCCTCTTGAATCATCGCAAGATTAGGCGGCTGCTGAACCTGAACTCGGCAAGGTATTCCTCCTCCTTAACATTAATGAAAAGGATATATGGTTCATAGCGCTGGAGATATGCTTGCAGAGGAAGTGCCGCCTTACCCATGAGTGAATCAATGCTCTCTCGAAGTGATATCACCCAGTCTTCGTTCGCGCTCACGCACGAGAGACACGGCATACTGCTCCAAAAGAGTTTGCTCATGACCATTTGCTCCACCTGCTTGATGTTCTTCAGGTTATCGAGCATTTTCGTGAATATGTCGAGCACGACAGTTTTGAACGTCCCAATATTTGTGCTGAAGGAAAACACGTGACCAAGCTTCGGTTCAATGAGGTGGTGTGGACAATCTTCGGAGGTGTCCTCCGGATCTTTTGGGCGCCAACTAGCAACCTTCTGAGCAGCGATGTCAACTTCACGCTGGTTGATCACGTAGAGCTCTGTCGATATACTCAAATTCACAGCGAATAACGACGTGGGCACCAAGTGCTGCCTCTCCAGACACATATGCTGCCACTTGATATCACCAAGCTTGGCACGGTTTAAATCCGGGTAGCTGACAAACGCCGTCTTCGCATCCACAATATGTACATCGCCGACCGTTGCTTCTTTGATAAAGTCATGAAATTGACGTAGTGAGTGGTCGGTGAGGTAACGAAGAGTATCTTTCATGGAGAAGTTGACGCGGCGCAATAGTGACCGTAATTTGCTGAACTCGTACGTATCTTGGCGGGTCTCTTGCAAGTAGTACCAACCTTTTCCCACGTTTACCAACGACGACTTGATGATGGAGGCTACTTTAACTGGCCATTCTTCAGTGATTGTCTTGAGCACCGTCCGCTCGAGAGCTTGCTGCCGCTGTTGGAACTCCTCCAACTTTACACTCCGTCCTGCTTTCACACTGAAGAGCTCCAGCTGCAATATACGATAGCACTCCTCGTTGACTTTAATGAGCGCCGTGAGTGCCTCGGATGACGTCAGAAAGGTTTGAAATGAAAAACCAATGAACTGGTCCGCGTAGTCTACAGGTGGTGCGACCGTCTTTTTGGTTTTGGACGAGAATGCCACAGTCACTCGGACAGGGGTCAGCAGGAATTTCCTCCTGCTTGGTAAGAAACCCGCGAAAGATGTCTGGGTTTCGCCCTACTTCCTGATGGAAGTCAAATACGATTCGACTCATCGTTCGTAAGTAATTCAGCTGAACCTGGTGGACGATACGAGTTGTGTCCGGGATTCGAAGACTTTCCCTTGAAAACAGCAGTGGCCAGCCGAACGATCTTCCCCAAACTAGCGTTACCGAGTTTGTGTAGCTCCTCAAGCGGCATACAGTCGACGTAGAAATTCTTTCGCAGCAGATTCTGCGCTTGGACTCGTGCTAATTGAGCTGCTACAAATCGATCTGCAAAGTTGTTGGGGTCTTCAGCCTTGAAGCAAATGTCCAAGCGCCTGCAGTCCTTAACCTCCTCTTTGGCGTTGCGATGAAATTCGACAGAGAAGAGCTGCGTTTCGGCGTTATACCCCACCACATAAGCTGCGTACCAGGCACTGACAATCCCACGCGCGTTGTAAAATGCTGCAGTGACCGGTATGCGCACTCCCATTGTGCTTACGTCCTAATCGGATCCATTCCGTAGGCTCGTAGACTTCGTAGCTTTCATCGTCAAACAAATGCAGTTCCAAGCTGTCGATGATCGACTTGGCGGTTCCGCTGTTGTCCATCTCGACTTTTTGGTATACTGTTGAGCTCTGAAATTCGGCCACCCGCTCCTTCAGCAACTCACCTACATCCACGGACTCATAAAGGCGCTTCTTCCGTTCCACTTCCACCTTACGAGGAGGTAGATTCGGCACTCGTTCATAAGGAACGAACACTTTTGGCTCCACTTCTCCATCCTCTCGTTCTGCTGGATCCACCGTAGCGATCACATGACCCCCACCGACTGAAAAACCTGTCGGGAGCTGCACAAAGGAGGCCGGCGAACTAATATGCGACGAGTTCTCAATGACGGTTCTTCTAGTTGGAGAATTGGCAGGAGAAGCGAGAGTGAGAGTCGGTTCGAAGTTGACAATCCCGACAGGGACCCGCGCCACCTCCTTCGCTGGACTCGTTGATGGAGCCAAACGACCTGGACTTGACCTCTGCAGATACGCAACGTAGTAAGAAGTTAGTTAAGATATTCTCAAGCACTTATTTGACACTCGGAAGTATACCCCTGTGTGGTTGTGATCCATACTGCCGAATTCTTGCGTTGCCCTCCCTCACAATTTAAGGCTCAACGCCAGCGCGAATGGACGCCTCCAAAGTGTACCTGTAGTGACCTTCCAATGATGAAAGAGCACAAGGCAAAACGAAACTGCAGTATAGTTAAGTTAGTGACTGTTCAATGCAATGCTCTATTGACTCTATTGCTGTTATAGCACTGGCAACGAGTACGATTTGGACATGCCGCCGTCATCCTTGTTGTCGTCTGTGGACCATCCCTGTAGGTTCTCAGCTGGTGTCTCGGGTGACTTCAGCCGACTGCTTTCAAAAGGTGTGGATGGCACGGCCCCATTCTCTCAATTTCGTTGCCCAAGTCAAAGGCTGACCTCGAACTCAGAGGAGTCGACAGCGAGTCCTTCCGGAACGGTGTCATGGGTGAGCTTGGGGTTGATGCCTTTGGCAATCGGAAGCCCGCACGAAGGATGTAATTGGCACTATTGGGGTGAACGCAGACCCAGACCGAGAGGCTGGTGAGTCTTCAGTGAGCCCTGACGCCGTGATGGACATGGAAGTGCGCGCCGACTTTCGTCGAGATGTCCCTTTACTGGTTGAGGACAGACCCACAAGACGCTTCGTCTCTAGAAATTCGCCTCCAGTTGAGACGGTATCCTCGTTCGGGTTGTTCCTGATCCCAGGGGAACTAGTGACTTTATCCGCCATCAGCGTCCGCCGTTTCACGCTGGCAATCATCATGCTGTTCACGGTGTCGATGTAGAGCTCTCGCCGGTCTAGCGAACTCTTGTCGAACTGCTCGCCGATGTTCTTGTTGTTCATGATCTTAGTGTGGATTTTTACCCTTACCTTGTCCATGATGCCCAATTGCTGGTTGATCATGTCTTCTTCCATGTTGTTCTGGCTTCTTACTTCCTTGTTGCAGCCAATCTGGAGAATTTCGTACTCGGCACGGGCCACCACCAGGTCTGCAATGAACTGACAGTCACGGACAAGAAGCTGCTGTTGGCGCTCATTAAATACCTTCTACTACCGGCATTGTTGTCAGGGCGTGCGCTATGCTTGTTGCTGGACCTGGCCGACGTCTCGAACTTCCAGCACTCGGACACAAAGCTCTCGCAAATACGGTCAATTTCACGGTTCATGTCGGCCAAGTCCATGTTGCGTATTGATGAGCGGGCAACGACATCAGCAAAGTGCTCTTGCTTCTGCTGGAACGTGGCATACAAGGCCTCTACACGGTCAGACTCCTTGTCGACGATTGCCACGAGTTTTGCTGTAGCGGCCTGAATCTCAGCGCGATTTTCCGCCTGAAGTGCCATCATCTGAGAATCTGCGGCATCCTGTCGTGCCATCATCTCTTCCTTGGCGACATGCAAACTGCCCAGGGACGTATTAATTGTTTGGTTCTCGTGGTATTGGTTTTGAAGTTCCTGTCCACCTCGCGTCGAGTTTCCTCGATCTCGCGCTTGTGCGCGGATGTCACCTCTTCAAAATGGAAGAGTTGGTTTTTCACCATAGCGAGCTCGTTGTCCATGGACTGTGTGAACTTTTCGTGGTCCGATCTGAGGTTCAGTGTGGATGTCTGCAAACCGCCGATGGAACGGTCCGTTGTTTCCATGTAATCTTGAACCTTTAGAGTAAACTTATCCGCGGTGTCGATGGCACGCTGCAAGGTGTATGACAAGCGAATACTTTCTTCCGATATATGGCTCAAACTTTGTTGGATGCGGTCTATCGAGTCGAACGCCTGGGTGAACTGCGTTTTGTTGTGGTCGTCTGTGGCGATAATCTGCTTCTGAATTGTTGCGATCTTCCGCACGCTATCCGTGGTGGTAAGAGCAACAACCTCGAGCTTCGCAGCGACAGTTTTTATCTCCTCGTCCAAGTTCATATTCACTAAACCAGTCACAACGCTCTGCACCGTGGCGACTTCGCTCCGCACGATCGTCTCGCTCTCAGCAATTTTCTCCACCAATTGGTTTTCCATGTACGTCTTCAGTTCTTCTTGGGCTTTGAAAGCCTTGGTGATTTCGGTTGCCAGGTGGTCGACCACCTTCTGCGTCCCCTCGAAGCTATTTGCCTTCTCCTCAAGCGCATTTACCGCTGACATGTTTACTTCCAAGTTCGTGGTCGTTTCCATGAGCGAGGTCTTCACTCCCTCGATTCGCTCCTCGATGTTCTCCTGTTTCCTGCCTAATTCAAACAAAACCTCCTCGACCCGGCCTTGCTTTCTGGCCAATACTTCTGCCATTTCGGCATTCGAACTGTTAATGTCCTCCTGCTCCGATCTTGAAGTCAGCATATCCTCCAGAAGTTTGTTTGTTCTTGCATCCACCTCGTCAAGCATATGCTGGCGATCGGATTTCATCTGCTGACCTATCCGCTGCTCTGCGTTGATGAGGTCGTTTCGGGTAACACAGGACCGCAGGTTCTCATTGAGTTTATCCATTTGCGATTGCACCACTCCTTCGTGTTTTTCGTTGCGAGCCTTGATAACTGCATCTCGACGCTTGATCTCGGATTGTAGTCGTGTCACAGTTTCTTTGGCTTCCTGGAACCCCTGCTTCAGCGCCGAAAAATCGTTTGTCTGTCGGTGCACAAAATCCCAGAGCGGCTTAAGCATCGCCTCCAAGTATTGTGGAGAAACACCGTTAACAGCAGGTCTTGAGGTTTCCCCTGGTTGAACTAATGCGGGTGGTTCTTTAGCTGCTGCAAAGTCCTCAGACATGTCCTTAGACGACGGCATTGACACAAGTTGCGAGCGCAGCGGAGATGCTGGACTGGGATCTCGTGAACGGCCAATGGCCTGGCGATGATGTGGCGTTGGATTGTACGCGGGTGAGGCAGAGGCACTGCTGGAACTCGAAGCGTTGAGCAGCATTTCGTGGCGCAGGTCCAGCACCTCCTTCTGCAGCGACCTACTTGGTCTCGTAGCGTTTGGCACTCCACCACAGTGTCCACATTGTTCGCCACTTCTGCCAGTGCCTTTAACAACCACGGGGTAATGTAGCGCCGCTCAGTAGCTCATTCTTCTCCAACGCATTGACTTGAGTTCGCAAACTCGTGATCACGTCCACCAGAGACTCGCCATTCAGAAGAAAATCGGGTGATGTGCGCCACGTCAGCCGTGTGGCATTCGCGGCTGCCGCGTCCATGACGATCTAGTGTACAGCAAGATTAGGAACGGGTAATGCTTGCAGTTTTAACGTGGACAACAGCTATATTGGGCGTTTTGACTTGAAATGCTGATGTCCATAGCTTATAGTTGAAGTAGTTGAAGTTGTCGTGTCCCTTCGTGTGCATTTTTGTCAGTTGTCAATTTTCACCCTTGGGTCACTTGCTTACTATCCCCACGATGAAGCAGAAGCGGACAGAATGTAATGACAGCAGCGGGGGTAATAGCTCGGATGCCTCGAGGCTTGCCAGTATGGGGCAGTCCCCCTTCATGGCTCGCCAGGCCGAGCGTGCGCACATGACGGGGCTCTCGCCCATCGAGGAGATGCGGCTGGCGCAGAACGAACTACGTGCCAAAGCAGCGTCCCGCATGCCGCCAGCCCCGAACCTAGACGCAAGACTTTGCACAAACAATTCACACAGACTAGTCTCATGAAGCTCGTGACCATGCGCGATATGGTCCGCAAAGCCAAAAACCGAGCCAAAGTGGCCGTGCGACCTGCAGACGGCAAGATTGGCGACTTCAACGACCAGCGGCTGGAGAGAGATATGGATGACTTGACGCCCGGTAGGTCACAATCTACACAGTGCGTACGCTCCAGGTTCTGATCAGTGTTGAGTGTAGCTGAGGCGCTGGACTTTGTCGAGACGGTATCCAAGAACGAGCTTATGATCAACATGAAGAAGCAAAAGTTCGACGAATCAGCCGTGCCCAAGTATATACTATCGCCTAACAGCAGGCTTCGTGTACGGTGGGACCTGCTCTCAGTTTTCCTCATCTGTTGTTAGTGAATTTTCTGTTTCTAGCGTTGCATTGAATGTGCGACTTGGTAGTACGCTAACTTGTTTTCATTTTATATGCAGACAACTCTTTCAGTATTCCAGTACGTTGTCGGTTTGACTTTGCTGCTTTTGTAGTGGGCATGTTGACGGATAGCTGTCGCTGACTGTCGGCTAAATGTTTGCAATTTGCATGCCTTAGTTCCAACTATCGTTTGGCTCCACTATGTCACAATCGCTTGTAGTGCTGGATTATTTCCAACGTTTCGTGGACGCCTTCTTCATGGCAGATATTGTAAGTTGTCCAGCTGCAACTTCCGGGACACCCTTTTAACGAAGGGTTATCGTTGTTTTTCTGCTGAATTATCGGTCCTGCTGTAATGGACAGATTGTCAACTTCTGCTCTGCTTATGAGGAGCGTGGCCAAATCGAAGTGCGGGTCAAATTGATCGCCATGCGATACGTCAAGTCGTGGTTCCTGATCGACTTTATCTCGGCCTTCCCTCTGTACTACATTACGGGGCAGTACTACCGCATCCCGCAACTCGCGCGAATGTTTCGGCTCTTTCGGCTTCTACGTCTCGTCCGAATGTTGACCATCACACGCATCCTAAACAGGTGAGTGGGCAAGCAGGCTAAAGTGTCGCCGTTTACCATTAATCTGAACTGCAATTCGTCTTCCTTGAACAGGCTGGATTACGCACTTCTTCTGCGGTCGACAGTTAGCAGCATTTTTAAATTTTGCATGCTGGTGTGTTTCACGTCGCACTGGCTCAGGTAGATCTCTCATAGTTATCCTGGCCCAAAGCCCCAAACTCATGTCACTTGCACTGCTGTGTTGTGCTATCCTCAAGCTGTTTCTTCTTTCTTGTTGGTCTCGACGACGAAGACGGATGGGTGAACTCGATGGGTCTTCTCGATAAAGGTTTGTACGAGAAATATGTGACGTCCTTCTACTGGGCGATCATGACCATGTACGTGAGCAACCACCACATTTCTGTCAGATAGATCTGTATGAAGACTTCATCATTGACGCCACCCTGGTCGTGCTTGTCCACACAGGACGACGGTAGGCTATGGAGACGTTCATCCAACTACAACTCGTGAGCGTATTTTCGCCATTGTCGCGATGGTGGTTGGCGCTTGATCTTTGCGTATGGTATAACCAACGTCGTCGCCATGGTGACCAACCTGAATGGGCCAGATAGTCGCTTTCAGCTCCGGATGGACGAGCTGAATGACTACATGGAGGCTCGGGAGCTACCAATGCAGCTGCGGTACGAAATCCGCGAGTTCTTTTCAATTCGCGCATTTCGGCCGAGTCCAAGCTAGTTAATGAAGGTAAAATTCTGGCAGAGCTGTCGGCACTGCTCCGCTCCAAGATTGCATTCGCCATCAATGACAGCGTGCTGAACAAGATGCCATTCTTCGCTGGCGCCGACCACAACTTCCTCATGGAGCTGGCTCTCAGTATGCGCATGGTGTGCTTCCCACCCCTAGAAGAAGTCATCCTCGAGGGCGAGATCGGCGAAGAAATGTTTTTCATCTTCCGTGGCGTGGTAGAGATCGTCAAGTCAGGCGTTCAGCTTGGACTACTGGGTCAAAAGCAGTACTTCGGCGAGATGGCCATCCTCAACCAGAACTGCCTGCGTACAGCTACTGTCCGCACTCTCTGCTTCTGTGAGCTGCGCATGCTCACTCGAGAAAAGTTCCTCATCGCGCTCACGCACTATCCGGCCATGAAACAGCGTATTGCGCGCATCGTAGATAAACGAACCAAAACCACTCCTAAAAAGATGAGTTCCAAACCGACAGAGACATCGCTGACTGCTCTTGAGAAGATGGCTGCATCCGTGGCAATCGATGACAACACGGTCCAACAAATTGTGACCCCCACACCTGAAACCACACTCAACCGCATTTCCCAGCTCAACACGGAGTTTTCTGGGTCATTCCGCTCGCAAACAGCCGAGAGTGACTTGGAAAAGATTCAAGCCAAAGTCACGAGTCTGATCCAGCAGCAAGACCGCCTCGCACGGCTCGTGGAAAACCTCGAAGTGCAGGTAGGCGAAGTCACAGACGCTCTCTAAACATTTTTAAACATGAAAATCAACTTGTTAGTAAGTTAGTTGCCCAATATGCAACACCCACGCAATGACAAACAATAAAACAACAAAAACAAAATGTACAGCAAGGTTCGTTAAAGTAGATAAACACAAGTCTTCACTCCTGTTTGGGACAAAACCTCCACCATCCTGCCGTCCAGTTCTTCTTCTATAGGGTAATTGAACAGTTCTACCTCTCTACATGAGGTTGTCTGTCTCTTCAGGGATCCGCACCGTCATGCCTTCCATCTCCTTGGTCACCTGGATCTGACAGCCCAATCTCGACCTATCAACACACAAAGCAACATCAGTTTATCTCACACTCTCTCCATATATGTATATATTGTTGCAGCACGTACGTGTCCGTGAGTCCCCAGGCGAGGTCCAGCATGTCTTCTTCCTCCTCGCTGATCTCCGGCAAGTCGTCAAAGATGCGCTTCTCGAACACCAAGTGGCAGGTAGAACAGGCCAATTCTCCACCACAGGCGCCCTCCAGCTCCACGTCGTTCTCGTGGGCCACGTCCAGCAGCGTCGTGCCTTCTCTCGCAGTTACACTCGTGCTCTCGCCTTCGCCATCCACGAATGTAAACGTCACGTCGGAGAACGGGCGACGTGCAGCAACAGCGAAGGAAGATGGAGAAGGGCGACGTAGCGGAGATGGAGACAAGCGAGTAGATCGATGCGTAGCACGCAACACACGACACACGCGACAGCATTATTGCCTGCTGCTGCTACAAGTCAATGATGGCGAGCGGCTCAGAATGATGGATGGAGATGCTGTTGGATAAGTATGCTATTTGATGATTCTTCTAAGTGGCACAATGTACCGTTTTGAGCCCAGTCAACTTCAACTTGACTGACCAGCAAGCAACGAATGTCCTCTACGTTTGTTTGCTGTTTGTTTTCCGTTTGTTTGCCGTTTGTTTGCCGTTTGTTTGCCGTTTGTTTGATGACTGACATGTGAAATCGCTCAGTCCGGATTTGACAACGACGTTGATACTAGACCAAGTGTTAGCCGTGGGCAGGATAACTACCTTGTAGAAGGAGAATACTGCGGCACCTTGCGTTCTTCTTCGGTGGGTTAAACTTGCAGTGGTGCCGCATTAGTCTCCGGTCAGATGACTGCTGCTCACTACAGTACCAATTTGACTGGCCGGATGTGTCCGGACTTGACGTCAAGTGCGCAAATTCACCGTTGCAACATACGCATTGACGGGTGGCCGTCAATGCACGACGGCAGAAGTTCGCCACAAACTTCAACTTGTCGTCAAGTGCTCAGCAGGCAAGTGAAGCACTACTGTACAGTTTGCAGGAAACGGCAAGGCCGTGATGACCAAGTTAAAAATCAATAATAGTCTACATCGCTTCGGGAAGGAATTATCTTCCGCCCTTTGATCTCGGCAGTCTGGACCTTCTGGAAGACGATCAGCAAGACCAGACGACGATTCTGAGGTGGCACTCTCTGTGTCAGTGTGATCGTCTTCGATGCGCGCAGCGTTTTATCTGCTTGCTGTTTGATCTCTCTCTAAGGATCACTCCTGTCCTAGTGTTTTGGAAATGCCTGACGCTCCACCTCGTGCCATTCCAAGGGGAAGTCGGAGAGAAGTCGGAGGAAGTCTAATTACTTGCGCCGCTTCGAAGCATGTTGAAGGTGTGGCTGATAGGCGCTTTTGCGAACCTCTTCGGCTCACCTCTGTAGAGACAGTTGATATACATCTAACAAGAAACTTCGTTGAAAAAATGTGATCACCTTCGAATTGGATCGCAAAATATTGAGTTGATGCAAGTCAGCCAATCTGCCCTATAGTCTTGATCGGAGCACGTTGGATCTCAAGTGTATCCGCGTCCAATGTGCAGAAACAGTATTTCTGAATGGAGCTTGCCTATCAATTTGTTCCTCACGGATTGTGGCTGCCTCTACGAGTACTATCTTGCCAGATTTTAATCTGCCACACTTGCCTACTTTTTCGCCAGTAAAAAAGCTCTACGCACGCGCGACGATACAGCACATATCGGAAGATGGGGGGCAGTGGGACCGTCCCCGCTCTTGACGCACAAGAACCGTCCTGGACCTCGATGCCGCCCCCATTATTGCATTCGCACCCACGCCGACAGCGCGAGTGACCGATTGACCGGTTGACTGACTGACCGCTAACGAGCATCAGTATCGTATCAAACTTCTCGGAGACAGAATGGCCATGCCAGGATTTAGACGGTCGTTGTTGATGACTTTCTTGACAGGATTTGCCGTTGCCGATGCAAGTTCGAACAGCGGCAGTAGTGGCAGTAGTAGCGGCAGCAGCACAGCGACCGACCGAAGTCTTGTGAAGCTCCAGACGAGGTCAGGGGTCTTGCCCTGGGTGGATCCGGACACGCCCGAACAGTACCGATCCTATGTGTCGTCGCGTGGAGATACGTGGGAGCTTGTGATGAGCGACGAATTCAACGATGTGAGTCGCAACTTCTCGGCTGGAGGAGACCACATCTGGACATCCATGGACATGCCCGACGGCACCAATAACGCCTTGCAACTCTACTCCCATGACATGACGTCGATCGAGTGCGACGACGACGAGGAGGCCCTGTGCTACATGCAGATCAAGTCGATCGACGAGGTCAACAATATCACGGTCTGGAACAGCTACCTGCGCCCGCCCGCCTATCAGAACTCTACTTTCGTACGTATTCCTATACCCCCTACTTGTCGAAAAAGATCTGCTTACTTATTTGAATATCTGCTGTTGATAGTACTATCGGTCGGGCATGCTTCAGACTTGGAACAAATTCTGCTTCCAGGGCGGCATGCTGGAGATACGCGCAAAGCTCCCAGCCGTTCTGGGAGAGGATAGCAACAACACGGACCTCGGTAAGGGCAACAGTGCTCGAGCCACTAAAACGCAGTACTACCCGACTTGGCCAGGTATCTGGCTCATGGGGAACCTCGGTCGCGCGCTGTTCGCATCTTCCACGGCGCGAATGTGGCCGTTCTCATACAACGAGTGCAACGAGACGGTCTTCAACTCAAGCAACCAACGCATTAGCGCGTAACCCCGACCCTGGCTCGGGCATGAACCCGTACCAGGGTCGTGGTGCTGTAGAGATTGACCTGCTGGAAGGTGGCGGTGTAGCTATTTCGTCCTCTATCCAGATCGCGCCGGGGATGACCGCCGAATACCGCCGGCCTTCAACGAGTCCCTCGGTGACTCGAGCTACTGCATGTACAGCCAACAATGCGCCACGATTGGTGCCAACTTACCGGGTGTGCCCACGGATTATTATGAAAGTCTCGGACATGAAAGCTGGTACCAGGGACTGCGCTACGGATCCAACAACTACTGCGTCGTGGATGGGAGCGACACACAGTCGTATGCCAAGGTCACGGCCGGTATGAAAAACATCACCGAGAATTCGTGTGATCTGTCCTATTGCCCTGCTTCGAACGACGTACATGGCGATATTGGCTACATCGACGGTGATAAGTCGCTAGGACACTGGAACATCAACACAAACGGCACATGCTTCCCTGAAATGAACGGTTACCAAGGTGTGTATTTGTGCGACCCAGACAATCAGGACAGCCGCTGCTCAGAGCCGCGTAATGACTCAACACCGAAGACCAACGTCATGGAACCATACAACTACCAAATGGACGCACTGTCCGCCAATTGGGGCATTCACATGGGCGCCTACTACGATTATGTATCTTACCAGATCGAATGGGTCACAGGTGACACAGGCTACCTTCGCTGGATGGTAGGTGGCCACCCCATCTTTGAGATTCCGGCGTCGTCCGTGGTTGATGCACCACAAGGCGAAAGCGAGCCCAACCCACGCCTTACCTTCCCAGAGGAGCCAGCCTACATCATTCTCAACGTTGCGCTGTCGTCATCATGGGGCACATATCCGCCCAACCCCGGTAAGCCCTGCCGCGGCGACGGTACCGATGTGGAAGACAACTACATCTGCGACTCGTTCCCGCTCTACATGAAGATTGACTACATCCGGTTGTATCAGGACACATCCGAGGGCTCCACTATGGCGCGTGAGTGTGATCCCGCATCGCACCCAACGCGACAGTGGATTCTCGACAATCTGAGCGACTACGTGGACGGAGACAACAAACACGTCGAAGTTCAAGGTGGAGCACCGTGTCGCGACTACAAAGACTGCACTATTCCCTTCAGCGTGCAGCAAACTTTCCACACAGGAATTTGTAATACCAACACAGGTCGTTGTGAGTGCACGAACGAGTTCTGGGGAGGCCCGCGCTGTACGTTCCAGTTGGGTGCTACGACAGCTAACGGTGAAGACGCATCAGAGGTCACGTTCGGGCCGCCGCTCTACGCGGCTTTCATAGTGTTGGGCATTGTAGTGGCCTTGACGTTCCTGGGCATGCTTGCGATGGCAATTCGACGACGTTCTAAAACGATGCAGGAAGCTGCGAAGACCAAGGAGCCGGACGAAGCATGGTGAAGGATGTGCAATATGCCAAGGCCATGATCACAACCGATAATATGGCTATCCTCAACTCCATCGATGTCGACGACGAATTCTCTGACACCGGAAGGACCTTTCCGCTAGCGGGCCATACCACCGCTTCCGCTAAAATATAAGAGTGAACTCATTGATTTGATACCAAAGTAGCTTGACTTCTCTCAACTCACTGTCTGCAGCGCTTCTCTTGGCTAGCAATAGAATTTGTCAGTGAAGTGGTCCGGATGGCATAATGCTTGCACACCGATTCACGTTTATGCATGCAGCTTTTCAGCACGCCGGAACAAGTTGTCTACAATGTTTCCAACATTCTCGATGACACCGAGGCCCGAGGTATATGTTTTCTAGACAAGTAGTAGGAGAACATCAGAAGTAAGTTCATCACCTTGAGAAACCGAAAACGTTGCTATCACTTACATCCTCCGTGGGGCTGTCGTAGACGATCAGCTGCCCCTTGCCTTGGTCCAAGATGCCGTGGAACTTGTGGTCCAGAATCATTTGCGACAGCCTGCAATGATACACGCCAAGATATGAATTTGGTCAGATAAAAAAAATAGGAACTGAAATGACGATGCACACTTACTTCAGCTCAATCTGCGCTAGCGGCAACTTGATTAGCTTCGCCACGTGTTCAATTTCGACGCAGGAGAAGGGCTGGATGATCTTGATCAGGTTGCTCTCCAAGAGCTGTTCATACAGCTTACCCAGGTGGGTCTTGATTAGCGGGTCCTCCACGAGCTCTGAACAGCATCAAATATCAGAATGACACGGTCAGTGGCATGTCCAGTACACAAGTTCTAACGCCAAAACTTTCATAAACGTACGGGCAGCGTATTTCTGCGTCGCCGCCTCGAACAACTCAAGTGAACGCTGTTCATGCGCCTTGGCGACGGCCTGCATCGCCTCCAGATCAATTCCGATAAACTTCATCGCCTGCTTGCTGTTAATGATGAGGTTCACCTCGCTAGCCCCACCGCTAGCGATCTTCGCAAGTAGCATGTACTTCAGGCATTTCAAGCCCTCCACCTCGTCCAGCGTTGACAGTGCCTCGAACGCCTCAAAGAAGTACGAGTACGCCGTCTTGTAGTCACGCTCCTCTGCGTGCAGAATCCCCGACATCTGGTCGATCTGGGCCTGCGTGCGCGGCACCACATAGATCGTGTTGGAGATACTGCGCGCCGCCGTCAGCGCCGCCTTGGCCTTCGGCACATTGCGCAGTGCGTGGTGCAGCTTGCTCTCCACAAGGTGAATCTCCACCAGCAGCTGCTTGTCGTCCAGCTTCTTGATCTCACGCAGCAGCTCCGTGATCAGATCCAGCGCTGGCTGGAACTTCTCCTGTTGGAAATAGCTGCACACAACAAACAACAATACCAAAAATTCGTTAGCAATAGCAAAACAAAATCCAAAACAAATCTACATATAAAAATTTACATGGAAGCAAGACGCGCCTCCACACGCTGTCGTAGAAATGTGTGCTTCTCCTGTGTGCACCACTCGATAGAGTCCAGACACAGATCGGCCTGCAACTGTAGAGCCTTCTCGGAGTCCAACACCTTCACCTTGGCCACCATGTCGATCACCGTTCGCACTGCAGCAGCATTAGCAAGTATAAGTATCTTTAGCATATCTTTATCTAGGTATTATCCGGATAATATCTGGATTATATCCCCACCGATCTTGCCAGTCTTGGCGCGAGCAAGTGTGGCGAAGAACGGTCGCAGCGACTGCAGCAGCGTGGCCAGCTCCTTCTCACGTCCGTACTGGATATAGAGCTGCGCCAGCTTGTAGATTGAGTGCTCCTTCACACGCTGCACCTGCTCCAACGCTGCATCCTCTTCAGCTGCACATATACAGCAATAGAAGCCTCATTAGAAACGGTTTAGAAATGGATTATCCGAGAGGTCTTGGCATTTTTACCATAGGAAATGAGGCTCTGGAAGGCCTGGATGGCCGCGTCTGGGGTTGACGAGGCGCCCAGAGACGTCATCAGATCCTCTGCATCCTCGAACTGCGTCTGCAGTGGGTGAACCTGCTCCACCTCCGTCATCTCCACGTCCTGCATGTTCGCCATAGTAAATCGTCCGCTTCTCCCCCTTGAAGGCTTGGATCTTAAGTGACAGTATACTGAAATCAAGTTTGTATTATCAGCCAATAAACTACGTTTATTCATTTCATTGGTCAAAACAAAGTCGATCTTTAGTCCCATATCTTCGCATTTCGACCATGCTGTCGTCGGCTGTATTGGTCCGCTGCCATGGCTCCGCCATGCACCCCCGCCTTCCCTCTCTCGCTCTCCGGCACTTTAGCTCCTCTTCCAAGGAACTCTCACCGTACCAAAAGCTGCAGAAGCTGCTGCAGCCGTTCATGGCTGGCTTCAAGGCCATGTACCGAGAGAACCAAGAGGCGTGGCAGCTCCGTCGTCGCGTGAAGGAGGGATAGCAGCAGCAGATGGAGCCAAAACCCTCAATCGTCGGGAGATGCTTCTGCTACGTCAAGCACATCGAGATCTGCTCAAATCTATCCCTCTTTTGGCCTTCTTTTGTGTCCCTCTCATTGGCTACGCAGCACCAGTCATTGGCTATCGGTTCCCCAGGCAGTTGCTGCCCTGGCAGTTCTGGAGACCAGAGCAGAAGACCCAATTCTTCCAGGAAGATGTACAGGATCGAGCGAAGACGTACCCAGAGCTGGCGCAGCTACTGTTACAGATCAAGCACGAGGACGACGCGCTGCAGGAGATGCTGACACTGTCCAGAGCTACTACTGCAACTACCACCACAGTCTCTGGAGCTGGAGGAGCACTGAGACCGACCCAAGTGAGTGAACTGGCGCCGTTCTTTGAAGGTCCTGCGGCGTTGCACGAGCTCTCGAACAAGCACATCCACGTGCTGGCGGGCGGGTCTGCTGTCTTCCCGTCGTTCGCAGTGCTCAACAAGTTCATCCCACAGCCTTACCTGCAGAAACGTCTGGAGCGACGTATGGAGGAGCTGAGTGTGGATGACCAGCAACTGCTGCGTGAAGGTATTGATGATTTGTCGCTGAATGAACTGGAGTTCGCGTGTCAGGAGAGAGGTATTGTGGTACAGTATGGAGAGATTGAAGCCTTGCGCGACGCTTTACGCGAGTGGCTGAGCATGTACGACACAGACCACTTTGATCCAGAGTCCAACCCGCAGAGGCTACCTTCATCTCTGCTGCTTCACGCACCCGTACTCTCGAGCTTTGCTAAGCTCGAAGATGATGATGAGTTGGATACGACCGTCTAACTGAGGAATATGCTGCTGTGCTGATGAAAGTGCACATGGAAGTTGTGGCCAGTGGAAAGACTTATTTGCCGCTTAAAGCAACCTACTTAGTGATGTTTTCGCCTCGTCGAGCTGGTTGCTCACACCATTTCCTTTTGCTTTTCTGTCGCCGAGGTGGTTGATATCTGGATATCATTGCTACAGCAAGACCGGCCTTGCTAACATCATGGCTTACAGTTTGTTGAGCGCCACGCATTTGTTTCTACTGATGTGGTGTTGCATTAGTGAGGACTTTTGGTGGGGTGAGGTGTTCGCAAACAATTGTCTATTTAATATTCGCCGGGATGCAAGATCCTTACTGATCAAGTGATAAAGATGAAAGTGTTAGACAATGTCTTACATCTTGGATATGGAGACTAACATTATTACGAACTATGGAGTATGAACTATGGCGTTTGAAGAATAGATGGCCAAGCGCGGCAGGTGTGCGTTCTCGGCTCAGCTCAGCTTCACTCTGTTGCTGCTGCTGTTGCTGTAGATCGGTGAGCATGACCAGTTAAATAGCGTGTAACGTTAGCGGTTGATCACTCTTGTGCTGCCGCTCGACGCTGCTTCGCATCAACCACTTGTTGCAAATATCTTGGGCTGTAGCGGAAGTCAAAGAGACGAGAGCGCACCTTCTTCAGACGGGCTCGATACTCCGCCAGGCGGTTACGTCGTTCACGGTGAGCTTCGGTGGCAACTGGAGCTCGATTTGCCGCAGTGGGGCCGACATTGTCGACGACGTGGCCCTGAGTCCCGATCGGTTGGAGCCAGACACTGCGAAGGCTTGGCAACGGGATTCGAGTTGAGCGCAGGTGAGAAGGGAGCGCCGGAGCCTGGACACCAGCAGCGATTGCCGATAGTTCTGCTTGATCTGTGACGATGATCGGCTCCGCAGGCACGGCAACTTCATCATCATAGGCAGCTGAGATATCAACACGCTCTGGGTTTGAGTGGCTTGGATTGGGGTGGTGTTGGTCCGAGCCGCTTGCATTCGTCTCCACCGGGAGTCGTACGATAGGTGGCACAGATCGCCATACCAAATTCGCTGCACACGCTCCTTCAACTGGGCGGCCTCAGCAGCTTCGACGGCCTTGAGGGTCTCGGTGAGCGGTTCGTCGTGATCTTCAATTCCCATTGGGCTGTCGAGTGGGAACAGTGACTCCGAGGGGTCCCAGTGCGCGGCGGGATCTACCATCGAGTTATCACGATCTTCATAGTCGGACGGCGTATGGAGCTTGCGCTGTGCCCGGATGGGGATGGCGTCGGCCGGAGTCATGTGCGTCTGACGCCACTGGTAGTCGTATGAGAGGTAGTTCAGGTCGCCGTACCAGATGCGCTCCACATACTCCTTGAACTGGGCGGCTTCAGTGTCCTCAGGGGTGGAAGCATCTAGTTCTGGGACGTCAGCGAGTGGAGCAGTGGCTCGAGATTTGACAGGGCTGCGTGTCTGCACAGCAGTCAACATCGTCGCGTTAGTGGTGGTAGCGGCGGCGGTGGATGGAGTAGCGATCGTCTCGAAGTAGTCGACGATGGAGTGCACATTGAGGGTGCAGTCAGCGGTGGCAGTGTTGGTGGTGGTGGTGGCGACGGAAGCACCGGTGGAGAACGTCTCGAAGAAGTTGATGCGAGCTTGACGGACATCTTGGTGGTGAAAGCGGGGAGGTTGGGGAAGGTTGGTGGCTTGGGAGGTTGGGCGCGAAAGCAGAAGTGAGCTCTCGGCTTCCGGGGCGGAGGCTGCACTTCACCCTGGTGAGCGTGTCCTACGCCCACGGTCTCTTAGCAAGCGTCAAGAGATTTAAAATTGAGGCGGGAAGTTCAACCGCTAAGAGACGAGCGAGAAGAAATTTTCTCAGTAGAAAGGCAACGCGGTTCGAAGAGTTAAACGTGCACAATGAGCGAAACTTGACGTTGGAAAATGAGATAAGGCAGAGCCAATTAATTCATTGTGGGCAAGCAGCATTTGCGAGAAAGTACGTTGCCTTTCTCGAAAACACCCCTCAGATGGTGACTTCCCTATCCAAAACAACAGAGCTGGCGAAGTTCAGGGTGATACGCAGTAGTGTTGAGCAGTAGCAGCATCGATATCAACCGCTACAGCCGTCCATTCTCGATGCAGACTCGTACCTGACTACGTTGGCAGCTGCAAAATCGCGGAGCCAATCGAGAGCGCACGCCTGCCGCACTTGGCACTCCATAGTTCATACTTTTGATTTCATACATCGTAACGATAAATACTTGTGTCAGTTCGCATGCATAAGACGTTGCCCTTCCTAGCAAATCTTCTCACCTAATTCTCTTACTGACCGCGTCAGCGTGGCTGGAAGGATATTGTGACGCCCACTTCCGTAGATGGACTACCAATACCAATGCCTTGATAAAGAATTCCCACGCGAACTCCACCCGATCATATGAGTGTTGTCAATTCCCAACATTTATCTGCCGCTATGTGGCGTGGGGGAAGGGGGCAAACACTGGCGGCTTCAGCTCACGCTTCATGTTGAACAGATGCAGGTAGTTTGACTTCAGAGACATGAGCTTGAAACCACAAGTTGTGCTCACACTGCATGCGACACAGCTTCTACATGAAGATTGTCGATAGTTGGCCGATCACCTGCCAGCGGAGTCGTCGAGAGCTTGACAGCACACTGACCAGCAGCACCTGGCCATTTGGGCTGCGGCTCGACGTCGTCCGGCAGCATCCTCGGCAGCGTGTTTTCCGACTAGGGCAGTTCTTCTTAGCGGAACGGATGGCTACACTCTGCACGGGCTTGCTCGTCTTCAGCTTCAATCTGAGTTATCAACAGCATATCAAGTGGTAGCAAAGTCAATGAGTATGCTGTTAAATATCTGTCTACGTCTAACGTTACGGAAGCTCACTTCACAACGGCAATTATCCTGAAATCTGAAGAGATACCAAGCACGAGCTATTCATCGAAACCAACCCGTTGGGTGGTACCAGCAATATCACCCGCCAATGTATACGTCGTCGTGATATGTGTATTGATATTTTACTGTACCACATGGCTGTTCGTCTACAAGTCTCAATTGCTACAGTACAATACCTCTCTGTTGCAACACGAAGCATTCGAGAGCCGGTGTGTGCTGATACGATCCATGCTGCATGATGACAACCGATTGTCATACATGTACTGGGCATCTGGATGGGATCGTGCCTGCTTCGCAAAGAGATCTTGCACCGCCCGATCGATAGCGCATAAACCGGAAGGCTTCAACGTTGACGCCCACAATTAATCAGATGATCACATTTCTGAAGCACACAAAATTGTGTGACACACATTTAAAGTGGCCAATTGTTTTATTATGAAAGGCCTCGAGAGTGTCCACATTTCCTATGTTTATGGAAAATATAGAAGTTAATGAGAGCTCAAGCTGATCGCAATGCCTGTTTCCGCCTTTGATCCAAGGGCTCCACGCTTGCTCAAATCTGTAATGGGTCTGGTCATATATTCAGGCATAGGGACCAGTAGGACATTCTCAGTGCCATCAGTAATAATTAATTATTGGGTCCCACCTGCATCGTCGGGACTCTCCCTCAAGGAATGCTGCGTGGGAGGTTGAGGCTACATCAGGTGATCTGTGGTTCTGCGGTCATTGGGAGTAACTTCGCACCGTTCTTCGTGGTGGAAAGTTTGGCTGATACCAGTGACGCATTTCGTGGGGGGTATGTATATCCTGCTTGCGTGGAGAACGGCGGAACCCAGCAGTGTTAGTGTAGGCGTGCGATGCATAGACGACATGTCGCTACCGCGTATTGGTGGGCTAGAATGCTGGTCCAAGCACACCAAGCGGCACTTATGAGGGCTGATATGGTAGCGATGTAAAGAGAAATGTTGCCAAAAATGCCTAACATTGTCATCGTGCTTCGTGTTCGAAGATTTGTTTGACGCCGTGGCTGAAACTAACGATGGATGGGAGAACTTACGTGTCAAGGTCGATCGGAAATCTCGATTAGGTTAATTGACATTCTTACAAAGCGGTCATTTACCGCTTCTGGTGGTTAATGTATCGCAACGCCAGCAACGCCAGCACCCGGAAGACAGCGAGGAAGATGAAGACGCAGCCGAAGTTGCTCCACATGTCGTCGTACTTCATGTTGAACACCTGCTCGATGTAACCTTTCACCGTCGTGTGCCCAATCGACAGTGGTGCGTTCTTCAGAGGTTGACACGCGATCTGCGGACCCACGTTGATGTACGATTGCGAGGCTTCATCGTACGTTGGATCCTCGGGGCAATTGCCGAATAGGAGCGAGATCAGAATGGACAGCGAGTATCGCTGCGGTGTGATGTGATAGAGCCACAAGTAGCCGTCCGGGATGGAGCCTGCCGGCGGATTAAAGCCGGCGAACAACAGGAAGGTGGCATTGATGAGAACACCCACAATGGCAGCCACCTCCACACTCGGCAGTGCATAGATGAAGAGCTGAGCCAGATATGTTTGCATCAGTACGAAGAGCGATACGTTGATCCAGAACAGCACACCCGTGGTGAACGAAGTAAATCCCATCAGCGAGTAGAAGATGATTGTGAAGATAAAGCCGCTGAAGAACACGTACGGGATTTCTGCGACTGTGGCCCCCACAAAATACCAGAGTGCATTGTACGTCTGAGCATCCCGTTCGCGGTAATACGAGGCACGTTCTCGAGCAGTGAACGGCAGACAACCGACATAGGTGGTGTAACCTTGATACAATGCTGTCATGAAGATCACACCTACCGCTGCATTGAGTCCTTGGTACGATGTGTAGTTGTGACCCACGAGAACGAGACCGAACACGATGGCTAGCCCGAGTGCGATCAAGAAACGTGTCAAGTTATATGACGGTGTTCGCCAGTAGATGATCATGAACCTACCGACAAGAACACGCAGTTGTGTCGTTGGACTCGCAGCACGTTTGTTCGTAAATATCAACTCCGACAGGCGATCGGGCGCCGGCGTACTGACACCTGGCTGAGCCAAGCCACGCTCAAGAGAATGCTGCTCCACACTGTCACGGAAATATTGAACGAAATCCACGTTTGCAGCGGCCTCCATCGTAGGCTTCTCACCAGCACCAGCCACGCCAGCACCGATACACTCGAGCATCCACGTTGCCGGGTTTTGACCTGCTGGCAAACGGGGAACCTCCTGAATGGCCTCGAAGTAGTCGATCAGGTGACCGCACTCTCGATCATCGGGTTCAGTGTTGTCCAATTCACCAAAGAAAACCATCTCTCCACCACGTTTTAGTAGGAGTAGACTGTCAAACAGGAAGAAGACATCTGATGAAGGCTGGTGGATCGTACACACAATAGTGCGGCCGCTGTCTGCCACCTTCCGTACACCGTCCATGATGACCTTGGCCGAGTGAGCGTCCAAGCCACTCGTGGGTTCGTCCAGAAAGAGCACACTGGGTTGTGCTGCAAGTTCGACACCGATCGTTAGTCGCTTCATCTGCTCCTGAGAACTGCCTCGGATGATTTTGTCAGCGATCGCATGCATATTCAACAAGTCGAGGCATTCCTCCACAGACGCCAGTTTGGCGCGTTCGGACACGCTGCTGTCTTGACGCAGGAACGCACTAAATGTGAGAGCCTCTCGGAATGTCGCTCCTTCCGAGTGGATGTCCTGCTGTTCACAGTAGCCCGTACAGCGACGAATTGCCAACTCCGTCGCAGGGTAGCCGTTCAGCAGGATCTCACCACTGATCTTACCTCCCGTCTTGCGTCCCGCAATCACATCCATCAGTGTTGTCTTGCCAGCACCCGATGACCCCATGAGTGCCGTCATGGTACCCGGTAGTGCGTAGCCGCTGATTCCCTTGAGCAAGTCGATGGACTCCTGTTTATGGCGGGGCAAAGGGACCGAGTACCAGAGGTTCTTGAACGCGACCGCAACGGGGACGAATTTTGGCTGCTCCTCGTGAAGATCGACCACAACCATGTCGTTTGGATCCTCTTCCTGGATGGAGTAGTTGATGCAGCTCCTCGTGGTGTCGCAACCATGATGTAGCTAGCTGTTCCTTCTCGGTGGTGACTGCGTTCCTGCTCTTCATGAAGATCGTTAACCTTTTCATCGTCATCATCAAGACTTGAGGCAACTGCCACTGTCGCTGCAGGGACATCGTAGCGCTTGTGTTCAAGGATATAGCTACCAACTGCGACGAAAAACGCGATTGAGAACAGGAGGTACGCCACCCCAGTCCAAACCCAAAACTTGTCGGATGGTATGTCGTACAGCGATAACGCATACTCACCAAATGTCATGTTGTACTGGTCACAATAGTTTTCACCGTCATACACGCACACATCGAAATATGGCGAACGATATTGGTTCACAGCCACGGTGCGTAAACACCAAGCCATCGGGTTGATCCAGTACAGCCAGATGAAAAAATCTGGTATTTGACCCCTGGGCACTACGAAGCCGGCAAACACGACGTAGAACGAGATGGAGAATGTCGACATGGGCTTGGCAATATTGAAATTGGGCGACATGGCGGTTAGCGTGAAGAACCACCCACAAAGCGATGTTGGTCAGGATCATGCAAAGCAAGAAGAAGGAAGTATCCTGCCTCTGCGATGAAGCCGCACATCCAGTACACGAATGTACTGAAGACAAGGCACTCGGCGATGGCTGTAGGGACGAGTGCCGTAAGGCAAGCAATCGCAAACGATGACGTGCGATAGAAATTTGCGCGGCGGTGCTTGTAGAAGATCTCACGAGCTGCAATAAACACTGGTGTTTGCGATGCTTGGCCCATGGCTAAAAACATGGTAGTCTGGTACAGAACACCCAACGCAACCTGTGCGTTTGTTGGATCAAAGCTAAAGAACGTGCTGCCGTAAATGAGTCCCATGACAACAACCATGAAGGCGCGTACACGAATAAATGCCACGTTGCGGAGAGCAATAATCGTCTGCCGACGCATCACTGTCAATGTGCTAGCCCAGAACGATTGCCGAAATTCCGGCATCTTCATCAGATGCTGCTCGGCGTCACGCAAACGCTCGTTACTCCATGCTTCGTTCAGCGTGCAAACCGTTTCTTGGTTGATACACGACTGGCGGAACAGATCCGCAAACTCACTCGCCAGTCGAGGCATCAGTGTCAACAGCGACGGATTACTTCCTGCTTTGCCGATCTCGTACTGGTATTGCTCATCGGTACCGAGGTCCAGCAGATAGTCGGCGACATCACGGTCAGGTGGACAGATGAAACCAAGACTCTCGAAGTATGGCACAGCCTGTTCGCGCGGGCCATGGTACATCACCTCACCATCATTGAGCAATAAAATATTGTCGAAGAGCTCGAACACCTCGGGTCCCGGCTGCAATAAAGCCATCACCACCGTCTTGTGCAGCTTCTTGGCAATGTCGCGTTGTGTGCACACGATGTCGAACGTGGCTGCGCTGTCAAGACCCGTAGTGACTTCATCCATGAACGTCGCGTACTTCATTCCGAACTCCATCTCGCCAGTCGTCACTCGCCTGCGCTCCCCACCCGATACACCACGTTTCATGGCGTTACCGATCACTGTGTCGCGACACATCTGTAAGCCGAGCTGTTCCACGATCACGTCCGGGTAATGCTCGTAGAGCGCGTTCGCCGTCTGCAACGCCGCCTCGTTCTGTTCCGGTGTGCCTTGAGACAGCAGACTTTTGCCGCATCGTGACGCCACCTCCTCCGGACAACACGCGTGCGCGAACTCGAGCGTCTCCTGCACCGACAACGACGGGAAATGCTTGTCGGTTTGTGGCACGTATGCGACGAGCTGTGGCAACTTTTGAAGCAGTTCCTCCCACGACCGTCCATTGTACGAAATGTCTCCCTCAACTGTGATGTCCTTCTCCATCGGGAACTGTCCACTCAGCACTTTCATGAGCGATGTCTTGCCAGAGCCAGGTTGGCCCAAGACCAGTGTGGTCGTTCCCGGTTTGAACACGGCATCCACACGGTGGAGCACATGTCGTTGGGTGACGTGTCTACTGGTCGTGAGCTTGCGCACCGCGTGCTTGACTGTGTTGTAGACGCTCGGTAACTCGAACGTGGTGGCGGTGGACGTCTGTTGGATCACCGCCACTTCAGCGATCACCGACAGATCTTTGCATCGCACCTCCATCTGTGGCAATGTGTGACCGAGCGCCGGTTCGAGCTGCTGAGCGACGAAGTCGTGGAAGGCGGCCTCGCCCTGCGCCATGAGTGCCTGTCCGGACTCGAGACCTGGCTGGAGCTTGGTTTCCGTCGGACAGGTGGTCGGTGGCACATCTGTACTATTTATCGGTGCAATCATGGGAGTTCAAGCGTGAGGGCCTTGATGGTCATAGGAGAGCCGTTCTCGAGGCTTGGAGGTGTGCGGGGCTAGGAGGGTGGATAATGAGGCTCCACGGTGCACACGCATCATCCAAATCTACGTTTGCGCGCTAATTTGTGACGGGGCGATACATAATCAGGTCGATTGTGCACAAATCGGACAAAAGAGGACAACCTTCGTTTCGCTAGCTGCGTGGAAGCTGCATGAGAGGTAGCTAGTGAAACGAAGGCTGACATTGGAATGCAGCTAGTGAAACAAATTGCATACTCCTCGATGGTCGCTTTCACGCTAGTTGGTGCTGTTGCCTACAGCGGTAGCCTCTATGATAGGTAGAGTCGATTGGCTCGCACATGTAGTCGTTGGCCTCAAGTTCGTGTTAAATTAAATTGGGCATGGATCACAAACGGGGCGGCCGACTTGTTCACCCCATCATTCATGGGGATGAACAAGTTGTTCAACAACAGGTCGTCCAATCATTCGTGAACTGCGACGAATAGCCAGGTCATCCTATCATTCCGCTGGACGACCGAGTTGCTGTAAATTATCGAGCTCGAAGAAATACACTATCTTCAATCTCTATCTTAGTAGCTATACAGTACTGGTACAACAGATTCTGCGGTAATGCTTGTTGCCAACGAGCGAGCCACTAGTTGATGGGTCGTCACTCGCCGTGTGAGAGCAAAACGTATATATTCTTTTACGTCCAGTAGCCTTACCGCTTTTGGTAGTTAATGTATCGCAACGCCAGTAGCGAAAACACGCGGATGACAGCGAGGAAGATGAAGACGCAGCCGAAGTTGCTCCACATGTCGTCGTACTTCATGTTGAACACCTGCTCGATGTAACCTTTCACCGTCGCGTGCCCAATCGACAGTGGTGCGTTCTCCAGAGGTTGACACGCGATCTGCGGACCCACGTTGATGTACGATTGCGAGGCTTCATCGTACGTTGGATCCTCGGGGCAATTGCCGAATAGGAGCGAGATCAGAATGGACAGCGAGTATCGCTGCGGTGTGATGTGATAGAGCCACAAGTAGCCGTCCGGGATGGAGCCTGCCGGCGGATTAAAGCCGGCGAACAGTAGGAATATGCCGTTAATGATAAGGCCCACGACGGCAGCCGCCTCGACTCTCGGCAGTGCATAGATGAAGAGCTGGCCCAGGTATGTTTGTATGAGCACGAAGATCGACACATTAACCCAGAACAGCGCACCCGTGGTGATCGATGTGAAGCCAATCAATGGGTAGAAGATGATTGTGAAGATAAAGCCGCTGAAGAACACGTACGGGATTTCTGCGACTGTGGCCCCCACAAAATACCAGAGTGCATTGTACGTCTGAGCATCCCGTTCGCGATAATACGAGGCACGTTCTCGAGCAGTGAACGGCAAGACTCCAACATAGGTGATGTAACCTTGGTACAACGCCGACAAGAAAATTACACCCACTGCAGCATTCAGTCCCTGATATGACGTATAATCGTGCTGCACCAACAGAAGACCAAATACCATGGCAATTCCGAAAGCGATCAAGAAACGTGTCAAGTTATATGACGGTGTTCGCCAGTAGATGATCATGAACCTACCGACAAGAACACGCAGTTGTGTCGTTGGACTCGCAGCACGTTTGTTCGTAAATATCAACTCCGACAGGCGATCGGGCGCCGGCGTACTGACACCTGGCTGAGCCAAGCCACGCTCAAGAGAATGCTGCTCCACACTGTCACGGAAATATTGAACGAAATCCACGTTTGCAGCGGCCTCCATCGTAGGCTTCTCACCAGCACCAGCCACGCCAGCACCGATACACTCGAGCATCCACGTTGCCGGGTTTTGACCTGCTGGCAAACGGGGAACCTCCTGAATGGCCTCGAAGTAGTCGATCAGGTGACCGCACTCTCGATCATCGGGTTCAGTGTTGTCCAATTCACCAAAGAAAACCATCTCTCCACCACGTTTTAGTAGGAGTAGACTGTCAAACAGGAAGAAGACATCTGATGAAGGCTGGTGGATCGTACACACAATAGTGCGGCCGCTGTCTGCCACCTTCCGTACACCGTCCATGATGACCTTGGCCGAGTGAGCGTCCAAGCCACTCGTGGGTTCGTCCAGAAAGAGCACACTGGGTTGTGCTGCAAGTTCGACACCGATCGTTAGTCGCTTCATCTGCTCCTGAGAACTGCCTCGGATGATTTTGTCAGCGATCGCATGCATATTCAACAAGTCGAGGCATTCCTCCACAGACGCCAGTTTGGCGCGTTCGGACACGCTGCTGTCTTGACGCAGGAACGCACTAAATGTGAGAGCCTCTCGGAATGTCGCTCCTTCCGAGTGGATGTCCTGCTGTTCACAGTAGCCCGTACAGCGACGAATTGCCAACTCCGTCGCAGGGTAGCCGTTCAGCAGGATCTCACCACTGATCTTACCTCCCGTCTTGCGTCCCGCAATCACATCCATCAGTGTTGTCTTGCCAGCACCCGATGACCCCATGAGTGCCGTCATGGTACCCGGTAGTGCGTAGCCGCTGATTCCCTTGAGCAAGTCGATGGACTCCTGTTTATGGCGGGGCAAAGGGACCGAGTACCAGAGGTTCTTGAACGCGACCGCAACGGGGACGAATTTTGGCTGCTCCTCGTGAAGATCGACCACAACCATGTCGTTTGGAGTTGCTGTCGGTGCTGGTACATTGGAGGCCACTCGTGGTGTCGAGACCATGACATAGCTGGGATTTCCATCACCTTGATACTGCTGTCCCGGTTCCGTTGAATGGTTCTTAGTACCGTCGCTTTCTTCGTCGTAGCTCGTAACAATCGCCACCTTCGTTGCAGGGACGTCATAGCGCTTATACTCCAGAAAATAGCTACTAGCCACCACGAAAAACGCGATCGAGAACAACAGGTACGCCACCCCAGTCCAAACCCAAAACTTGTCGGATGGCACGTCGTACTGCGATAACGCGTACTCACCAAATGTCATGTTGTATTGGTTGCAATAGTTTTCACCGTCATACACACACACGTCGAAATACGGCGAACGATATTGGTTCACAGCCACAGCGCGCAAACACCAAGCCATTGGGTCGATCCAGTAAACCCAGACGAGAAAGTCTGGTATTTGACTCAAAGGCACCACAAACCCAGCAAACACGACGTAAAAGGTGATAGAGAATGTCGTCATGGGCTTGGCAATATTAAAATTCGGCGACATGGCTGTCAAAGTCAGAAACCAAGCGCAAAGTGCAAGATTGGTCAGGATCATGCAAAGCAAGAAGAACAGGAAATATCCTGCATCTGCAATGAATCCGCACATCCAGTACACAATGGACCCGAAGACGACAGATTCAACCACGACTATTGGTGCAAGCGCTGCGAGGCATGCAATCGCAAATGATGATGCACGGTAGAATTTTGCACGGCGGTGCTTGTAGTAAATCTCGCGCGCTGCAATGAATACTGGCGTTTGAGTTGCTTGACCGATTGCCAAGAACATAGTGGTCTGGTACAAAATACCGAGCGACATCTGTGTTTTCGTAGGGTCAAAGTTGTAAAATGTGCTGCCGTAAATGAGTCCCATGACAACAACCATGAAGGCGCGTACACGAATAAATGTCGTATTGTGGAGAGAGATCGTCATCTGCCGACGCATCACTGTCAATGTGCTAGCCCAGAATGATTGCCGAAATTCCGGCATCTTCATCAGATGCTGCTCGGCGTCACGCAAACGCTCGTTACTCCATGCTTCGTTCAGCGTGCAAACCGTTTCTTGGTTGATACACGACTGGCGGAACAGATCCGCAAACTCACTCGCCAGTCGAGGCATCAGTGTCAACAGCGACGGATTACTTCCTGCTTTGCCGATCTCGTACTGGTATTGCTCATCGGTACCGAGGTCCAGCAGATAGTCGGCGACATCACGGTCAGGTGGACAGATGAAACCAAGACTCTCGAAGTATGGCACAGCCTGTTCGCGCGGGCCATGGTACATCACCTCACCATCATTGAGCAATAAAATATTGTCGAAGAGCTCGAACACCTCGGGTCCCGGCTGCAATAAAGCCATCACCACCGTCTTGTGCAGCTTCTTGGCAATGTCGCGTTGTGTGCACACGATGTCGAACGTGGCTGCGCTGTCAAGACCCGTAGTGACTTCATCCATGAACGTCGCGTACTTCATTCCGAACTCCATCTCGCCAGTCGTCACTCGCCTGCGCTCCCCACCCGATACACCACGTTTCATGGCGTTACCGATCACTGTGTCGCGACACATCTGTAAGCCGAGCTGTTCCACGATCACGTCCGGGTAATGCTCGTAGAGCGCGTTCGCCGTCTGCAACGCCGCCTCGTTCTGTTCCGGTGTGCCTTGAGACAGCAGACTTTGCCGCATCGTGACGCCACTTCCTCCGGACAACACGCGTGCGCGAACTCGAGCGTCTCCTGCACTGACAACGACGGGAAATGCTTGTCGGTTTGTGGCACGTATGCGACGAGCTGTGGCAACTTTTGAAGCAGTTCCTCCCACGACCGTCCATTGTACGAAATGTCTCCCTCAACTGTGATGTCCTTCTCCATCGGGAACTGTCCACTCAGCACTTTCATGAGCGATGTCTTGCCAGAGCCAGGTTGGCCCAAGACCAGTGTGGTCGTTCCCGGTTTGAACACGGCATCCACACGGTGGAGCACATGTCGTTGGGTGACGTGTCTACTGGTCGTGAGCTTGCGCACCGCGTGCTTGACTGTGTTGTAGACGCTCGGTAACTCGAACGTGGTGGCGGTGGACGTCTGTTGGATCACCGCCACTTCAGCGATCACCGACAGATCTTTGCATCGCACCTCCATCTGTGGCAATGTGTGACCGAGCGCCGGTTCGAGCTGCTGAGCGACGAAGTCGTGGAAGGCGGCCTCGCCCTGCGCCATGAGTGCCTGTCCGGACTCGAGACCTGGCTGGAGCTTGGTTTCCGTCGGACAGGTGGTCGGTGGCACATCTGTACTATTTATCGGTGCAATCATGGGAGTTCAAGCGTGAGGGCCTTGATGGTCATAGGAGAGCCGTTCTCGAGGCTTGGAGGTGTGCGGGGCTAGGAGGAAATTGGATAATGAGGCTCCATGGTGCACACACATCGTTTGCGTGTCATGTGTGCGTGGTGTGACGGGGCGCAACATAATCAGGTCGGGTATCATCCTGGTACATATCGTTTCACCAGTGGTCTACAGTCTGCAATTGACTGCTGCCAGGCGGTGGACTGTCGTTAAAGTTCGATGCATGTACAGCGATGAGCGTGAGGAGATGAGCCACACTGTTCATCCCATCTTTTGCGAGGATGAACAAACCAGGTTGACGACCGCAGCGACTATTATGAGTCAGATCTACTAAGCAGCGATTGGCGGTACAGTACTGTACAGTCCAATGAATGTATTGTAGGAGCGTGCTCTTGGTGCTGGTGTGCAGAGGCAGCGAGAGTTCCCAGACTATAATAGCTTCCCTGCCTCCCTGTAGCCTAAAGCATTGGGGCAAATGAGAGCTCGCACGAAAGGCTGGAACAATGGCAACTCAGCGAGTCTGAGGTTTCGCGAGTGTGGATGAATCCTTCATCGTCATCTTCCGCGGCGGGCTCGTACTCCGTGTAAAACATAGTGATGTAGACGAAGGTGTAGCTTAGCTTAATCAATTAGTGCTCACCCCTGAAAATATACGGGCCTTGTAAATTGTCAAACTAATGCTAAATTTGCACAAGCAGGCTTTTATTGCGTCGACCAAATACAATGCGAACCTAACGATGTGCTAATTTAAAGTTGACAAAGTTTTGTTGCTCGCAAGTTGTTGTAAAGAATACGCAAAAACTATTTGCTCCAGTGACAGAAGCGCAACACAATCACAGCAACATCATGACGAAAAATAGCAAATAAACAAGCGGATCAACCAGACAAACCATTCATGAGCCATGTGAAAGCTGGCGAGGGCGCCATCGGGATCTGATGGAAATAGGTGGTGACAGGCAGAGATATGGAAATGGCGCAAGCAACCTGCGCAATGAGACGGGAAAAATAAACACGAAGGAGATCTTTGGACTATTCAAGAGAGTTCGTCATTCTTAGGGCCTTGTCCTTCACCGAATGACGCAAAATGGTGCGGGACATACAAAGCGATGAATATGATGAGCTCAAATTGTTGAGCCTTGGCAAGGTACATATTACCTGTCCTTCACGCATTTATAATGTACAGAACGTTGGATCTAGATTTGTCCACAATAGTGGCAAAGTGTCGTTCCCAAAGAACTCACCAATAGCTTTCTCTCTCAATCAAGCTTCTCCTTGGCAGTTGGGATATGGATGACGTTGGTTCCTGTTACCTTGATGAGAGTCTCAGGGAGCGCAACACACGTACAAGCGTCTCGAAAATGCGCACCTCGTCCTTGAGATGGCCCACATAGTGCTCTTGCCGCGCTATGTAAATACCCTCCACGAGCTCCAGCACATCCTCGGGGTCCGGCAGCTCTGCATACTGGATCTCGAGTAGCTTGCCACGGAAAAACCCTTGACAGCGCTGCCCACCGTGACCACGACGAAGATATACACCGCTGTGAGTCCGTAAGAGCTTATGCCAAGCGTTGTAAGACCCTGCACAATTCTGTCCGACACGGCCACGATGCAGAAGGGGTAGGCAGCTGAGCAGTAATTCGTGTTGGACGAGTGGAGCACCGGCTCTATTGTCCACCACGTGGAACCATCTGAAGAATGTTTTGTGACCGCTACAGAGCGCATTTCAGTAGACCTCCTCAACACACCGCTACTTGCTGTTAGCTGTAAGACTGCCGGGAAGAGATTGTCAACCTGGATCGCAGTCAGTGTCTTATCGTCACCGCTGTTCACCGTTTGTTTGATCATCGGGATCAGTGCGTTGCGATGGTCGTCCGTCATCTCCACCGAGTACGTAGTGGAGATCACTTCACTGTTCGTCGGACCTGGTCGCGTAAAAGAGAGCGTCACAGTCAATTGAGCACCTCCGTCGACTGCAGCTGCGTCACGAGCAAGTCCATGCGGGGAGGTGAAAGATCCCACGTCGTATGAGAAAACGTCGAACTCGACGCATTGTACTGATGCGCTCTCCGTGTTTAAGTTCACCTTGCACGATGGACTGTTGCTGTCGCTATTGGAATATAACTGGTTCATGGTGGCCTGTTCGTCCACAATGCCAAAGACAACGGTTGACAGCGTCACATCGTTAGCGGTTGTGCTCGGGTTGATGGAGCTGAACATGGCTAAGGGCCCCACGAGACAGATCAACAAGAAAAGCAGCATCACTCCAGCGGATGTCAACTTCTTCGTCATGGGCTGTCGTTTCTTGCCTTGGAGAACCTCGGCTTCCTCAACACGCCCACGCATCTCACCCTTCACACTGAAAAGATGGGCTGCTGTGTCTTCAAGAAGAATCCAGTGCTGCCAGCTCAACGATGTCTTAGTGCACATGTAGTCCAGCAGCGCTCGCATCTCAAACAAGAATGGGGCCTGCATCATCAGACCAAACAGCATCTCGCTCACTGCAGTCATTTTTGTCTCCTCTGTGTAGTTATAGCGGCTGCCGAGGTACGCTGGGTATCCATAGCGGATCTGTAGTGCACCAAGCCAGAGGTATACGCACTGAAAAGGTAGAAGGCCACGAGCGCTGGTCGTTGCTGGAAGTAGATGTTGGTGTTGTTCGGCAGAAAATACCAGACAGTCATGTGCAACGTAAACGCGTACAAATACTGCAGTATCACCTTGGACCGCAGTGATGCACAAACATAAGCTACACGATCCCAGATAATGAAGATCAGCTCAATCAGCACCAACAGCACGAGGTAGCCTGAGAGCAGTGATGAAGAGGACACTCGACTGTTCGCATCCGCAACAGAAGTGCTGCTCGAATCAGCCTCACCCAATTCCTCGTAGAATATGACAGCGTAGATCGAGGAAAGCAATAAGACAGAGAGCGATGCGGTGTAGAAGTCACGACCGGGCTTCTCACCTGCGATGGCCGCATGAATGTCCTTGTCCCATTGCGCAGGCGGCTTGCAAATGACTGTTTGGAAATATGCATGGGCTTTCGGCAACTTCTTTTCAAGCCAAGACTCCTTCGCGCGCGCACGAAACCCAACTTCCGACTCGTCAGCATCCATATCCATCTGCTTCGAGACGACATTGTCTTTGTCTGTCCTAGGAGAGCGTGGCAACCGGCTGCTGTCAGTGGGGTCGTTGTAGTCTTTCGTTCGGTGCACTGACGGAGAATGAGCAACATTGTCTTCAGAACGCCGAACTGCAGCTAACGCTGACTCTTTTGCTTTCTTCTCCTCATCCATCTTCTCCTGCAACCGCAATTCTTCCAGCACTTGTGCTGCTACCTCACTGCCTATCTCCGTGTTTTCCATACTGATGATACTCGAGGTGGTTGTCATCCTTCCCAGCGGCAATACGTGATTACTACCACGCTGAGATCTTATCAACAGCTCTGTTCCGTGCGGTCGTAGCAGTGAACGGGAGTTCCTCAAATGACCATCACCACCAAGTTTCTTTCCATTTGCAGGCGTTTCAAACAAGAATGGGTCATCAATAGAATCATGTGATGAAGAGAATGATGTCCGCAGGCCACGCATCATATCAGATCTGTACCGCGATGATGCTTGATCATCCATAATGTCATCGCTGTGTGCTTCGACCCAGAATCCTTGAGACGAAGTTCTCGCTGGTGCCAAAGCAAGAATAGCATGACATAAAAATCCCATTGTAGTCCATCATAAACCGATGTGATGTCGCTGAGAGCAATGCCATCGAATTTGTACAGCCCGAACAGAACCATTGGCTGAATAGATTTTGCGTTGGTTGCTGCGTCTGTCGCTGTCATGCAGTAAGGCTCAAAGCTTGGGTAGAAGTAGCCGATATTTGTCATCCCCGTGCAGAACATTGATAGCTGAAACACATATCGGAGCGCAAGGATGCAACAAGTCTGTAGACAGGAAAAATAACATAACGGCGTCAGTTTACCATCCTTGTACGCGAATATCTTTATCGCAGCTCTGATTAATTGCACGTACGTATGCCAACAAGTGCGTCCAGACAGTCGGTGATGGACGAGGGTTCTCAATGATCAAAAACCCGAACGCAGCAAGCACGTAGACCATGTTCAACATATCTCCCTGCAGCACCACAACAACAAGAGTAACAGTCAATACTCCCGCCTGCAAAAGTTACATAAAATAGATCGAAAATATACCTGCATAGTGAAGCAGACGACTAGCGCCAGACAGCAGATACTGGAACTCTTGCTGCGTACCCCATTGATAACAAGTTGTCCGATCTCGGCGAGTGAAGGCTCGTTCATATCATCTTCCTCGTAAAGCGTCGATTCCAATCTGAACCCAGCGTTCTGGAAATTATATAAAAACTGGTACAGTGGTGCTCGCCATGAAAACTCTTTCTTGTCGTCAAACTCTTCGTCCTCCGGGTCGCCAAGTGTGCTCTCGTCTCCAGTTACACTGCTCCACTCGCTTTTATTTTCGTCGTAATTTGCGTCTTCTTCACCCGTGTTGCGAGACGGTGGGGCCACGTCCATAGGGTTTGGTAAACCACGTTCCTTTAAGCATTCAATGATACTATCATCCAAAGCTCTCGAGGAACGGCGAACGCCAGCGCAGAGAGGAATGTGTTAAACTCCTTTGATAGCTCCGACTGGAACACGTACTTTACATCACCGCGGCTGCCCGCATGACGCACAACAATTTCAAAGCAATAAAGTAACGGTGACATATCGTCGAACTGCACCTTGGAATCGCTTAGCTTAAGCGAGATCACATCACGCCACTTGAATGAAGTTTTGAGTCGCTTACGATGCTTACGACTGCGGTGCTTCAGTGCCTTCTCTTCGTCTTGATAGAACACGAGGTGGCTGGAATCGATCACCACGTAGCGATGCAGGTATTTCGACTTCAACCACGATATTAAGAAACCAAAGCGAGGGGTTGGGAGACGTTCGCGGCGATACTTCATCCAACCAGCCGTAGTTGAACCATCCAAATTAAGAGGGAAAGTTGAGATCGGCTCACTAGCTATGCTGAACGGGCCCTCTCCCATGCGAGACAGCACAGACTTTAAATTGATAGCTTGTTCCAGGTCGGAGACCTTCGATTTTGGCCTCGCACCGGTCACCTGTGATCTCCACAATATCTGCGAAGTCACCGAGAAGAGTCAGCGACGGAAATTGTTGTCTTGAAATGCGGTAATAGCGGATCCTGTGATGGCTTCCTGCGGGCTTTTCCCACGAGATCATTGCAGAGTTTTGAGTACGCTCGATGGAGACAGGTTTTGATGGCGCCATCGGTGGCAAATTGTGGTGTAGACCTAAGGCGATATCCATCAGTTCTTCAACTTTATGCACGAGCTTCGAGACAATTATCTTAAGACGTTGGATTGCCGCGTTCTTCTCCTTCTTCATCGCGTACCATTGCTCTGTCCGTCGACGATAATAGTCGCGCACGATTTCTTCACGACGGAGAGTTGCACGATTCTGCTCACTAACCAGGACCGCAAACACTGTCTCGTATGCTGGGGCCATGAGGATCTCGCACTGTACGGAAATCAACACGAAAAGAGTTATCAAGCCATAGGGGATCTTGTTCGCTTCCACCCCAAGCAGATTGGATACGGACATACAGCTATCGTCTCCCGCTGATTTTGTCCCGATGAGGCAGTCACTCAGTGCATCGTAGACGTATGGCGCATTGATAAGAGTAATCACGAACAAGTGCGCCCAATTCCATTTGCGAAGATATTCGAGCCACGGATTTGATGGAGAGCGTGCCTCGTCCAGCCGATACAACATCATGAGTGCCCCCAGTAAGTATGCAATTGAGACCAACCCTCCTTGTTTCGCCCCAAAGACAAACACCAGAAGGAGTAGCAGCGGGAGCCAATTTGCTAGGAAAGCAAACTCGACGTAGTACCAGAGATGCTTCCGCATGAGCAACGTGTACATGTCTTCCTTCGACAAGCCCGGGAAGGACGAATTTTCTTTGGATGTGCTTTCCTCAACGGATTCACTGGTGTGATCCACCATTAGCGTTGATGAGGACCCATCAACCACCGTAATTACCTCTTCGTCATCGCTGGCTTTGTTGGAATGTGGCAGAAGATAAACACTCAACAGGGCCACAAAATCCACCATCAATGCCCACTTATGTTGGTTGTTCAGCACCAACCACCTCTCGTACGAATCGGTAATTACTCGCCACGGATAGGTTTCTTCCATGTTAATATCCAGAAACGGTGGAAGCCACAGGATCACTGAGTACTCCAACACGATCACCAATGACAGAAGCCAAGCAAGAGCCCACCGTCGTCTGCAGACAGTCGTGGACGCCGCGTACATCATACTGTACACAATCATCATGTACACAATCGCAATGAAATCCTGGTGCACAAAGCACGAAATTGTCAGCAAGAGCATCACGACATTTACAGACGCCTTACTGGCGTATGTGGTACCGAAGTCGCGCAAGCAAGAAAGGAAATCTCTGTCCTGCGCAGCAACCGCGGAGCCAGCTGAGTGCTCCGTACGATTACTTTCAGGCTCACTATCCGAGGCCGCTTGATTTCCTTTGGAGCGCAAGGATGGGATGTCAGCTTCGTCGTACGTAAAAGCTCGGGCCCGATCCTTAAGGTCGTCGTCGTCGTCATCGACTTCGCAGGAGGAAGTCGGATGGTAACCATCCAAGTTCTTAGAAGCATACAGCGCGTAATGCTCTTCGAACCGCGCAGTCAGTTCATCCAATTCCGCTTGACGTCCCGCTGTTGATGATGAATCGAAGTACTGCGCCATGCGCTGAAGAGCACACATCAGAATTATCAAAAACTCCCCGGACAGTAACTCCCACAGAGCCGACTTCCCCACTGTCGCTTCGTAGCGCTCGTTCAGGCGGATCATTCCAACCCAGTCACTATCATCACCAGCTTTGAACAATACATTCCCATTTGCTGAGCTGGCTTCTTGCGTATCGAAAGTGTTGAGCTGAATAAGAAACTTCAAGACCATCGCCAGCGCCGCAAGCCAAAAGAGTGGGAACCACAGTTGCTTCCACGACTCGCTCATTGCACGCCCCACGATTAGCACAACGATGTAAAGCCAACCCACGAAACTGATCTCATCAAGAGCAACCCACATCGTCACGATCACCAGCGCCGTCGCGCTAAATGAAATGAGCAGATGCTGAACAGTTTCCATCGCAAATCGAAAAACATCCACTGCCCGGCTTCGACCAGCAATAAATAAGTCGTACAGCACAATTTCCTTCATCATAGACGAAAGCTGCCAAAAACACAGTGCCGTCATGACTGCTGTGGGTAACAGGTACACGAATACATCCGAGATTCCGTCGGTGGATGCATGATACTCGAGGCCGAAGTCTTGGGCTGAAATGAATGAAGACGTGAAAAAGTTCTCTTCAAGTAAGCTGCGACTTCCTCAAATTGGTAAACATAGCGTGCCACCAAAATCACAACTTCAATTAGCAGTGCTAGCGACCACAATAACTTGAGCCGCAATGATGTTCTTGGTGCCGCTTGGAAACCACCTAAGTGATGTCCGAGAATAAGCAAAAATAGCGTTAACTGCACACCACCAATTGCATTCGTACTCAGGCTGGTTGTCCCGGTTTCGAATTGAAGAGCCACAACGATGAACGCAATGTAGCAGAGCAGCACACCGCAGATGCGGAACCAGTTGTCGATCTCTACCGCCAGACGTGACACGAAAAATGCCGGGTTCTGTCGAACGTGTTCTCTGGTTCGTAGACGCTCTTCAATCGCTTCGTTGTTAGCCACGTAGATTACAAGCTGGAATACCAGCTGAAAGATGATTAGAGCTGCGCGCTGAACAAGGTTGGCCACAACGAACCCCACGTGTACAGCCCTGGGTGATAACACTGCAGTCCGATTAAGTCCATTTGATCGCTTTGCGTGCAATCAATGTTCCGAAGAAAACAGCGAAACATGCTCCAAGCGAATACGTCAGTAGCACGCGCCAGAATCGTCGTCGCTTCTCAAAGAACAGCATCAGCAAGGCTGCTAGCACCAGGTACCCGATCTGAAGAAATGAAACATGTGTACTTAGTGCCACAACTACAACAACACCAAATGTACAGCGTCAACATGGTCAGCACATCGTCAATTGAATGGAACAAATCAACTGCACTCATAAACATACCTAGAATGGTGGCCAAAACCAATGCATCCAAATGCGTGAAAATGACTCGCTTCGCGTCCACAAGCCACAGACGCGCAACAGCTTTCCACCCAAGTTGCAATTGCTAAATCCAAACAGCCGGTCAGTATAGTTAGACTAGACAATTCCCCTCAGCATATAATAAATACTTACGTTGCGCAATTTCGCGAGCTTCGCGAAATTCGTAAAACTCGTTTTGCAGCCATCCGTTACATCGTTGGCATCACCGCCATCAGGCATCGCCGTGTTGCGCCGTCTTCTGGACTCACGAAGGATATCTTGGTACCGCCACTGCGTCCGGATTGCCAAGAATATGAACACGAGGCACAGAGTGTGCACACCGAGATCGAGAAACGGATAGTCAAATACCCTTAAGCCGTACGTCGTGTAGTCCTCCGGTATGAAGTTAATGGTGAGATTGCTGGTGTACTCTGCTAGAGCCAAGCCCGTGCCGTACGTGATCAGCAGCCACATGAAGATTGACGACGATAAAAGCCCAAAAAGGGCGATGGTCACAAACGCCAATGCTAAGAATGGAGCAGACAGGTACGACGGATATGACACACACCATATGATCGCCGCTGCACTACCCAACAGGAGACCGCCATCACGGGCAAAAGCGCGGACCACGATAGACTGCTTTGCTAACAGGTCCTTCAGGTCGGTTGTCTGTCCCCGGTTGCGTTGATTCGGCGAGTTGAGCAGCGACTGTGCCACATCCGCGTTAACAGAGCCAAGATCGACTGTGTTTGCCTCGAGGGAAAATCCCGATACAAGGCTTCCCTGGGTCTAGTGCTGGCTTCCTTTGCTTCTGCATGCAGATTATGTAGCTTGGCACAACTGACAAAGAGCAAGAACAGGAATGCCGCAAAAAAATAGTACTCCCACTTCACGCCGCCATCACGGAAATCCACAAAGCCAGCGTAGTGGCCGATCGTCTGCACAGTGTCTCCGCTTGTCACCTGAGTCAAATGGAAGGCGTACCTGCGAAATATTTCAATAAAATACATTAAAAGATGCGCATGCGGTACGCAGTCAGAGAGGACGCACCATGCAACAATGATGACCAAACAGAGCCCAAGCAGCACTCTCGTCACCGCAGGCCCAAGGAAGTAGCTTGGTGATTGACCGCTGTGCTTGTGGGTGACCAGGTCCTGCACGTTCACCTTGTGCACAAAGATTGTGTAGCCGATCAAGCGTGTCAGTAGCACCAGGTATAGTGTCCCTGAGGCAAATGCCGGCACAGACACCGACGTGAGAAGTAGAAGCACGGAGCTCAGAATTTCAACAGCCTTCAGCATAGACTGCTTGCGATCTCTTTTGGGTTCACTGTGGTTCATGAGCTGCTCACCCATCTCGAACAGGTCAAAGTGTTGTCTAGCACGTTCCTCCTCCTGCTGCTCTCTTGACCTCGTGTTCAGTCTCCGCAGCACGTACCAATAGTGGATCGTACTGCACACAAGCACCATGATATCTACACCAAATGTTAATAAGTACTTCTTAGAGCTGTGCATGGGGATGAACCCAACGAGAGCCGCCACATCAGCTCCCTCGTAGTCATCTTCGTTCTTGAAGGCGCCCATCACTGCTCCATGACAGATACAGGCCAGCAGAGCCACCCCCAACGTAACTAACGTAATCAATCGCGACTGAAAGAGTGCACGACTCCGTAGCAAAAGACCAATAAATAAAACAGCGACACGAGATTGGCGCGGACGCCCACAGCCACCATGAGGCACAGCGCAAAGAGTACCTCTGCGGCTGTACGTAGCGTTGCTAGTACGCGTAGTGAGAGTCTGTTGGTCCTTGTGTGTTGTCCTTGTGTTGGTGGTGGTGGTCCTGTGGTGGTTGTACGGTCGGAGTGATGGTCCATGACGGGGATTGAGCGCTCTCTCTTGAAGGACGTGTCGGGTCGTAACGTTGGCGTAGCTACTTGGCCGTAAGTTGCAGCGTCTGTGAGGTATGTGGGCGTCAACACGACGCGTCCATCGGAGCCGATGAGTGAGGAAGGTTCCAAGTCCGCAGGTGACGCGAAGGAGCCATGCTGCTGCATTTAGCTGCAGAATGCGGAATGATGAAACGGCGAGCCGGGGTCGGACTTGTTTTGGCCAATGGGAAATCTTCTTCTGACAAAATGGGCGAGACATGACCAATTGATGGCTGGCTGGTGAGCCCCACACTGGCAAACTCACTGCCAAACTGGTTCGACACAATCTCTTATTGGCCATGCTGCTGCTTGTCAGACTGCCTTGACACCTGGAGGCATAGCGACAGAGAACTACAAGTATTGAGATAAATTTAGGGCACATGTATCAACGAGCTGGCAGACAGTCCAAGGACCTATTGACAAGGAGTCGGTTCAGTAGTCGGTTCAACCATCTCCTCCCTGCCTTTACCGGTTTTGACATACATGTCATAATAGGAACAATAGTGAAGTTATGTGTCAAACACGCCAATAAAAATGTACCGATGTTCTAAACCGGAGTATCTACATGTGACCTGCAGCGGGCCAAGTTACTTGATTGACATCATTATTGAAGTAACCAACAGAGGTACTAATGCGGTGGATCTACACGATAGACTTTCCTCACAGCGATTAATAACTGTTACTCTCGCAACCGTTCGCCTAACAAGCAAGAAGCAATCTGGAATGAGTGGATACGCTGCAGGTGACGCGAAAAACTGCAGCAGGGGTTCGTTGTAATTTCATGTGGCGGGTTGGGTAGCAGATATACTCCTGATCGACCGGACCCTGTGTGTGTGAGTGGGGGGCTATGGGTATAGCATCCGCAAAAACTTTGATGCTCGCCTTACTAGTATGTTGTAGTCTCCGGTGGTCGTTCATCAATGCCGATGATGGGGTGAACATTCTGTGGACACCTAATCATTTTTGTAGATGAACAGACATGGACACCCCATCTTTTACTGTGGTGAACATGTCAGGATTTATATGTACCGGAACATGTATAGCAGCATTTTTTGCTCATAACGCTGCAATATCACCTAGTGTTATGTGTTTGCACCTCCGTAGAACCTGCTCAATAGCCAACTTTCTTCAAACACCGCACAGCTTCAAGCCCCTTTTGTATATGGTCACCGCATTCACAACTGGACCATGACCAAGCGCAACGATGTACACGTACCACCAGCCATGGCCCAAATGGAAACCAAGCTCCAGCTAGGTCTCGAGTCCGGACAGGCACTCATGGTGCAGGGCGAGGCCGCCTTCCACGACTTCGTCGCTCAGCAGCTCGAACCGGCGCTCGGTCACACATTGCCACAGATGGAGGTGCGATGCAAAGATCTGTCGGTGATCGCTGAAGTGGCGGTGATCCAACAGACGTCCACCGCCACCACGTTCGAGTTGCCGAGCGTCTACAACACAGTCAAGCACACGGTGCGCAAGCTCACGACCAGTAGACACGTCACCCAACGACATGTGCTCCACCGTGTGGATGCCGTGTTCAAACCGGGAACGACCACACTGGTCTTGGGCCAACCTGGCTCTGGCAAGACATCGCTCATGAAAGTGCTGAGTGGACAGTTCCCGATGGAGAAGGACATCACAGTTGAGGGAGACATTTCGTACAATGGACGGTCGTGGGAGGAACTACTTCAAAGTTGCCACAGCTCGTCGCATACGTGCCACAAACCGACAAGCATTTCCCGTCGTTGTCAGTGCAGGAGACGCTCGAGTTCGCGCACGCGTGTTGTCCGGAGGAAGTGGCGTCACGATGCGGCAAAGTCTGCTGTCTCAAGGCACACCGGAACAGAACGAGGCGGCGTTGCAGACGGCGAACGCGCTCTACGAGCATTACCCGGACGTGATCGTGGAACAGCTCGGCTTACAGATGTGTCGCGACACAGTGATCGGTAACGCCATGAAACGTGGTGTATCGGGTGGGGAGCGCAGGCGAGTGACGACTGGCGAGATGGAGTTCGGAATGAAGTACGCGACGTTCATGGATGAAGTCACTACGGGTCTTGACAGCGCAGCCACGTTCGACATCGTGTGCACACAACGCGACATTGCCAAGAAGCTGCACAAGACGGTGGTGATGGCTTTATTGCAGCCGGGACCCGAGGTGTTCGAGCTCTTCGACAATATTTTATTGCTCAATGATGGTGAGGTGATGTACCATGGCCCGCGCGAACAGGCTGTGCCATACTTCGAGAGTCTTGGTTTCATCTGTCCACCTGACCGTGATGTCGCCGACTATCTGCTGGACCTCGGTACCGATGAGCAATACCAGTACGAGATCGGCAAAGCAGGAAGTAATCCGTCGCTGTTGACACTGATGCCTCGATTGGCGAGTGAGTTTGCGGGCCTGTTCCGCCAGTCGTATATCCACCAAGAAACGGTTTGCACGCTGAACGAAGCATGGAGTAACGAGCGTTTGCGTGACGCCGAGCAGCATCTGATGAAGATGCCGGCATTTCGGCAATCGTTCTGGGCTAGCACATTGACAGTGATGCGTCGGCAGATGACGATCTCTCCACAATACGACATTTATTCGTGTACGCGCCTTCATGGTTGTTGTCATGGGACTCATTTACGGCAGCACATTTTACAACTTTGACCCTACGAAAACGCAGATGTCGCTCGGTATTTTGTACCAGACCACTATGTTCTTGGCAATCGGTCAAGCAACTCAAACGCCAGTATTCATTGCAGCGCGCGAGATTTACTACAAGCACCGCCGTGCAAAATTCTACCGTGCATCATCATTTGCGATTGCATGCCTCGCAGCGCTTGCACCAATAGTCGTGGTTGAATCTGTCGTCTTCGGGTCCATTGTGTACTGGATGTGCGGATTCATTGCAGATGCAGGATATTTCCTGTTCTTCTTGCTTTGCATGATCCTGACCAATCTTGCACTTTGCGCTTGGTTTCTGACTTTGACAGCCATGTCGCCGAATTTTAATATTGCCAAGCCCATGACGACATTCTCTATCACCTTTTACGTCGTGTTTGCTGGGTTTGTGGTGCCTTTGAGTCAAATACCAGACTTTCTCGTCTGGGTTTACTGGATCGACCCAATGGCTTGGTGTTTGCGCGCTGTGGCTGTGAACCAATATCGTTCGCCGTATTTCGACGTGTGTGTATGACGGTGAAAACTATTGCAACCAATACAACATGACATTTGGTGAGTACGCGTTATCGCAGTACGACGTGCCATCCGACAAGTTTTGGGTTTGGACTGGGGTGGCGTACCTGTTGTTCTCGATCGCGTTTTTCGTGGTGGCTAGTAGCTATTTTTTGGAGTATAAGCGCTATGACGTCCCTGCAACGAAGGTGGCGATTGTTACGAGCTACGACGAAGAAAGCGACGGTACTAAGAACCATTCAACGGAACCGGGACAGCAGTATCAAGGTGATGGAAATCCCAGCTATGTCATGGTCTCGACACCACGAGTGGCCTCCAATGTACCAGCACCGACAGCAACTCCAAACGACATGGTTGTGGTCGATCTTCACGAGGAGCAGCCAAAATTCGTCCCCGTTGCGGTCGCGTTCAAGAACCTCTGGTACTCGGTCCCTTTGCCCCGCCATAAACAGGAGTCCATCGACTTGCTCAAGGGAATCAGCGGCTACGCACTACCGGGTACCATGACGGCACTCATGGGGTCATCGGGTGCTGGCAAGACAACACTGATGGATGTGATTGCGGGACGCAAGACGGGAGGTAAGATCAGTGGTGAGATCCTGCTGAACGGCTACCCTGCGACGGAGTTGGCAATTCGTCGCTGTACGGGCTACTGTGAACAGCAGGACATCCACTCGGAAGGAGCGACATTCCGAGAGGCTCTCACATTTAGTGCGTTCCTGCGTCAAGACAGCAGCGTGTCCGAACGCGCCAAACTGGCGTCTGTGGAGGAATGCCTCGACTTGTTGAATATGCATGCGATCGCTGACAAAATCATCCGAGGCAGTTCTCAGGAGCAGATGAAGCGACTAACGATCGGTGTCGAACTTGCAGCACAACCCAGTGTGCTCTTTCTGGACGAACCCACGAGTGGCTTGGACGCTCACTCGGCCAAGGTCATCATGGACGGTGTACGGAAGGTGGCAGACAGCGGCCGCACTATTGTGTGTACGATCCACCAGCCTTCATCAGATGTCTTCTTCCTGTTTGACAGTCTACTCCTACTAAAACGTGGTGGAGAGATGGTTTTCTTTGGTGAATTGGACAACACTGAACCCGATGATCGAGAGTGCGGTCACCTGATCGACTACTTCGAGGCCATTCAGGAGGTTCCCCGTTTGCCAGCAGGTCAAAACCCGGCAACGTGGATGCTCGAGTGTATCGGTGCTGGCGTGGCTGGTGCTGGTGAGAAGCCTACGATGGAGGCCGCTGCAAACGTGGATTTCGTTCAATATTTCCGTGACAGTGTGGAGCAGCATTCTCTTGAGCGTGGCTTGGCTCAGCCAGGTGTCAGTACGCCGGCGCCCGATCGCCTGTCGGAGTTGATATTTACGAACAAACGTGCTGCGAGTCCAACGACACAACTGCGTGTTCTTGTCGGTAGGTTCATGATCATCTACTGGCGAACACCGTCATATAACTTGACACGTTTCTTGATCGCTTTCGGAATTGCCATCGTGTTCGGTCTCGTTCTCGTGGGTCACAACTACACATCGTACCAAGGACTCAATGCGGCGGTAGGTGTGATCTTCATGACAGCATTGTATCAAGGTTACATCACCTATGTCGGTTGCCTGCCATTCACAGCACACGAACGTGCCTCGTATTACCGCGAACGGGATGCTCAGACGTACAATGCACTCTGGTACTTTGTGGGGGCCACAGTCGCAGAAATCCCGTACGTTTTCTTCAGTGGCTTCATCTTTACAATCATCTTCTACCCATTGATCGGCTTCACATCAATCACCACGGGCATTTTCTACTGGATCAACGTGTCGCCTTTTGTGCTGATGCAAACATATCTGGCTCAGCTCTTCGTCTACGCACTGCCGAGTGTGGCGATGGCTGCCATTGTGGGTGTTCTCATCAATGCCATCTTCCTGTTGTTCGCCGGCTTTAATCCGCCGGCACGCTCCATCCCGGACGGCTACTTGTGGCTCTATCACATCACACCACAGCGATACTCGCTGTCCATTCTGATCTCGCTCCTATTCGGTAATTGCCCCGAGGATCCAACGTACGATGAAGCCTCGCAATCGTACATCAACGTGGGTCCGCAGATCGCGTGTCAACCTCTGGAGAACGCACCACTGTCGATTGGGCACACGACGGTGAAAGGTTACATCGAGCAGGTGTTCAACATGAAGTACGACGACATGTGGAGCAACTTCGGCTGCGTCTTCATCTTCCTCGCTGTCTTCCGGGTGCTGGCGTTGCTGGCGTTGCGATACATTAACCACCAGAAGCGGTAAATGACCGCTTTGTAAGAATGTCAATTAACCTAATCGAGATTTCCGATCGACCTTGACACGTGAGGTCTACTATCCATTGTTCTATATCGTCGACCAGGTCTTCCACACGAAGCTTGACAATGCAGGGCATCTTTGGCTTCGCATCATTATCATCTCAACCCGCAGAAGCGTAGATTGGTTGTAAGGCGTGTTTGAACCAGCAAGGTAACAACATGCCGCCTCTGCACCATCACTAAGTCGACGCCATATCAATAGGAGAGATTTGAGCCGATGCATGTCACGGACCACTTCGATCCAGAGTCCAACCTGCAGAGACTGCCGTCGCCTCTGTTGCTTCCCGCGACCGCACCTAGAGTACAAGTATTGCCAAGAGGCAGGGCTGCAGTTTATGATATTGTAACAACATAAATTATGCATTGGAAGGTGGCAAAGTCATTCATAAATAATGACATAACCTTACTCGCATCTAACACTTCCAGCTACTCGAGGGCCGTCACCGCGTGGACACTCTGATGCGCCTCGGTCTGCTTTAAGAAAGCGGCATCTCCAACATGGCAGGTTGCAGCGAACATCGTTGATGACCTAAGGTCGCCCTTGCCATGCTAAAAATGCCTGACAACGTTGTTTGTCGGAGCGACGGATGCGATGAGCCAATACTTGGTCGTCTCGAGCCTCCTCTTCTTCTGTAGCCTCTGCACCAACGACTCAGCATGTATGCCACCGTCCACGTCACACACTGGTGTATCAACAGCGACCACCGAGACCTCGAATGGACGCAACGCGGCTTTCTCGGCACGTATCAATCGCGGGTCCTTGCTGTTTAAAACCCGCACACAACCAGCCTTGAAGTCGGGGCTGTGGATAATCGCTGCGCGAGGACCTACAAATAAGCATGTAAACATTAGTGGATTGGCACAAGCAGGAATTAGCTTCTTCATTTACCAATGTAGGCAGGTAGAATAAACTGTCGAACCAGGCACGGACATCAGCCATACTTGCCAAATCGTCTTGGAGCACCTTTGCCACTGACTCCACATCTTTGAGCGACTTCAACAGCTCACACAGACGGTGGTTGCACGCAGGGGACGATAGTAAGTAGCTCGGAAAGCTCGGCGTCATAGCTGACCTATGGAGAGAGGCTGAGCTAGACCTCTGTCTACTGCCATATGCTTGTATCTCCACAGGCGACGAAATCGGCATGATTGATGTAGTTGGCAGTTCGAAGACGCTGGCAAGCATAATTTATGTACGGCATGCGAAGTCTTCAACAAGGATCAGGTAGAAACTTAAGGCTGCAGCGGATGCCCTCGTCAAGGACGGCATTATCTCTGACTGGTTGTTCAAGAGCCCAGGATCTCCCATCAAAACAAGAACAACATCCAACGACCTTGCACTTGATGCAGTGTCTCCGAATCTACCAGCTACAGACTCGGCACCAAGCAGCCCTACTAAGGAGGCACCATCGGTTTTGTCGTGCTTCCCATTATCCCCACGACGTCTAATGGGGCGGAAGAAGTCGACAGAATCTCGAGACCAGGAGATAACACAAAACGTTGTGTTCCTGCGCTGGATACTGCGTGGCTACCTACATTTTGGCCATCGGTGACTGCCATAACGACAACATCATGATCCAGTGCTCCGGCAAGTTTTTCACATCGATTTTGGTCACTTCCTCGGGCATTTCAAGTCTAATCTAGAGGTAAAGTGTGAGCGTGCACTGTTCGTGTTCACGTCTTCAATGCTCGACACCATGGGCGGCAAAAGAGTGAGAACTACCAGCAGTTCCAGATTTTGGCGTGCAATGCCTTCCAAGTGCTTCGAATTTGCTCATCACATTGCTGGTGCTGGCGCTTACATGCGGCATCCCAGAGCTCACCGTAGCATGTACCGAAACTAGGTTATCCCCACTACGTTGGTCCTGGACACGTTCACGTGCTCTGTTGCGTCGGCTGTTGAAGTCCTGCTACGAAGACTCTGTACGCGAGCCAATGCCCACGGTGTGCAGCCCGTGATTACTCTGTATGTGATCCTGGAAACGTCACAGTGCACAGTTTCGTCGTTTCTTGCATTCCTGCTACGAAGCCATTTCATTACCCCGTTCGTGACCCTGAATACGTTCACGGTGTGCAGTCACAACTCATCAATGCCAGTAGAGCAATCCCACAACTGCAACAACACCACGGCGTCTTCGGGTACCTGCTCCTAGTTCATACGCCAAACAGCTCGTTCACCACAACGTACACATTCTCAGGTTCGTCACCAGTCAGACGCGGACGACCCTCGAAAAGCTAGCGGCTTATCGTGCTGAAGCCGTGCTGTACCTGTGGGTGGTGTCGGAGGCGCCGAAAAGGTTCCCTAGCGCTTGCTGCTTTTGTGTAGTCGTGAACTTTTGTGCTAATGAAGAGCCTCCAGTAGAAACATTTCTAAATGACCTGCATCAAGAATGTATAAAACATGTTTAATACGTATTTGTTTTCAGTCGGGGGCTGTAACGTTAACAGTTTGCCCATGTCTGTAAAATAGCCAAATGTTTGCTTGAGGAGTTTAGTGAAATCAACAATACATTTGTTATTCCTCCTTCATAAATGTATTGCAACTATCTATTGCAATAATAAATTGTGTAATTTATTTTTCGGCTACCCTGTCAAGAGGTTATGAATGGGGTTTCATGTATACGTGGTGCTTGCGATGAGTCCATAGTAGCTCCTACATGCGAACCATGCCTAGATCCTCCATCGCGATCCCCGCTAAGCCTGAAGATGATACGAACGTTTAACGGAGAAATATGTCACCATGCTGATGGAAGAGCACTTCGAGGTTTGGATATAAGGCCACATTGTCAAAGGATCCGAGAAACTACAGTACTACATAGCTCGATTATCGTGTTCATCGCGCTGCACATCACCACTTTCGGACAAGACGATGAGGTGAACAAGTTCATCTCATCATGCTCTTTGTAGTGCGGTGATGAACGACCCCGAAAAATGCACGGGCTATGAAAAATTTCGGCGCTCCGTCTCAACATGTCCAGATAGGATTGACCACGTTATCCCATCTGACTGTGGCATGATGCAGCAATTATCGCGGCTCAACTGCTCCACAGTGCTCATTCTTCGTTCTGCTCGGCGACTCACAGACCCCACAAACACATCTGACGTGTGCCAAAACGTATCGCTAGCAACTACGCATCGACTATGACAATCCCGAATGATGGACCTCACACCACCAGACCAAAGCTCCAGCCAGGTCTCGAGTCCGGACAGGCACTCATGGTGCAGGGCGAGGCCGCCTTCCACGACTTCGTCGCTCAGCAGCTCGAACCGGCGCTCGGTCACACATTGCCACAGATGGAGGTGCGATGCAAAGATCTGTCGGTGATCGCTGAAGTGGCGGTGATCCAACAGACGTCCACCGCCACCACGTTCGAGTTGCCGAGCGTCTACAACACAGTCAAGCACACGGTGCGCAAGCTCACGACCAGTAGACACGTCACCCAACGACATGTGCTCCACCGTGTGGATGCCGTGTTCAAACCGGGAACGACCACACTGGTCTTGGGCCAACCTGGCTCTGGCAAGACATCGCTCATGAAAGTGCTGAGTGGACAGTTCCCGATGGAGAAGGACATCACAGTTGAGGGAGACATTTCGTACAATGGACGGTCGTGGGAGGAACTACTTCAAAAGTTGCCACAGCTCGTCGCATACGTGCCACAAACCGACAAGCATTTCCCGTCGTTGTCAGTGCAGGAGACGCTCGAGTTCGCGCACGCGTGTTGTCCGGAGGAAGTGGCGTCACGATGCGGCAAAGTCTGCTGTCTCAAGGCACACCGGAACAGAACGAGGCGGCGTTGCAGACGGCGAACGCGCTCTACGAGCATTACCCGGACGTGATCGTGGAACAGCTCGGCTTACAGATGTGTCGCGACACAGTGATCGGTAACGCCATGAAACGTGGTGTATCGGGTGGGGAGCGCAGGCGAGTGACGACTGGCGAGATGGAGTTCGGAATGAAGTACGCGACGTTCATGGATGAAGTCACTACGGGTCTTGACAGCGCAGCCACGTTCGACATCGTGTGCACACAACGCGACATTGCCAAGAAGCTGCACAAGACGGTGGTGATGGCTTTATTGCAGCCGGGACCCGAGGTGTTCGAGCTCTTCGACAATATTTTATTGCTCAATGATGGTGAGGTGATGTACCATGGCCCGCGCGAACAGGCTGTGCTATACTTCGAGAGTCTTGGTTTCATCTGTCCACCTGACCGTGATGTCGCCGACTATCTGCTGGACCTCGGTACCGATGAGCAATACCAGTACGAGATCGGCAAAGCAGGAAGTAATCCGTCGCTGTTGACACTGATGCCTCGATTAGCGAGTGAGTTTGCGGGCCTATTCCGCCAGTCGTATATCCACCAAGAAACGGTGTGCACGCTGAACGAAGCATGGAGTAACGAGCGTTTGCGTGACGCCGAGCAGCATCTGATGAAGATGCCGGCATTTCGGCAATCGTTCTGGGCTAGCACATTGACAGTGATGCGTCGGCAGATGACGATCTCTCTCCACAATACGACATTTATTCGTGTACGCGCCTTCATGGTTGTTGTCATGGGACTCATTTACGGCAGCACATTTTACAACTTTGACCCTACGAAAACGCAGATGTCGCTCGGTATTTTGTACCAGACCACTATGTTCTTGGCAATCGGTCAAGCAACTCAAACGCCAGTATTCATTGCAGCGCGCGAGATTTACTACAAGCACCGCCGTGCAAAATTCTACCGTGCATCATCATTTGCGATTGCATGCCTCGCAGCGCTTGCACCAATAGTCGTGGTTGAATCTGTCGTCTTCGGGTCCATTGTGTACTGGATGTGCGGATTCATTGCAGATGCAGGATATTTCCTGTTCTTCTTGCTTTGCATGATCCTGACCAATCTTGCACTTTGCGCTTGGTTTCTGACTTTGACAGCCATGTCGCCGAATTTTAATATTGCCAAGCCCATGACGACATTCTCTATCACCTTTTACGTCGTGTTTGCTGGGTTTGTGGTGCCTTTGAGTCAAATACCAGACTTTCTCGTCTGGGTTTACTGGATCGACCCAATGGCTTGGTGTTTGCGCGCTGTGGCTGTGAACCAATATCGTTCGCCGTATTTCGACGTGTGTGTATGACGGTGAAAACTATTGCAACCAATACAACATGACATTTGGTGAGTACGCGTTATCGCAGTACGACGTGCCATCCGACAAGTTTTGGGTTTGGACTGGGGTGGCGTACCTGTTGTTCTCGATCGCGTTTTTCGTGGTGGCTAGTAGCTATTTTTTGGAGTATAAGCGCTATGACGTCCCTGCAACGAAGGTGGCGATTGTTACGAGCTACGACGAAGAAAGCGACGGTACTAAGAACCATTCAACGGAACCGGGACAGCAGTATCAAGGTGATGGAAATCCCAGCTATGTCATGGTCTCGACACCACGAGTGGCCTCCAATGTACCAGCACCGACAGCAACTCCAAACGACATGGTTGTGGTCGATCTTCACGAGGAGCAGCCAAAATTCGTCCCCGTTGCGGTCGCGTTCAAGAACCTCTGGTACTCGGTCCCTTTGCCCCGCCATAAACAGGAGTCCATCGACTTGCTCAAGGGAATCAGCGGCTACGCACTACCGGGTACCATGACGGCACTCATGGGGTCATCGGGTGCTGGCAAGACAACACTGATGGATGTGATTGCGGGACGCAAGACGGGAGGTAAGATCAGTGGTGAGATCCTGCTGAACGGCTACCCTGCGACGGAGTTGGCAATTCGTCGCTGTACGGGCTACTGTGAGCAGCAGGACATCCACTCGGAAGGAGCGACATTCCGAGAGGCTCTCACATTTAGTGCGTTCCTGCGTCAAGACAGCAGCGTGTCCGAACGCGCCAAACTGGCGTCTGTGGAGGAATGCCTCGACTTGTTGAATATGCATGCGATCGCTGACAAAATCATCCGAGGCAGTTCTCAGGAGCAGATGAAGCGACTAACGATCGGTGTCGAACTTGCAGCACAACCCAGTGTGCTCTTTCTGGACGAACCCACGAGTGGCTTGGACGCTCACTCGGCCAAGGTCATCATGGACGGTGTACGGAAGGTGGCAGACAGCGGCCGCACTATTGTGTGTACGATCCACCAGCCTTCATCAGATGTCTTCTTCCTGTTTGACAGTCTACTCCTACTAAAACGTGGTGGAGAGATGGTTTTCTTTGGTGAATTGGACAACACTGAACCCGATGATCGAGAGTGCGGTCACCTGATCGACTACTTCGAGGCCATTCAGGAGGTTCCCCGTTTGCCAGTAGGTCAAAACCCGGCAACGTGGATGCTCGAGTGTATCGGTGCTGGCGTGGCTGGTGCTGGCGAGAAGCCTACGATGGAGGCCGCTGCAAACGTGGATTTCGTTCAATATTTCCGTGACAGTGTGGAGCAGCATTCTCTTGAGCGTGGCTTGGCTCAGCCAGGTGTCAGTACGCCGGCGCCCGATCGCCTGTCGGAGTTGATATTTACGAGCAAACGCGCTGCGAGTCCGATCACGCAGCTACGCGCCCTGGTTGGGAAGTTTTTGACCATCTATTGGCGCACACCGTCATACAACGTGACGCGCTTTATGATCTCGCTGTGCTTGGGTGTAGTGTTTGGTCTGGTGCTCGTTAACGGGGAGTATACGACGTATCAGGGGCTCAATGCGGCAGTCGGCGTCATATTTATGACCACGCAATACAACGGTATCGCCGCGTACGTGGGCACGCTCCCTTTCACTGGCCATGAACGCGGGCCTTACTACCGCGAACGCGCGTCTCAGACATACAACGCGCTCTGGTACTTCGTGGGCGCAACGTTTGCCGAACTACCGTACGTGTTCTTCAGTGGTTTCCTCTTCACGGCGACCTTCTATCCATTGATAGGCTTCACGTCGTTCAGCACATGGGTGCTCTACTGGATCAACCTGTCGCTCTTCATCCTCATGCAGACGTATCTGGGGCAACTGTTTATCTACGCGTTGCCGAGTGTAGAGGTGGCCGCCATTGTGGGGTTATGATTAACGCCATCTTCCTGCTGTTCGCGGGCTTCAACCCGCCTGCCGGGTCCATTCCGGAGGGCTACAAGTGGCTCTACTACATCACTCCGCAGCGTTACTCGCTGTCCATTCTGACCGCCCTCCTGTTTGGTGAGTGCGATCAAGACCCCATCTATGACGAAGCCACGCAATCCTTTGTGAATGTGGGTTCTCAATTGGGCTGCCAACCACTGGAGAACACGCCGATGTCTATTGGTCACATGACAGTGAAGAACTACGTGGAAAATGTGTACGGGATGAAGTACGACGACATGTGGGGAACTTCGGCTGCGTCTTCATTTTCCTCTTCGTCTTCAGACTGTTGTCGTTATTGGCATTACGATACATTAATCACCAGAAGAGATAAGACTTTTATCACACGAAATACTAGAAGTTTAAGTTGCCCAATACAATACTGCAACTTTTACTAAACAAGAGCCGCGACCACCAGCAAAGTCTCATTTGATCCCCTCCTGCTACCATGACGGACGCGGACGATGCTAACGCCAGTGGTTATGTCCTGGCGATTGCTGGCATTGTGGACGCGCTCATCGCCGCCTATGAAGCGCAGGAACCAGTCAACATGACGCGCCTCAAGAACGACGTGGCCAAACAGTTCCGCATTCCGTCCATGCCCAAGGTCCGCAACAAACGACAAACAACAAACGATACAAAAACCTCTGTAGTAACACTAACATATCTCTTGCTTTGCCATTGCACTTCCAGCTTGTGGACATCATTTCGGCTGTACCGGAAGACCACAAAGAGAAGCTGCTGCCGTTTCTAAAAGCCAAACCTGTTCGAACTGCGTCGGGCATTGCTGTCGTGGTCAGTACATTACTGTAGACTATTGTACTAGATACTCTAGTACAAAACGAGCTCATATTGTTCTTGTTACTGCTGCTGCTGCGTGGACTTTATTGTATCTGAAATCTGTAGGCAGTGATGTGCAAGCCCCACCGGTGTCCTCACATTGCCATGACTGGCAACATCTGCGTGTACTGCCCTGGAGGCCCCGACTCGGACTTTGAGTACTCGACTCAGGCGTATACGGGCTATGAGCCCACAAGCATGCGGGCCATTCGAGCTCGGTACGACCCAGCTTTGCAGACACGACACCGTGTAGCGCAACTGCGACGACTGGGTCATTCAGTGGACAAAGTGGAGTTTATTGTCATGGGAGGCACGTTCTTATCGCTGGATGTGAGCTATCGAGACTATTTCATTCGCAATCTTCACGACGCGCTATCGGGGCATTCGTCTGCGAGTGTGGCGGAGGCGGTGCGCTACTCGGAACAAAGCTCGACGAAGTGCACAGCCATCACGATCGAAACTCGACCGGATTACTGCCTCAAGCCTCATTTGCACGATATGCTGCGTTATGGGTGCACGCGGATCGAGATCGGTGTACAGAGCGTCTACGAGGATGTGGCACGCGATACGAACCGTGGACACACAGTTGCAGCTGTATCGCACTGCTTCCAGTTGGCCAAGGATTGCGGCTTTAAGATCGTCGCACACTTGATGCCCGATTTGCCTAACATGGGGCTTGAGCGCGACCTTGCGGGCTTCCGTGAGTTCTTTGAGAATCCACACTTCCGCACTGACGGTATCAAGCTTTACCCGACTCTTGTGATCCGCGGAACGGGACTTTATGAACTCTGGAAGACAGGTGCTTACAAGAACTATTCACCTGAGGATCTTGTCGACCTGATGGCGCGTCTGCTTGCTCTCGTGCCGCCATGGACTCGTGTGTACCGCGTGCAACGCGACATTCCGATGCCACTCGTGACGTCAGGTGTTGAGCATGGCAATTTACGTGAGTTGGCGCTGGCACGAATGCGTGACCTCGGTCTTGTGTGCAATGATGTCCGTACGCGCGAGGTCGGCATTAAGGGCATCCATGACCAGAGTGTGCCTGACCAGGTGGAACTCGTACGTCGCGACTACGTGGCGAACGGGGGTGGGAGACATTCCTTGCGTATGAAGACCCACAGCAGAATATTTTGATCGGGTTGCTGCGCCTCCGCCAGGCCAGTGCTGCATCATTCCGTGATGAGATTACTCCAGGGTGCTCTATCGTGCGCGAGTTGCACGTGTACGGTTCATCTGTGCCTCTTCACGCACGAGACCCGACTAAATTTCAGCACCAGGGCTTCGGAACGCTGTTGATGGAGGAAGCAGAGCGTATCGCTTTTGAAGAACACGGGTCGCACAAGCTCGTGGTCATTGCTGGCGTTGGCACTCGCAACTACTACCGCAAACTGGGCTACGAGATTGATGGGCCTTACATGTCCAAGTATTTATGAGCAATGTTAGAAGCGGTGATGGCATGTGGAATTATTGTGTATGTCTGTGTGTTTTTAGTTGGAGCTCTATCTCTTTTGGTGGTTGATGTACCTAAGTGCCAGCAGTGAGAGCAGCCGGAAGACGAGGAGGAAGATAAAGACACATCCGAAGTTCGCCCAGATCTGGTCGTGTTTCATGTTGAAGACCTCTTCCACATACCCCTTGACGGTGGTGTGTCCAATGGACAGCGGTGTACCTTCCAGCGGTTGACAGCCAAGCTCCGGACCAACATTCAGGTATGTCTGCGTGACCTCATCGTACGTAGGCTCCACTGAACAATCGCCGTACAGCAGTGAGATCAGGATGGACAACGAGTAACGATGGGGTGTGATGTGGTAGATCCACTTGTAGCCCTCGGGAATAGAACCAGCAGGAGGGTTAAAGCCTGAAAACAACAGGAATATTGCGTTGACGAGGACCCCACGATCACGGCCACCTCCACGCTCGGCAACGCGTACACGAAAAGCTGGCCTAGATACGTTTGCATCAACACGAAAAGTGACAGGTTGACCCAGTAGAGCACACCCGTCCAGAACGACGTGAAGCCGATCAACGGGTAAAAGATCACAGTGAAGATGAACCCGCTGAAGAACACGTACGGGATCTCAGCAATTGTGGAGCCGACAAAGTACCAAAATGCGTTGTACGTCTGCGACGCGCGTTCGCGATAGTATGGTGCACGCTCATGGGCTGTGAAAGGAAGCGTACCCACGTAGGCTGCAATACCGTTGTATTGCGTGGTCATGAAAATCACACCGATTGCCGCGTTAAGTCCCTGGTAAGCCGTATATTCTCTATTGACTAGCACTAGCCCAAACATCACGGCTAAGCTGAATGCGACGATGAAGCGTGTCATGTTGTACGATGGTGTACGCCAGTACATCGTCAAGAACCGCTGAACCAGGGCTCGCAGCTGTGTTGATGAAGTGGCAGCACGCTTATTCCTGTAATTGAGCTCTCCAAGTTGATCAGGTGCTGGAATGGTAACGCCAGGTTGATCCAGACTTCTACAGAGCGCTTGCATCTCGTCACTCTCACGGAAGTGGCGCACAAAATCAACGACAGTAGCGTCACTCGCTGAGGATTTTTCAGCAGTAGTGGCTACACCAGCACCAATGCACTCGAGCATCCACGTTGCCGGGTTTTGACCTACTGGCAAACGGGGAACCTCCTGAATGGCCTCGAAGTAGTCGATCAGGTGACCGCACTCTCGATCATCGGACTCAGTGTTGTCCAATTCACCAAAGAAAACCATCTCTCCACCACGTTTTAGTAGGAGTAGACTGTCAAACAGGAAGAAGACATCTGATGAAGGCTGGTGGATCGTACACACAATAGTGCGGCCGCTGTCTGCCACCTTCCGTACACCGTCCATGATGACCTTGGCCGAGTGAGCGTCCAAGCCACTCGTGGGTTCGTCCAGAAAGAGCACACTGGGTTGTGCTGCAAGTTCGACACCGATCGTTAGTCGCTTCATCTGCTCCTGAGAACTGCCTCGGATGATTTTGTCAGCGATCGCATGCATATTCAACAAGTCGAGGCATTCCTCCACAGACGCCAGTTTGGCGCGTTCGGACACGCTGCTGTCTTGACGCAGGAACGCACTAAATGTGAGAGCCTCTCGGAATGTCGCTCCTTCCGAGTGGATGTCCTGCTGCTCACAGTAGCCCGTACAGCGACGAATTGCCAACTCCGTCGCAGGGTAGCCGTTCAGCAGGATCTCACCACTGATCTTACCTCCCGTCTTGCGTCCCGCAATCACATCCATCAGTGTTGTCTTGCCAGCACCCGATGACCCCATGAGTGCCGTCATGGTACCCGGTAGTGCGTAGCCGCTGATTCCCTTGAGCAGGTTGATGGACTCCTGTTTATGGCGGGGCAAAGGGACCGAGTACCAGAGGTCCTTGAACGCTAGAGTTACAGGTATAAATGTGTTGTCTGGTTCTTCGCGCAGGTTCAATACAACGAAATCAGCCGAGCATTCTTCCGGCGAGAATGCGTCCGACCCAACTCTTGATATCGAGGCCAAGATGTAGCTTGACCCGCCTCCTGGGTGCTGTAGCTGCTCTTCCTTGCAGCCAAAATCCTCATTTTCGACAATGCCGGTGACCACCGCTACAGCGGCCACAGCAGCATCGTACCGCTTGTACTCAAGCACATAGCTACCAAGCCCCATAAAGAAGGCATACGCAAACGCCAGGAAAGCCACACCAGCCCAGATCCACATTTTATCTGATGGCACGTCGTATTGCGACAGCGAGTACTCGCCCATGGTCATATTGAACTCAGCGCAGTAGTCTTCGCCGGCGTACACGCAGACATCGAAGATTGGCGACCGATACTGGTTCACGGCTACCGAGCGCAGGCACCAGGCAATGAGGTTAATCCAATAGATCCAGACGAGAAAGCTGGGGATCCGACCCATGGGCACCACGAAGCCAGCGAACACGATGAAGAAAACGATGGAGAACGTGGACATTGGTTTGGCAATGTTGAAGTTAGGCGACATGGCCGTAACACAGAAGAACCACACACAGAAAACCATGTTGGTCAAGATCATGCACAACATGAAGAACAGGAAGCAGCTTGCGTCTGCAATGAAGCCGCACAACCAGTACACCAACGAGCCAAACACGAGGCATTCTCCCATGGCTGTCGGGATAAGAGCCACGGAGCATCCAAGAGCAAACGATGCTGTTCGATAGAAGTTTGCGCGCCGCTGCTTGTAGTAGATCTCACGGGCCGCGATGAAGGACGGGATCTGGGACGCCTGACCTAGCTGCAAGAACATGGTTCCCTGGAACAGCACACCCAGCGACACTTGCATGTTTTGGGTCGACTTGGTAGAAGGTGCTGCCGTAGATGAGCCCCATGGCCACTACCATGAAGGCGCGCACGCGGATGAAGGCAGTGTTACGAAGCGCAATTGTCGTTTGTCGATGTGTCAGTGTCCAAGCACTTGCCCAAAAGGACTCCCGGAATTCAGGCATCTTATCGATGTGCTCCTTTGCATCCCGCACACGATCAGGACATAACGGCGCTTCTAATGCTCGCTCCGTCTCGTGGTAAATCCGAGATGCTTGGAAGGCCTCCGCGAATTCGCTCACCAACCGTGGAGTCATCGGCAGCGATGGATGATTGCCTGCCTTGCTGACCTCGTACTGATACTGTTCGTCCGTACCGAGATCCAACAAATAGTCAGCGACATCGCGGTCAGGCGGGCACACAAAGCCCAAGCTCTCAAAGTACGACACCGCCTGCTCGCGCAGTCCGTGGTACATCACTTCGCCATCGTTGAGCAGCATAACGTTATCGAACAACTCGAATACTTCTGGTGCCGGCTGCAACAATGCAATGACCACCGTCTTGTGCAATTTCTGGCGATGTTGCGCTGCGTGGATACGATATCAAAAATGGCTGCACTATCGAGACCTGTGCTGATCTCATCCATGAACGTCGCGTACTTCATTCCGAACTCCATCTCTCCTGTGGTTACACGTCTGCGCTCACCACCAGACACTCCACGGCGCAGCTCGTTGCCAAGCACTGTGTCGCGGCAGTTCTGTAGACCAAGTTGTTCTGTGATCACTTGTAGGTAGTGTTCGCTGAGCGCTTGCGCCGTCTTTTTGCTGTTTTGTACTCTTCTGGACTGCCATGGTGAGAAACTCATCGCACCTGAACACCAGCTCTTCCGGGCAGCACCTGTGCGCAAACTCGAGGGTCTCCTTCACAGAAAATGCTGCAAAGTGTTTGTCATGCTGCGGTACGTAGGCGGCCAGTTGAGGAAGTCGTGTTAGCAGTTCCTCCTGCGAGCGGCCATTGTAAGTGATCTCGCCCTCGATGCTGATATTCTTCTCCATCGGGAATTGACCACTAAGCATTTTAAGGAGAGACGACTTCCCTGACCCCGGTTGGCCAAGCAACAGCGTGATCGTGCCTGGCTCGAAGACAGCGCTCACTCGGTTGAGGATGTGTCGCTTCGTGACACTACGGTGGGCCGTGAACTTTCGCACAGCGTGCTTGACGCTGTTCAAAATGGTTGGTAGCTCGAATTTAGCGCTGGAGGATTGTTGAACAACGGAGACCTCGGCGACCAGCGAGACATGTTTACATCGAACTTCCATCTGCGGGAGGGTGTGCCCCAGAGCTGGCTCAATATTCTGGGCGACAAAGTCGTGGAAGGCAGCCGGGCCTTGTGCCATGAGCGCTTGACCGGACTCGAAACCAACTTTGGGTGCAGTCTGGCCGTCAGTAGGTCTACTTTCGCTTTTGCTTGGTATTGGTTCAGTCATCGCTATTGTTCATCTGCAGCAGTGCGACTTGGACTGAGAAGCGCTTTGCTCAGTGGGCGGCAAATTGAGTTGTGGGTTCTTTGATCAGCAGATAGCGGCATTTTAATTGCGTGCAGAGGTGTGGCAACGTTATGCATGTTTTCACGTGTTTGAGCAAGCAAGCGACTTATATGCAACCAAAGAGCACTAGGAAAAATCTTGTGTCTGGCAAACAGTCATGACCGCGCGACGTATCATCGGCAAAATCGATATTGGTTCTGGCACTGGGTATTAGCTGAGAGAAAGCATCGGGGGAGCGCAAAACATTACAATGTCAATCGGCTACGCATTTGTTTAATCAATTCTGAAGCACACAGACGGGGCGAGAAATGAAGCAAACTGGTGCATTTGAGACTGCGGTGAACATCAGTATTTTAATAAACTTCGTACGTTTCGTGATTTGAGCACATCGTTACAAAGAACAGCATCTCCCCTTTATTTTGAGGTGCTTTCCTATACCAGGTTTTGAGAATTGATGGAATTGTGACCCCATAAAAAGGCACGTGCTACCTCAACCAGAAAATCCAAGCGTTTATTCAGCACATTACTGTACTCCCAATATAAATGACTACTTATACATACTTAACAACTTAAGTTTAAAATATTCGAGAGTATAAAGTCAACACTGGTATAGACAATGGTTGATATAAGAGAGGTGGTTCGATTACCGATTAGTTGACCTTCTCAATTCGTGCTTCTAGCTGAGCTATGATTATCCGAATGTTTTAGCCGACTACTGTGCGAAAGATTACTCCAGTGCGATGTGTGAGGTGTAGTTGAACGTGACGAATGCGAAGGTTGTCGGCATTTCGTCTGGAGATAACTTCCCACTCGGCCGGTGTGTCGAAGATGTTATAAGATGGCACTGTATCCAAGGCTATCAGTGCTGCTTGTATGTCGAAGGAGCCGTCGGAAATGGGTACTGAAAGGGTTGTACACTGTTGCGATAACTGTACTGAGGGGAACTGGTTCGCCGTTCTCAAAACAGAGGTGATTTCGTTCCGTCCATAGGTGATAGAGGGCTATGCATCGAAGGGTGTTCCGCAGACAAAGGACTTCTTCGCGGTACCTTGTCGAACGCGGTGAAATGTTCAGCTTATGTGGAAGAACCAGAGTCGTCCATGTGAGATTACCCGCAAAGAAGCCTTTCCAATCTCTCCATATTGCCTCCCACACATCCGCCGAGTGTGAGCAGTCTAGGAGGAGATGCTGTATGGTTTCAATCGCCATGCACCCGCGATAGGGGTATTGCTGTACATCTGGGTTTGTTGTAGTAAGAACCAAAATCTTGAACGAACGGGTAGCAAGCGTAATGCGACTCGCAATTGTAGATCGTCAAACACGACGAGGAGGAGTTGGTGGTGCACTTTGCTGGACTGAACAAACTCGACAAATGGGGTGATGTTGCTGTGTTGGGGGTGTTCGTTGGAGGAGACGTTTTAGAGCTGGGCGATGGATGTCAGGAAACAGCACCACCTTCGTTGAGACCTTGACTCCAGCATTTGGAAGGAAACATGCTGGGGGACGTTGGAAGTGCTACTTTCAATGGCAGCTTCCACTTGTCTGAATATCTGGGTGAGCTCCTTATAAAGACGACTTAGCCAACGTTGTTGTTGTCCGCAGGAGTAAGTTGTATCGGTTGGATTACTCATCTTCCAGATGACATCAATTTGTGTGGGCCAAGTATCAAAGTCTTGTGAAGTGTTCATCAAACTAGTGCACGAAACTCTCCTCGCTACCTGTAGACGAAAACTTCTTCTTGCGCAGGTCCTTGCAGATGGAAAATCTGGCGAGAACAGTGATTCGCGCCTGGGGATAGTATGGCTAATGCTGTTTGCTATCGGTGTCATCCCTGCGCTTTTCGTTTACTACTTCGTTTCACAGCTGAAGAGACTACGGCGTGAATCTTATGGGCATGGCTGGAACGTGGTTCCTCTTCGACATCGTGTACTACTCACAAAACTTGTTCTCCGCCAGTATCTTGAAGATAGTGGGGCTAAGCAACTCGTCGCTGCAGCAAGTGATGAACGAGGTGGCATTCGTGTTGCTGATGACTTTGCCCGGATACTTCGTAGCTGTGTACGCTATCAACCGCCTGGGCCGCAAGAAGATGCAACTGCAAGGTTTCTTCTTCATGGCCACCCTCTGTCTGATCATGGCCATCTTCTGGGACAATCTCAAGAACCAGTCCATTCTGTTCATCATTATGTACGGGCTCACGCTGTTCTTCTCGAACTTCGGACCCAACATGTCGACGTTCGTGCTGCCCACCGATATGTTCTCGACTCCGATTCGTTCAACATACCACAGCATTTCTACGGCTACTGTCAAGGCCGGTGCTGCCATTGGTTCCTTCGGTTTTCTATCTGGATCGAAAACGAGAGCTACGGCTATTCCGGTGTCTTCTACGTTCGCCGCCATCTCGGCAATCTCCATCCCGCTCACGTGTTTTGTGTGCACGATAACACCAAAGGCATCAGGAGATGGATGCGGAGTTCTACCAGCGCCTCAATGGTGCGGACGATTTTACGCGCGAGTCTTTCAACTCGCTTGCCAAGGCTAACAGCGCATCAATGCAACGCCAGTATATAAGCAGCTACCCCCACCATGCTAGTTTAAAATGCAGACTATCTAACTAAGTCAATGCATCGTCATTCTTTCAACGCTTGTCTTCAACCTGATTATCAATGTGTCATTTATCAAACTTATGCTGGGTTCTAGTTCACAGTGACATTATCTGCTACGTCTAACCTAACGGAGCTCTTCGGATTGCACCTTGCACTAAGATACGCTTTCGATCTTTGCGTCCCCAGTCCTCTTGATCAAAGCGCGAATGCTGAACCACAGCTAGAAGGCACGTTGGCGCGTTCTTTTTTATTTACTTTTAATTTAATAAGCTACAAGGCAGGACGCGAGCCTCGTCAGCTTCGACTACATCTCCCACTTCTTAATATATTTCGATACATCCTTAAACGCTGCCACTTCAGCTGCTTTGGTCAATGTTGCCTTCATTTTGACTTGCGCTAATTCCGCTGTGTTCAGGCTCCAGACAGCAGCGTTGCATTAGCACGTCCAGAACTATCGAAATGATGATTTTCATCAATGTCGATAATTAAGAAGTGCCTCTTGATTGAATATTTTGGCCCACTCAAGGAAGTAACGAACGATTAGTTCACTCCTTATTAAAGGCACCAATCTGGCTGTCGAACAACCCTATAATGCAGTACGAAATATCGTCTACACACCAACGAGAGTCTGATTGCAGTTGCTGAACCAAAAGGAGTTTTCGTCTACAGGTAGCGAGGAGAGTTTCGTGCACTAGTTTGATGAACACTTCACAAGACTTTGATACTTGGCCCACACAAATTGATGTCATCTGGAAGATGAGTAATCCAACCGATACAACTTACTCCTGCGGACAACAACAACGTTGGCTAAGTCGTCTTTATAAGAGCTCACCCAGATATTCAGACAAGAGTGGAAGCTGCCATTGAAAGTAGCACTTCCAACGTCCCCCAGCATGTTTCCTTCCAAATGCTGGAGTCAAGGTCTCAACGAAGGTGGTGCTGTTTCCTGACATCCATCGCCCAGCTCTAAAACGTCTCCTCCAACGAACACCCCCAACACAGCAACATCACCCCATTTGTCGAGTTTGTTCAGTCCAGCAAAGTGCACCACCAACTCCTCCTCGTCGTGTTTGACGATCTACAATTGCGAGTCGCATTACGCTTGCTACCCGTTCGTTCAAGATTTTGGTTCTTACTACAACAAACCCAGATGTACAGCAATACCCCTATCGCGGGTGCATGGCGATTGAAACCATACAGCATCTCCTC